>CM035418.1:141474283-141679283 GCA_020310875.1 Ceratopteris richardii | reverse complement strand
AGTGCGCTCTCCTTCTCGAGAGCTCCACCACCACGATATGCTCGGAGTAGAAAACCGAGCTCCTAAGTCCGCACACAATACTCTGCACACCGCATGTAGTACTCCGCACAGAGGCTGTAGAATACGTAGAAAACACAGTACACAAGGAGCATGAAGACAGACTTCTTAGGTCTTACAAATGCGGTCGAACTTACAGTCTGTGACTGACCAGTCCACTATATGTTTTATCAAAGAACATATAGAAAGAAGTGTCCGGTGGCCATTTGGCCTTTCACATGGACACTAACGGTAACAATCTCCCACTAAAGGCCAATATAGCCAGAGAAACTATGGGAGAAAAATAAAGAATGATAAAGAATACATGAGTGTAAGTATACAAACTATACCTCCCACCTGATGGGCATGTTATACAGTATACAAGTGACTACGTGTTGCAGAGCTAAGAAGAGCAAAAAGCAGAGAAAAAGATGGGCCCCAAAATTTTTCCGATTCGGACACTTTATTTTTGTATCATAGCCTTGTTGTAACATATTTTCTGATGTAAATGCACTAGAGGAGTCCTCTAGATGCATACCCTTGGAGATTAGTAGCTTACCCATGTAAATTAGTAGGAAATTAACCTTTTAGTGAAAAAAGTGCCGGTCTCTTGTGTGAAAGGACCATTTTTAGGGCACATGTATATAAATCAATTTGTGACTCTTTGTAAGGACTTTTTGCCATTGTGAGAATCAAGAGCACAGAATTTCGAATTTGTGTCTTCTCCTCTCTGTATCATCTTCTTTATGAGCTTGTGTGCATGTGTGATGCTTGAAAAGAGTGTTTGGAAGTGTTGCCTATCCATGAAAGTGCTTGTTTGCTGTTGTTAAGGTGTGTGTGAAGTGTAGGAAGTGCTGAAGTGTAGGAAGATCATTCCCACGACTCAATATTTTGCTCATAACTTGAAGCACAAGTGTCAGATTTGAGTGAAAAGACCACCATTCGATGCATCTTCTGGAGAGCTTCGAAATGAACCCACTACTTGCTATATTCACAGTTCGGAGCTGAGAGAAAAGCTCGATTTACTGTTGGCTACTGCTCCAAGTATCGTGACATCTCAACAAATCCTTGAACCTTGTTTGGAATAGACTTAGACTTATTTACACTCTTTGGGAAGCTCATTTGCATTGATCATCATTTGAATGCACGTCTTCATACACTCGGCTAGGTTTTGATACTCCTCGGATTGATAAATAAAGCATGAATCCCCACTATATGCACTTGAGGGGGATCGAGGTATAGTCTCTTTCTCCACAAGTCCCTAAGTTGGTACTTAGGTACACACGTTTTTGGCACCGTTGCCGGGGAAGTCAAATCAAACAGAGGCATTCGTGTGATGGTAAGTAGCTCTTAGCATTGAAGCGAGTAGAGGAGTTGTGAATTTCTCTTCTTTGGTAAGTCACACTCATCCGCACTTACTACTTCTCGCTCTTGGAGTGTGTGTAGTGAGTTGATAGTCTAGGGAAGTGAGTGGAGTGAGTAGAGTAGGAGGAAGAAGGGAGTAGGTTAGGAAGGTAGAGTAGCTTTCAACCTTGGTTCTTGTGAGTCTTTTTCAGTGAGGAAGAATTTTCAAAAGTTAAAAACCAATTTTTTTTTTTCTCTTCAACAAGTCATTTGTCTCAAAGCAAGTATCGTGAGCTCTGGAGATCGAATATCGCAATCAGGGAACAAGGATTTTGAGCTGTGCAGACGACAAAAGGTCGTAGAGGAGTTGGAGAGTAGCTCCCAAGGTAACCATAACCATCCTTTACTCATAAAATCTGGTGGAATCTAGCAACACAATCAAATAGCCTGCGACAAGTATCGTGAGAGATGATTTAAGGGGTGAAGAAGTTCTTTTTGTGATTCAGGTTGAGGGGAGAGGGTAGATAAGCTCTAAGAACATTGGTATGCAATTAAACTCCAAAGACACTTGCTAAAAATTGAAAAAAGGCCAAGTATCGTGTTCTCCCGCAGTTGAGATATCGCAATATCTGGATATCGTGAACTCCTGTGGTCGAGTATCACAATACTTACATTGGTCACATATCGAGTATCATTGAGAGATCCTCACGATACTAGTCACATATCGTGTATCGTGAATTTCTATTCACGATACCTAAAGGACATCGTGTATCGTTGATTTTTTTTTCACGATACCTGGTGGATATCGAGTATCGTGGGACACTGAAAACGATATTTGCCTAGTATCGAATATCATGGAAATTCTCTTAGTCGAGTATCGTGTATCGTGAATTTCTGATCACGATACCTGTTGTATATCATGTATCGTGGAGGTTGCTTTTCGCGACATTTGTGGAAGATCGAGTATCGTGAAGTTCCTAGTATCGAGTATCGTTGATTGGCTCGTGATATTGGTTAAGTATCGTGTATCGTGATCTGCCAGTCAAGTATCGTGATCTGCCAATCAAGTATCGTGTATCGTGATCTGCCAGTCAAGTATCGTGTATCGTGATCTATCTAGTTGGTCGAGTATCGTGTATCGTGTATCATGCGGGTCAAGGATCGAGTATCGTGGCATTTTTCCAGTCAGCCAAATATCGATTATCGTGGAATTCTTTTGGTTCAAGTATCGTGTATCGTGGATTCATTGTAAGTCTTAAGTCAACCAAATATTCCCTAGAACTCAGACCCTCAGTAAAGAACTCTAGAAGCTGGAGGTTGGCTAAGTTAGACTAGAATCCTTCCATTGAATGAACCTAAGATCCGAAAGAACCCTAGGGAGTCGAAGAAGTGTGATTTCTTTTGTAGGAAGTGTAATCGAACCAATTTGTCATTCACATTACTCTAAAACCTCGAGTGAGTCCGAGGAAGAAATTCTCATGGCTTCAGAGGATATGCAGAATTTTGTACCAATAATTGGCATGATGTCAATTATTGAGGGTGAATATCGGACATCTTTAGAATATGTGAAAACCAACCAACACGGGATACCTATCTACCTAGATGGGCTAAACCGATCAGTGGCCAGACTAAAGAAAGCTACAGACGCTTGCATAGTACCTAGGCCAGCAGTTAAATATGCAGGAGGGTTCTATATGGACAAAAGAGATATTCATTATGTAGTTACGGAACACCCTGAAAGCATCAACGAACAATGGGAAGAAGGCAATGCCCACAACCTTAATGAAGAGGGACATGAAGAGCAGGTAACCACCCCTAGAGGGAGATCCACAGTCATCAGGGTTTGGAGAGGAGACCTAGTTCCCCAAGATGATTCCCTAATGGATGTCTATTTGATCAATGGGATGGAACATCTTCTCAGAGCCCACTCTTTGTTATGGGAGGTGGCCAATAACCCAGTCACCATCTATGAGTTACAAGATCCTGAACTCCCCACTATTATCACGTACTTGGACAAAAACCAGAGGAGGTATTGGCCTTTAACGGAGTTAGAAAGAGCAGGGTTGAAATATCAGAACATCCTAGTGTTCCCTCCTAGGGATCAAGCCACTACTTCATAGAACCCCCAAGGAACTTATCAAGATAATTCATATCAGCACTTGGGACAGACACAACAAATGCATATTCTTTCTAGACCTCTTTATGCATTATTGTCTCAGTTTAGTTGGACAAAAGAATGTGAAAAGTCCTTTAACGAATTAAAGAGTCGATTAAGTTCAGCACCAATCCTTTGAGTACCTAATTGGAACAAACCATTTCACATTCAGGTAGATGCTTCCAAGTTTGCCATTGGTTGCATCTTAGCTCAACCCACGGACCCTATAGCGTATGCTAGTAGACAATTGAATCAAGCGGAGCGCAATTATACCACGACTGAGAGAGAGGGTTTAGGGATGGTGTACGCAGTGAAGAAGTTTCGACACTACCTTTTGGCAAACAAATTCAAATTCTTCATCGATCATCAAGCTCTACTGTACTTAGTCAATAAGCCTTGTAATAGGGGATGACTAGTATGATGGTTTCTATTGTTGATGGAATTTGATTTTGAAGTAGTAGTCAAGAAAGGGAATACGCACATTAGAGCAGATCACTTATCAAGAATGACACATGGAGAATCCCCCACATGAGTATTGGATGATCTGCCAAACACTTACCTTTTTAATCTCGAAGTATGCCTCCAATGGGCAAAAAAGTTGATCCCTATCCTCACATATGGACCTAAACATGGGATCACACCAAACAGAAACCAAGATCTATGGAAGACTAAAAACCTCCATATCATTGCTGGAAGTTTATATCACCAAGACTCAAGTGGATTACTCATGAGATGCATGGAAGAAGAGGAAAAAGAAATGTGGCTTCAAAAAGCACATGTAAATCAATGGAAAACTCATTTAAATGCGAACGGTACATGGCAAACACTGAAGAGAGTAGGCATATATTGGCCAACCATGCAGAGGGATACACATAACTATGTATCAACCTGTCCAACTTGTCAAGAACGAAATCCAGAGGAGAACTCTACTCTATGCTACTCCACAGTAGCACCAAGATGGAGTATGCCTCTGGTGAAATTCTTGAAGACCCAAGAGTACCCAGAAGGAGCTACTCTAGCAAGGAAACGTGCACTCACAGAACAAAGCAAGGACTATGTTCTTATAGGAAAATAGCTCTTCAAGCGAGGAAGAGACAATCATTTACGAATGTGCATCCATGAAGACGAGTATCTTGCTGTTTTAAAGATGGCACATACAGGAGCTGCAGGAGGACATTTTTCTGTGATAAAACTGCAAAAATGATTCTCTTTGCAAGAATGTGGTGGCCAACTCTACATCAAGATGCAGTCACATATGTTCAACGATGTGATACCTGCCAATGAACAAAATATCCTATTAGAAGAGATGAAATGTCGGTGAAACCCATGATGAGTGCCAGAGCCTTTACTAAATGGGGAATAGACTTCATAGGAC
Source organism: Ceratopteris richardii (assembly GCA_020310875.1). NCBI lineage: Eukaryota > Viridiplantae > Streptophyta > Polypodiopsida > Polypodiales > Pteridaceae > Ceratopteris > Ceratopteris richardii. Next base: position 141,674,373 of record CM035418.1, on the reverse strand, counting down.
CTATTAGCCCACCAGCTAAAGGATCCCATGCCGAGTACATAATTGTAGCCACAGACTATTTGACCAAACAACAAAATCTTGTGTATAGTCCTCACTAAAATTGTTAACAATGGTAGATCTGATTGGGATAAGCAATTACATCATGCTTTATGGGCATTCCGAGTAGCCTACAAAACAGCCATAGGAACTACTCCTTTTAACTTAGTGTATGGACAGAATGCCATCTTGCCAATTGATTTCTTAGTACCCACTCTCAGAGTAGCAACAACTTACGAGTGGATTGGACATGAATTATCAGCTCAATTGGATCAAATAGAAAAGTTACACGAAACAAGGTTACAAGTTGTAGCAGGGATTTATGCTGCTAAAAGGCGACAGAAGGCATATTTTGATGCTCATATTAAAGACAAAAACTTGAAGGAAGGAGATTTAATTTTGGTCTATACTTTGAAGCAACATGCAAAGAAACTGCAAAAAAGAAGATATGGCCCATTGATCATCAATCGTATATCTACCAGCGGAGCTATCAGCTTAGCAACCCTAGATGGAGAAGGATTGCCAAACTATATCAATGGTTGTCGAGTAAAAAAATATTTAGAGCCATTGACAGAAGAGATAATGTCACGACTAATAATGGGTAAAAATAGACGCAAAGAGGAAGAAAGAATACGAGAAGAAGCTAGACAAGAAGCGCTAGAACGGATCAGGAAATGAAAGGAGTGGATGAGAGAGAGAGACAAGAGATATCGACAAGGAGAGGAACTCATCCCAATGGCTAACTTTAGAGCCACTGAAAACCTAGAACAGCAAATAAAGCAACCTTATTTGAACTTGGGTGCTGGAACAGAAGAGTACCACTTAGTGGACGCTCTCATTGACACAGGAGCAACCATAAGCTATATCAAGTCTTCGTTGACCCAGAAACTCAAGGAAGAATTACGCCCATCTAAGGCACAACTGATTGGAATAGGAGAAAAAATTACTAAATGCATAGGCGAGATTACCTTACCTCTACATCTCGAAAACAACACGATGGAAGAAAAACTCTTAGTATGTCATGATTAGGACTTATTGGAAGAGCTTGTGTTAGGTCAAGATTGCATATGTGAATATGAAGTGACTATTCAATTGGCCCTAGGATACATCTCGGCCAGGATAGGACATCGTGAGGTATTCAACATGTTAGACGAACAACCGGTCAAAGCCAAATGTATAGACCCGAGAGATCACTCAAACGAGCACGATGATGAATGTATGTTCACTCACACTATGGAAACCCCACCATCAAGTACATGTGAGAATGCACCAAATCTCGCTTTCACACAATTTTCTAATCCAGTAAATCACATGATTAGTGTCTTATCCAATAAAAGCCTCAGTGAGGAACCAAGCACAAGAGGGACTAGTCAGCAAGACTATCAAAAACCTGCACACATTAGAATATACCCCATTCCTTACACTAGACAAGCTTGGATCAGAAAAGATCAAGTGACGGCATATCTTCAACAACAGAACTACTCTCGACATTAGAAACAACAACAGAATAAGAATGCAAGTCACGTGGGACACCCAAGTCCACAAAGAATTGCTAGAGTATGGATTCCGAAGAAGGCGATAGCCGCACAACCAGCCCGAACACAAATATGGATTCCCAAATCATGTGCCCAAGTGACAATCATCAAAAAGGACAGGTCAAGACACAAGGAGAATCAGTACGATCTAAAGGTGAAACAACAGAAAACAAACAACTATAGGACAGAGCAGGAGTCTAAATACGCAACAAAAATCATTCAAAGATTCAAAAGGTAGACGAAGCAAAAGTACAACATGAGAAGCACTACATTCACTAGGAGTGCTGAGAATGTAGTCTGTCCCAGTGGAGTAAAGCAGATTTGGATGCCGGCAGGCAAAACAATCTGTACACATCGACCAAATATTCGGGTTGCACACATCTGGAGTTACAAGAGTCCAAAGTATGCATAATAGGGCCACATTACAAGGCCAAGCATTCGGCACATTCTTCTTCTACTTCTGGATAGTGAAGCACATTTCCCTCTTGGGAAATAGGAGAGCACTTGTAAAATAATCCAAAAGAAAAAAAACTAATGATTCAATAACCGCTTCGGCTATGAACTAACATTTTTGTTTTCTTTTAGACACAAACATAAAAAAATATATAAATAAGTATGAAAAATAAAAATCCCAGGTATTACCTTTCTCTCACACCCACGGGGAAGGGACGACACAAATCACTCGGAGAGTTGCCAAATTTATGAAGGATAAGTGAAGGATGATCCTTGATACCAGCTTGCCACTAATTACTGGTATATATTGAGTGCAGATGGCATCCTCTAATTCTGAGGCTATGCAAGAGGAAGAGGTCCTGCTTATTCCCTTGGGATCAATCACTAAGGCAAGAGGTCATTGGTTTCTCCACTACTTTTCGATTATGTCTCAAGATAATGTCAAGGATGAATTTCATGATCCAAAAAAGAGAACCTTTTTGGAAATCAACAGAATAGATATTGAAGACTCGGTTCGATTATTGCACCAACATTTTTGTTTTCCTAGTATGCATAGATATACAACACCTCAGAAAATCATCGTGCAATTGCTTTCCCATGCAATGAGGCAAGTGGGAAATTAAGTAAATATGACTCCGTATATTCAAGATCGCCTGTTTGAAGCTAAGAAGAAGTGAAGTCAACGGAAATTTTTGAACGGAAGCTCAGCATTGACTGTGTTGATTTATGAGGCACTTGAAATGAAAGAGTGCTTACGCTTGATGCCAACCTCAACCGAGATGGCAAAATATGTAAAGTCAGACACTGTGCCAAAGAAAAAGAAAGCAGTAATTTCCAGTGAAGCAGTGGGAACCAGTTCAAAGAAACCCATGAGAGGGACTAAACACATTAGAGAGGAAGCAGCCCAAGAGACACCATAATCAAAGAGGACACATACATTACGAAAGATTCCTATGACACAACAGCCAATCACAAAAAGGGACCTCTCCGCAGCTCTAGAAGAGACGCATATGTATATGTAGGGCCAAGTGAACCTAAATGTTCAAGGACATTAATACAGACAGGCAAGCCAAGGAAAGCAACAAAAGACTAAAGAACACACCCCAGAACAAACCGCTCGATATAAAGAACTGGGATTAGAAGATTCGATCTCTAATGAGGAATCCAGCCCTGAGAAAGACACCTTAGACACTGACATAAAAACGGAAATGAACAATGAGGAATGGATAGAGATAAACCAGGTCGAAGTCACACCTGACAATCAACAATCAAAAGTATAGCACCATGAAGTATCCACTGAATAGGCCCACATCATTCAATTGAACGATAAGTCAAAAATTAGTATAAAGGACGCTCCAATCACAAATAAAGATGCAGTGCCACCTGTAAAAGAGGAAATACAAACACACATAGAAACAGAAGGGTGTTTACCACAAAATATGGAGCAAATTGTGATTGAAGTCCCTGACGATACACCACAAGGCAAGATTGACCACAGGGAGGCTGAGCCAAGGATACAACTCCATATTCGGCAACCCCATGATACTACGTTACATGTGGCACAGGGGAAAGATGTTACCATGGGTGAAGAACCTAGCATCCCTACCACATGGCTAAATGTTGATGTTACTCAATTGAAACCCATCGTCAAACAGATGATACAAACAACTATGGATACACAACAACAGATGATGGAAACAGATGCCGATTATGACAAGGCCATGCGGGAAAAGAATCAATTTCAAGTAATGAGTGAGCAACTGTCGGCACAGCTGATCCATGCCCAACAAAATGTTTCAACAAAAGAAAAAGAAATACTTGAAGTCAAAGGACAATGCACTACATTAATGGAGCAGAATCACAAACTCCAGGAACAACTGATAGAATCACAAAGACAACATGAAGCAAATGAAGTAGACAAAGAGAGGATAAAAGCTAGAAGCAGTCTGCTGGAAACACAGCTCAAAGTATATATGGAGGAAAACGATAATCTACGCAACGGGAATAAAGAGATGATGAAAGCACTGCTTTATGATCAACCTATCAAAAAACAAGAGCCCACAGCAACTGACCAAAAAGAATTGAATGACCAAATAGCAAAATATGTTGATTTGCTGAAAAAGGAGCAGGCTCTCAAACAAGAATGGGAAAGTAGGTATATCAACGACACCAATGAGCTTAAAAAGCAACTACAAAATGTAAACACCAAACTCGTAGTGAGCTACAGCAAAAATGTAGATCAAGTAGCAGAGATCAGTAATGAGCTACTTGCGGCCAAAGAGGCACTCCGGGCAGCTCTTCAAGAAGTTAAAGAGAAGATTGAATGTCTTGCACAATTAGAAACTAAAGCCGAACAAAAAGTATCCATCGGGACACCAGTAGAGCCACGACAAGGAATTCCTACGGACGAGGTAGAGGTACGTCCTCTATCTCCCCCGAACTATAATTCTCCAATAAAAGAGCAGATGGCGGAACCATGTGATGATCATCCCATGCCATATACTGCAGAGATAGGTCAGAAGGAACGGGCACTATTGGTGTCCCGATCGATAGAAAATTTTGAAAATGAAATGGTCAAAGTTATGAAAGAGGCCAAAATAAAAGGGAAAGATCTGGATGCGATCATGAAGCCTTTCAACATTCCATATGGACTATTGAAAGAGAAAACAAGGCAATACATAAAGAAGATAACATAGAAGGATCCAGATGAGCTGCTGTACTTCAAAGATAATACATTCAATTACACTCAAGAGGAATTTGAAGCTGCACAACCTGTATGGAGAAGAAAATTTTTGGAGAAAAATCCTACTTTGCGGGTGTACTGGCAAGCAGCACCGTATTTATTACAGGTAAATCCTTATTTTGCCCAACACCACGTCGCAGAGAAGCAAGAGAATTTTTGGACATGCAAAAGAGTGGTGTGATCAATAAACAGTGGCTGAATTATCCGCTACTTCCAAGTCCACCTCATAATTATTTACCGATGGAGGATTACGTGGTAAAAACCATTGAATTTTGGCTGCATTGTTATGCAAAAGTCCCCGATTTAACTATTAAGATGACAAATAAAATCCTCAGCATGATACTTACAGTTTTGAAAGTGTTCAAGCACGCGGCTTATACGTTTTTAAATTTCATTGGTATTCATCAAGGCACAAATATCCTCATTTTTTATCTGTCTATTATGCCCAGCCGACCCACAATAATGGCATATTATTCTAGGCTTATGTTTTTACCAAGTACATATATGCAAACCTTCGAGGAAGCCTTTTTCACAGGATTTTTTGAAATTGATTCAAAAATTTTCTTAAAAATGTCATCGAACTTGAATGCCAGATTAGTGGCATATGAATTAAGCTTCTTCGCTGATCACAGACAGCCACCACATGATGGTGTGAAAGCAGAACAATGGAAGCAACTTATGATACGTGAAGCTAATCTGCTTAATGAGACAGAGCAAAAAGTTTACAGAACATACTCCCGCCGACTTCCAAAGCCTGTTGGGGACAACAGAGTTCAAGAGGGGGGTAGTGTTGAGGGAGAGTTCAGCAAAATGAAGAAAAGAAGAAGACCAAGAAAGAAGCTTCGCTGAAAAGATTATATCTGAAGACATATCTTTGCAAGAAGCCCCACAGGGGCACGCAACACCCATCTTTGCACAGAGCCCTGCAGGGGCACACATCAAGGAAAAGCACATAGGAGGGAAGGATGGACTAGGGCCAGGAAGTATCCATGAAGAAGTGCAAGACAATACTTAGCAGGTAATAATCCTCCCATTGATAGCGTGTGGTGGGAAAAAGTAAACAGACTCAAAGCAATTCAACAGGGTCAGATGTGTGAAGACAAAGACATATGAGAAGACCAAAAGCTAGAAAGGGGAGAGGCTGAAAAGTTGAAGAGAGTGACTAAGAATACCACATTCTTAGCCACTGATGGCGTGCATGGCAGTCAGACTTAACACAACCAACCCGACATATGAAAGAGCCTTAGACAAGCGGCAGATATAAAAGTAAAGCCTGTCAAGGGACGACAGAGACAAAGAGGGGGAGAGTGTTGTAGAGCTAAGAAGAGCAAAAAGCAGAGAAAAAGATGGGCCCCAAAATTTTTTCGATTTGGACACTTTATTTTTGTATCATAGCCTTGTTGTAACATATTTTCCGATGTAAATGCACTAGAGGAGTCCTCTAGATGCATACCCTTGGAGATTAGTAGCTTACCCATGTAAATTAGTAGGAAATTAACCTCTTAGTGAATAAAGTGCCGATCTCTTGTGTGAAAGGACCATTTTTAGGGCACATGCAGGCACGCAACACCCATCTCTACACAGAGCCCCACAGGGGCACACATCAAGGAAAAGCACGTAGGAGGGAAGGACGGACCAGGGCCAGGAAGTATCCATGAAGAAGTGCAAGACAATACTTGGCAGGTAATAATCCTCCCATTGATAGCGTGCAGTGGAAAAAAAGTAAACAGGCTCAAAGCAATTCAATAGTGTCAGATGTGTGAAGACAAAGACATATCAGAAGACCAAAAGCTAAAAAGGGGGGAGGCTGAAAAGTTGAAGAGAGTGACTAAGAATACCACATTCTTAGCCACTGATGGCGTGCATGGCAGCCCGACTTAACACAGCCAACCCGACATATGAAACAGCCTTAGACAAGTGGCAGATATAAAGGTAAAGTCTGTCAAGAGACGACAAAGACAAAGAGGGGGAGAGTGTTGCAGAGCTAAGAAGAGCAAAAAGCAGAGTCATATGTGTGTACATATATGCATTTATATGTGTGTAATATGTGTGTGTACATATGTGCATGTATATGTGTGTAATATGTGTGTGTATATGAATGTATGTACATATGTATATGTGTATATACATGTATGTGCATGTGCATGTGTAAGTGTATATGTGTATGTATGTGTATGTGCATGTGCATGTGTATGTGTGTGTATATGTATGTATGTGCATGTGCATGTGTAAGTGTATATGTGTGTATATGTGTATGTGCATGTGCATGTGTATGTGTGTGTATATGTATGTGCATGTATATGTGTAAGTGTGTGTGTATATGTGTGTATGTGCATGTATATGTGTATATGTATGTATGTATGTATGTGCATGTGTGTGTATGTGTATAGGTGTGTGTACGTATGTGTATATATATGTGTATATATGTGTATGTGTGTGTATGTGTGTGTATATATACATATGTGCATATGTATGTGTATGTGTATAAACATATACAAGTGTATGTATATGCATGTGTATATGTATGAAACATGCATGTGCGTGTGGATGCATTCCATTTGCATCCATGTGCATGCATGTGGATGTGCATATACACGTATTTAAGTATATGTTAATGTGTGTATGTGTATACATACATATATATATATATATATATATATATATGCAATAATGCATGCATGCAAGTCTTTTTATATGGTTGTAGAAATGTTTGTGCATATGCATGTGTATGTGTGTGTATGTGTAAGTGTATGTGCACATGTATGTGTGTGTACGTGCATGTGTATATGCATGAGCGTGCATCTATTGGAGATAGACGTCTACGAAAGCATGCAAACAACACAAGGAAGGAGAAGAATCTTGGAGCACAAAACACAATACTGAATGTATTACTAGAGAATGTACAAAGATAAGTAGCCCATTAGGGCAATAGGCATATATACAAGCCGGGGGAAAAAAAACCACCTAAAGAGGGAAAAAAGTGCTTCGGTGGTCCTAGTGTGTTCACACACATCACTACCTAAATATATCAACAAATCCCCCCTGGGAGTGATGCAGTGAACAAGGAGCTGGCACTCATGTATAAGGAAGTGCCAAGCTATGTGGAAATCACTCCACAAAAGGAAGTAAGCCCAAAGCTTTGCGGAAAGATTCAAACTTCTCCCTAGGGAGAGCCTTCGTGAAAAGGTCTGCAATGTTCTCCTACGTGGGCACATATGCCAAGCTGATCTCCCCAGCAAAGAACCTCTCCCTGACATAGTGATAATGCACTTCAATGTGCTTAGTGCGAGCATGGAACACAGGGTTCCTCACAACTGCTAATGCGCTCTAACTTTCAGTGAAGATGGTGGTGGCAGAAGATTGACCAACACCCAATTTAGCCATAAGGCATCTGAGCCACACACACTCAACAGTCGCTATGAAACCTTCCCTATACTCAGCCTCACAACTAGAAGTGGCCTCAGTAGGCTGCTTCTTGCTCAACCAAGATATACATGAGCTACCAAGCATGAAGCAAAAACCACTAGTGGACACACGAGTGTCATAGCAACCAACCCAATCAGAGTCAGAAAAAGCATGGAAATCTGGCGGTAGTGATCCCCCCTTGGGATAAACAACCCAAGTAGCTGAGTACCACTCAAGTAGCGAAAGATGTGCTTAACTGCCTACCAATGCTTGACTCCTGAGCAATGCATAAACCTTCTCATTTGTGAAACAGCAAACTGAATATATGGCCGAGTAATGCATAAGTAAACCAAGCATCCAACAGCCTGCTGATAGAGAATAGCATCAAATGCATCTCCAGCATCCGGAAGACTCAATCGTAAACCTGTCTCCATAGGAGTGGCAATAGGCTTACAGTCTTCAAGGCCAAAATGCTACAATAATGTGTCAATATATTTCGTTTGATACAAAGCCATTCCACCATCAACTTGCATAAATTGAATGCCCAAATAGTGATGCAAATGCCCCAAATCAGACATCTCAAATGGGGCATGCAAATCAGCCTTAAAATTAGCAATATGCTTCTTTAGGACTAGTGACCAACATGTCATCAACATAGAAAACAATGATTAGAAGCACATCATTAGCACGCTTAACATATAAGGTGCTTTCAGTTGGATTGTTCTCAAAACCATGTGCAATTAGATAGGCATGTATCTTCTCATACCAAGCACGTGGTGCTTGCTTTAAACCATATAATGCCTTCTTTAACTTGCACACCTAGTTTTAATGCCCTTTTTTCACAAAGCCACGCAGTTGGAAAACATACACTTCTTCATGCAAGTCACCATTCAGAAATGCAGTTTAAATGTCCAACTGATGTACATTCCAACCATGATGAGCTGCAAGTGCAGAGATGCTCCGAATAGTAGTCATACGGTAGTCATACGGCATGTAGATGCAAAGGTCTCATCAAAATCAATGCCTCTTTCCTCTGCATAACCCTTTGCAACAAGCCTAGCCTTATACCTGTCAATTGTACCATCCGATTTATGCTTCAGCTTGTATACCCACTTAGTGCCAATGGCCTTCTTTCCAGGAGGCAAGTCACATAAAGACCAAGTATCATTCTTCATTATAGCATCATATTCAAATTGCATAGCAGCCATCCAATTTTCTAAATTTTGAGCTTCATCAAACGAAACAAGCTCATTCTCATCACAGAGACTAGATGCAGCCATAGCACAGCAATCTGATGCAAAAGAGGTAATATGAGAGCCTGAACGAGTATGATATGATAGAGGTGCATCTAATTTGTTATCACGCAAAGTCTGCACCAGCCATTTTGGCATAGTTTTTACCTGCTCAATATCAGCTCTCTCATCAACTAGTGCATCATGTAAATCTGCATCAGAAATGGAACGATCTGCATCATCACATGAAACCTTCGAAGGCTGAGAAGTTGCCTCATTAGGACAAGCACTACACTGTCCACCTATAAAAAGAGGCAGCAAAGTATCATACATGTCTTTGGATCTAACAGATGTCTCCTTAGTTTATGAAAGCAATGGCTGAATTGCATCTTCCACAAAAACAACATCACGGCTAACCAGAATGCATTTAGTCTGTGGATGATACAGACGATAGCCTCTACTTTCAGAACTGTACCCAACAAAAATACATTTTACTACTTTATCATCCAATTTTCTACGATGTTGTTCAAGCACTAATGCATATGCCAAACAACCAAAAACACGCAGATGAGCAACATATGGCTTGCGATCATGCCAAGCCTCATATGGAGTGATAGACTACAACGCTTTAGTGGGACACATGTTAAGTACATATGCTGCACACATGACAGCCTCAAGCCAGAAACTATGTGGTAAAGCCTGACTCTTGACCATACACCTCGCCATCTCCATGAGTGACATGTTCTTTCGTTCAACAACTCCATTCTGTTGAGGCGTATACGGCACTGTATACTGGTGTTTTATCCCACGTTCAACCAGAAATGCATTAAAATCAAAAGACATATATTCTGCCCTCGATCTGAACGGAGGGTGCCCATTTTACATGCTCATAGATTTTCAGCCAAAACCAAAAATTGTTTGAAGCACATGAACACTTTGGACTTTGCCTTCAATGCATATACCTATGCATGCCTGGAAAAATCATCGATGAAAGTCACGAAGAAAGATAATTTCCAAAAGAAGGTGTCTGCATAGGACCACAGACATCACTATGTACAAGCTGCAATTTTTTAGTAGCCCGACTGAACCATCTTTTGGAAAGGAGGAATGATGCATTTTGCCCAATATACAGCCTTCACAAACATGTTTTCTCGGTGCCTCAAGTTTGGGCAAAGAGGACACCATTTCAGATTTCTGCAGGCATAGCAAACTAGCAAAATTCAGATGACCAAAGTGTGCATGCCAAAGCTTTGCATCTGACATAGACTGAGAATCATGTACTACACATGCCAAATCATTTACATTTCTTTCATAGTCTATGAGCTTATACAGCCCACGACATAGAATGCCAAAAGCAATAATCACGTGACCATTTGACAAATCATGAATTGTGCATCTGTCATCAACAAATTTCACAACCAACCCAATCTTAGCTAATGCAGAAACTGATAACAGATTTTTCTTGATCCCTGGCATAAACAAAGCATCTTAAAAAGTGAAAGAAATACCATCAGCAGTAGTCAAAATGATCTTACCAACTCCCATAACAGGATAAGAGGAGTTGTTGGTGCATGTAACAGTATTCCCTATAGGGGCAGGCTCGAGTGAAGAGAAGAAACTGCGCTGTGAGGTAATATGTTTGGTCCCCCCACTGTCAAAGTACCAAACATCTGAGTCTATTGCAGACATGCACTGCTCATGAGAAGATGGGTCAAAACTGCAAACAGTAGTAAACGCCCATTCTTCTTCCTAGACAAGATTAGCAGACTCCATTTTTGGTGTAGAGGCTTTTGCAACAACCATTCCAGCCTCTTTCTTCTTTGCCTCTTTAGCAGCCAGTTTTGGACAGTTCTTTATGATATGATCATTCCCTTTATAGTACTTGCAAAACAAGTTCTGCTTTTCTGATTTTTTCTCATCTTTATCTTGGTTCTTCGAATGTGCAGCATTTGCAAATTTTTGCTTACTAGTAGAAGAGCTCCATTTTCCTTTGCCCTTCTGACTAACCAGGAAAGCTTGATCTGTAGCACGCATAATGAACCTGTTCTACCTGGAGTGACCTTCCTGCAATAGAACGGAGACTAACTCCTCAAATGACAATGCATTTGGATTGCCTTTCATCATCAACCGAAGAGTAGAAGCAAAACTCTGATATGAATCAGGAAGACCATTCAGAATGGTCTAGACAAGTGAGCTATCTGGTATAACCTCATCAGTAGAAATCAACTGGTCCTTCAAGTCTTTGATCTTTGTTAAAAAATTGTCCATAGAATAACCTTCATTCATGTGCTCACTCTCCAACTGTTTTCGGAGGTAAGCAACACGAGCCTCATTCCTAGCTTGGTACAATGTGGTAAGTGTATCCCTAGCATCCTTAGCTATTCTGCAAGAGCGAATGTGAGGAATAATGGCACGTTTGACAGAGCAAGCTATCAATGCATGTGCCTAGGCATCTCTGCCATCCCAACAAACTTGCTCTGTAGTAGGTGCAGCAAAAACCGCAGCACGAACAGGAATATGCGGAATATCATCATCTTCAACACCTTCTACCTTAGCTTTTGTACCTGTAGTTGTAAAAGTTGAAGGTGTGATAGGATGTTTTTCAACACCCTGCACAATGTTCAAGAGTCCTTTTACAACCAATACATGTCGCATCATATAAGCCCATAATGGGTAGTTGGTACCATCCACTTATCCTCAACAACCAACATACGGAATACATCACTACTTTCACCCATGGCCGGTGACTAAAATACCTTGATGCAAAAAAATTGACTATATTTCAAAAATTTGAACAGAACTGCTCAGACGAATTCCGCTAGACCTGTACAGACTTCGAGACGCTTATGCTGGTGAATAGAAACTGGTATATACCTTTGGCACAAAAAGATGAAATAGCCTGCACAAGCATTGTGATAGTGCGTTCGGAGGCCGAAACGAGCTCAGATCGCGATTCTGAAACTACAAACGGAGGAGTGTCAACGGCATCCTAGATGAAGCGACGACCTACTCTCATACCAATTGTTGGAGATAGACATCTGCGGAAGCACGCGAACAGCACAAGGAAGGAAAAGAAGCTTGGAGCACAATACACAATACTGAATGTATTACTAGAGAATGTACAAAGATAAGTAGCCCATTAGGGCAATAGGCGTATATACAAGCCGGGGGGAGAAAACCTCCTAAGGAGGGAAAAAAGTGCCCCTGTGGTCCTAATGTGTTCACACACAACACTACCTAAATATATCCACAACATCTTCATCATGTATAAGTGTATATGTGCATATCAATAAGTGTGAGTATGCTAACGAATGAAAATAACACAATTCAAATGGTATACAAAGAATGGAAATTGTATTTACAATAGTTAGCCATATTTTTTGCTTGGTTAGCTTCTTGAATAACCTGCAATAAAGAGAGAGAGAGAGAGAGAGAGAGAGAATTCAAAGAGAGAAAGAGGTAGAAAGAGAGAAACAGAGACAGAGAGAGACAATAAGACAAAGATTAGACAAAACAAGAATTCTCCAAGCGATTGTTTCAGCTTGTAAGCGCAGCACAATTGCAAACGTTGGAGAGCTCTTCGATCAGATGCGTGAAGATGCCGATCGAAGAGCCTCCAATGTTTTAATTTTTTTCATAAAAAATCCATCGTGTAAGCGATGGTAAGGCATCGTAAAAAGCAGTGCAATTGGCGTCGCATAAGCGAGCTTACTTATCGTCGCTTATGTGATGCAAAAAAATGTCACTTATGCGACACTTTTTCAAATCATCCATTTAACGACGCTCATTGCGAGTTGTCCCACATCCCGTCGTGCCACACATCGATAAAAACATTGTTTTGCTCATCATTTAACTGGCAGTCTGCGCTCGACGCTTCTTGTGATGCTTTTTGCAATTTTATAGCGATGAAATTGTATCGCCTGTATCGTCGCTATCCACCCACATTCCTTGTAGTGTTAGTCTCTCCAATAGTCCTTTGAAATGTAACTATGATTTAGCTGAGTTTGTATGATTGAAAAGATAGCTTACATCGAACATAGCCTGAGCTAATTCTCCATCTTTGCACAAAGCTTGGTCCTTTCAATCTCTAAGTTTGCTCTTGGATAACACACATCAAACTCAACTACCTTTGGCCTTTCTTGAAGTCGAGCCTGATAGGCATTGGACATCATGTCCAAGCCCTCTAGAGTGAGATCTACTAAAACTGGTCTTGCTCGGGGTTGGGGTAAGATGGATGATGGGGTGTGAAGTAGTGCATTGGGTGGTGGGGTTGTCTGAGAAGGAGTTAAGATGTAAATTCTATGATTTTTGTTTTAATTTCTTTGAGACTTTCTTCTAGCTTTGATAGTTTTATAGCCAACTATTGTTTCATCCTTTCCCTCGTACCTCTCCAAGTCTTGGTTCTTGTTTTACTTGTACCCTCTATTTCACTAGCCTCATATGTCTTCTCTTGCTCTTGTTAGATATGCTCAATACTCCACCCTCATGTGACCACAAATGATCCATGGTGCTCTAAGTTGTAAGGCCTCCATTATGAGGAGAAGCCATTATGTGGAACCCTAACTTCCAAGTTAGATGAGGTCTATGTGTGACCGTTGATGGTTGTAGATGATCTTTGTGAGCCTAGCTGTTAGGTTAGGTAGGGCATAAACTTCCAGGCCATTTGGTTGCCATTTAAGGTGAAAATAAAAGCCCTGTGGCATCGCGCAGTTTCCCCATAGAACCTTAATGGGGGGAGTGCAAAGGGGGGCTTGCCCCCTTCTGCGGGGTCCAGGGGGCCTATCCCCCTGGCTCTTAGGCCGAGACGGTAAGACTTCTGGTCGTGGAAATATTATTGGATCGTATATTTTACCGACTATTTTGTATCTCCCGACTACGTTTAACTATACCGAATCGCCTTGTAAAAGCTATATAAGCATGGCCCAGGTTGAGCTTCATACAACATTGTGCACTAGTAAGCCCTTCATCTAGAGTCTGTCTAGATTCCCATCTAAGCTCCACATTGGGAGTGCACGGGTGGACAACACCATCATTGTAACTACATTACGCTCGGCAGTTTGAGAATTTGAGTTCTCTATCTCTCAGTCTACGCGTATCTTTGTCTGCATTTTTCTCTCAACTATGTCGACAGGTCTATTCCGTTGTGCTGTTATTTTCTTTCATGGTATCAAAGCTCAAGAGGCTCTGAGTGGTGCAGAAGCAAAAACGCAGAGGTTGCAGAGGTCTGAACAACAAAAGAGAGAAGATGTCAAGCAGCACGTCATCATCTATGATTGGGAGTCAAGGTGGCTCATCAACAAGAGTAGGTGGCGCACAGGCAAGAGCATCAATGATGCTGGTCATCCCAACATTTCGGATATGGCCACCGGCCTTCACAGAAGGTAAACTTGATGGTACGAACTACACCGTGTGGAAGTTCAAAATCACTTCTATTCTTGATTCATATGAGCTTTTGGAGATTGTTCTTGGGACTGATCATGAGCCCCAAGAAAGGCCTGATCCAAATAATCCTGGTAGAATGATTCCTCTTGATGTTGATCTTCTATGTGCTTGGAAACGTAGAAATGCAGATGCACTTTGTGCTCTAGTTACAAGTACTTCTTATAGTGTTCTGACTCTCATTGAGCATACTACGAAGGCATGTGAAGTATGGAACATATTGAAAAATCAATATGAAACTCGTAATCAGACATGGATTCAGAACTTGGAGAATCAGCTTGCAGTAGAACGGTTTGCTGATGGAGAGACTACAGAGGTCTTTATCACTCGCATAAAGAATCTACGAGATCAAATGGCAGGAGCAGGTGTTCAAAAGTCAAGTGAGGAGCTAGCTCGATATTGTTTTCGAATCTGTCCACCTAAGTTTGATGGTTTGGTAACTGCTCTTAACACTCAAATCAGACCTCAACCACTAAGTTTTGAAGAATTTAATGCCTTACTCATGGAGGAGGAGCTGTAGCTCAAGGCAAGGAGTGGTGGTAGCAAAGGAGATGCTGCATTCACAGCAAATGCCAAAGGAGGCAAAGCAGACTCTTCAAAAGATGGAGACAAAAAGAAGAACGACAAAAAGAAGTTCAAGGGAGAGTGTTTCCACTGCAAGAAGAAAGGACACAAAATCCAAGACTGTCGCATCAAGAAGACAAAAGAGAAGAGTGGCTCTTCAAAAGGTGGCAAGGGCAAGGAGTCTGCCAACACAACAGAAATAGAACTTGAGTTATTTGTTATGATAGAGGAGGTGTGCTCCTCGGCTAAAGATTCAGGAACAGATGACTCATGGGTGTTGGACAGTGGTGCATCTCGTCACATGATGAGTAGAAAAGACCTTTACAGTTCCTTACAGCCTCTAAAGGAACCCATCACAGTAAAGGTAGGGAACAATGCAAGATGTCCTACACAGGGCGAAGGTACGATTTCTTTCATTAACGCTAATGGCGATATCAGAAAGCTTTCGAATGTGTTGTATGTTCCACAAATAAAATGAAATCTACTTTCACTAGCTTCTATAACTGATCAAGGTCATCTAGTGTCTTTCAGTAAGACACGCTAAGATTATGGACAATAACAACAACATTGTTGGGACTGGCATAAGGAGGAACAACCTGTATGAGTTGTGTGCTCTTACAACCACTACAAATGTGGGCACAAGTATGGCATGAGAGATTCGGCCACATTGGATACCCTATACTGAAGGAGATGCATCGCATGGGTATGGTTGCACACCTACCATCGATTGCAAAAATGAAGGAACCATGTGAAGCTTGCATGATGGGCAAGCAACAAAGGAAGGTGTTTCCACAAGAAAGCAAGAACAGAGCAAGCTATCCTCTAGACTTGGTGCATGCTGACTTGTGCAAAAAAATGCCTACACAGGCCTTGGGCAGATCTTCCTACTTCATGTTACTTGTCGACGACTATAGCATGAAGATGTGGGTGTACTTCCTTCACGATAAGGCTCAAGCTTTTGGTAAGTTTAAAGAATGGCTTCAGCTTGTTGAAATTGAAACAGGGAAGAAGATGAAGAAATTCAGGACAGACAGTGGTGGTGAGTTCACATCAACAGAGTTTGAAGATTTCTGCAAGAGTAAGGGAATCAAGCATCAACTCACAGTGGTACATAGTCCTCAACAGAACGGTGTTGCAGAACGTCAGAATCAAACCATCATGGAGATGGCAAGGTGCATCTTGAAAGGAAAGGGTTTGCCTAATCAACTTTGGGTAGAGGCTGTCAACACTGCTGTCTACATCTTGAATCGAAGCTACACCAAGGCACTTGATGGAAAGACTCCACAAGAAGCCTACACTGGTAAAAAAAAATTCTGTTTCCCATTTCAAAGTATTTGGAAGTGAATGTTATGTACATGTTCCAGATAGGGAGAGAAACAAGCTTCAACCAAAAAGCATCAAATGTATCTTCCTAGGGTACAACGAAGATAAGAAGGCTTATAAGCTTTATGACCCTAAGGCTAAGAAGATCATGGCGAGTCGTGATGTGGTGTTTAAGGAGGAGCAGCCACATGCAATGGAGGAGGAAAAGAGA
The DNA here is from genome assembly GCA_020310875.1 of Ceratopteris richardii. Classification (NCBI taxonomy): domain Eukaryota; kingdom Viridiplantae; phylum Streptophyta; class Polypodiopsida; order Polypodiales; family Pteridaceae; genus Ceratopteris; species Ceratopteris richardii. The sequence continues at coordinate 141,657,432 of CM035418.1, read as the reverse complement.
GCTTCCACTTTATCATCAGGCAAAGGGGCAATCCACTATGAACCTGGCCCAAGAGCTATCCCTTCTACACAAGAGAAGGAAGCATCATCTTTAGATGATGAGTCTGAAAGTCACCAACCTCCTGACACCCGTGGAAAAGCCATTGCCATGTTGGATGAGGCGGCTCTATGATTCTGCAAACCCCATCCCACAATCACTAAAATAGGTTGCACATGGATCGAGGCGATAACAGAGAACATAGGAATAGAGATGGGCAAGTGCCCATATTGTAAACACAGCCTTGATGGTTGATCTCATTCAACAAGAAGCAAAGGAACCAACCAATGTGGAAGAGGCACTCTATGATCCAAATTGTAGGGCTACCATGCAAACAAAATACAACAATATCATGAAGAACGGAACTTGGGAGCTAGTGGATCGACCCCCTAAGCGTAAAGTCATTGGCACCAAGTGGGTCTAGAAGTTAAAGTACAAGGCTGATGGTACTCTAGAAAAGTATAAAGCAAGACTTGTTGCACAGGGCTACTCATAAGTTGAAGGCATTGACTTTTGTGAATCATTTGCCTCGACTGCAAGAATGACTACTATCAGAGTAGTACTAGTTGTGGCTGCACATAAGCATTGGCCAGTCTATCATATGGATGTCAAATCAGCGTTCCTAAATGGAGACCTCAAGGAGGAGGTATATGTGTCTCAGCCACCAGGGTTTGAGGCTCCCCATTCAAAGAACAAGGTATGTGGGCTAAAGAAGGCATTATATGGGCTAAAACAAGCCCCTAGAGCATGGTACCAACAGATAGATAAGTGTCTCTTAGACCTAGGTTTCAAAAGATGTGCTTCTGATGCTAACTTGTATGTTCTAAAGAGAGGAGGGAAGACAATTGTGCCTGTACTCTATGTAGATGACCTTGTGATTACAAGAAATGATGATGCTCTTCTTCAACAAACAAAAGATGCCCTGCGTACAGAATTTGAAATGGCAGACTTGGGCTTAATGCATTGTTTCTTAGGTCTTGAAGTTTGGCAAAAACCAGGGAAGTTTTTCATCTCTCAACAAAAGTATGCAAGGTAGATATTGAAGGCATTTGACATGTAGGATTGCAAGGAAATTTCTACACCTATGGAGGTCAACACAAAATTATCTATTGAAGATACTTCACCTCCAGTGGATATTGGAAGATACAGATTAGTTGGAAGTCTCATCTACTTGTGCAATAGCAGACCATACATCTCTTATGTTGTTGGAGTAGTAAGCAGGTTCTCTAATAAGCCTTGCCAAATTCATTGGAAGGCAAGCATGTGGATACTCAAGTATGTGAAAGGAACCACTGATTATGGTATTCTTTATGTAGAAGGATCATCTCTAGTTGGATACTATGACTCAGATTGGGCAGGAGATATTGATACCAGAAAATTAGTTTTTGGATATTGTTTTTCTTTAGGATCAAGGATTTTCTCTTGGATTAGTAAGAAGCAACCAACCGTAGCATTATCTTCTACTGAAGCTGAATACAAAGCTGCATGCATTGCAGCATGTGAAGCAGTATGGTTGAGGAGGATCCTATGGCACATAGGAATACAAGGACAGGAGGCTACAGAGTTGAAGTGTGACAACCAAAGTTGCATGGTCATCGCCAAAAATCTTGTTTTCCATGCACGTACCAAGCACATAGAAATCCAGTATCACTATGTGCATGAGTTGATTGAGGATGGGGTTGTGGAGATAAGCTATTGTCCTACTGAACAAAATGGAGCAGACATCTTCACCAAGGCTCTTGGGAGAGAGCAACTTCTTCAACACTTTCCAAAGCTTGGGATTGGACCAAGGAGGTAGTTCACAGTAGGGTGGACATTGAGGGGGGGTGTTAGATATGCTCAATACTCCACCCTCATGTGACCACAAATGATCCATGGTGCTCTAAGTTTTAAGGCCCCCATTATGAGGAGAAGCCATTATGAGAGCCTGGACATTTGTGGAACCCTAACTTCCAAGTTAGATGAGGTCTATGTGTGACATTTGATGGTCGTAGATGATCTTTGTGAGCCTAGCCGTTAGGTTAGGTAGGGCATAAACTTCCAGACCATTGGGTTGCCATTTAAGGTGAAAATAAAGGCCCTGTGGCATCCCACGGTTTCCCCATAGAACCTTAATGGGGGGAGTGCAGAGGGGGCTTGCCCCCTTTTGCAGGGTCTGGGGGGCCTATCCCCCCCTGCCCGTAGGGCCGAGACGGTAGGACTTCTGGTCGTGGAAATATTGTTGGATCTTGTATTTTACCGACTATTTTGTATCTCCCGACTACGTTTATTTATACCAAATTGCCTTGTAAAAGCTATATAAGCACGACACAGGTTGAGCTTCATACAACATTGCGCACTAGTAAGCCCTTCATCTAGAGTCTATCTAGATTGCCATCTAAGCTCCACATTGGGAGCGCACGGGTGGATAGCACCATCATTGTAATTGCATTACGCTCAAAAATTTGAGAATTTGAGTTCTCTATCTCTCAGTCTACGTCTATCTTTGTCTATGTTTTTCTCTCAACTCCGTCTACAGGTCTATTCCGCTGCACTATTATTTTCTTACAGCTCTATGTCTAGGGTTTTCTAATGAGCATGTGCTCTTGTGACTGCTTGTATAGGGGCAATATTAGCTATACTTCCACTGGACTCTACCACTAAGCCAATTACATTGGTTGGAGTAATCTTTTGAGTGTTGGTTGGGTTCTTAGGACGATCTCAAAGAAGATGTTCCTTTCCATAGTTAGAACAAAAACCTTGAATTACTACAGATTGAGGTTGCCTTGGTGGTGGGAGAGGATAGTCAAGGATATAGGGATGTCATTGACATCTATCGCATGGTCCTCTAGGGGTCTGAGGTCTCATTTATCTCATTTGGGGCCTAGGGTTTGGGTTCGTGTACATGATCTAAGTCTAGTCCATCTCCCAACTAGGTTCCATCAAGGGTGTATCACATTGATAAGCCTCACTATGCTCAAGTGATTTAGTGTAATAAGCCGGTGGGCTATCTCCATGTATTGAATCAAAAACTTTGAACATTAGGATTGCTTTTTGAGATAAAAGGAGATATTGGCACTAATGCTCTATCTAAATTATGCTCTGCCACTGCATATTTGGCTGAAATTACACTAGTTGGGAGTGGTGGTTGTTGCCTTAGTACTAGTTGAGGTCTAGGATGTGTTTGATACTATGGTTGGTATTGTTGTAGTGGCCTATAGTATGGTTGCTGTTGATACTGGTTTTGGTACCTACCTATCTTTTGGTATGGCTATTGTTGCCTAATTGCTTGCTTATTATAGTATGATTGTTGTTGACACTGATTTTGGTACCTACATGTCGTCTGGTATGGCTATTGTTGCCTAACTCCTTGCTTATTATAGGGACAATCGTAGGCTATGTGGTTTGCATATTTTCTCTCAATTGTGCAATACTAGACATTTAAGTTTCCTACATTCTGAGCTAGCATGGGGGACACATTGGCCATATGATCTCCTATACGTGTAGCAACACTTTACTGAGACCATTCTAGGGGGCTGTCTATTTTGCATGCCTAAGTTTCGAGCCACTTATTGAGCTAATTTGTCTATTGACGTAGTGGGTTTGGGTGAAACTAGTGGAACAATATGAATTCTTGTAAAGTTTAGATAGTTCCAACTCATCACCCAAGTTATCCTCAATATCAATACACATTCTTAGGCAATATTGCTCTATGGTGCGAGGCTCCTTCAAATAGACATACAATCTTAGTTTTCCACTCAATAAACCATCTAAAAATAGGGAAAGTCGTTTAGCTTGAGTAGATAACTCTACAATTGTACATCTTTCAATATATTGCCTAAACCTACATCCTGCTAACCTAACCATCCTTGTGGTGTATGTTTGAAACTATGGATCAAGGATGATGTGTTATGTCTAATCCCACTCTTGGAGAATTCCACGATGAAAGTATCAAACAACCCAGTGATATTCCTAAAGTGCTCTTGTTGTAATGGTTGAAACCATGTTAGGATTGTATTTTTCAAGGTAAGCCTAAACTCTCGGTATTGAACGAATATATCCTCGACATTTTCTATTCTCAATATCTGTTATGGACACAAATAAAACCATCTTCAACCTTAGATTTCATGTGAATTTCTAAATCTCATTATTATTGGATCAGGATTTGGAGAAACTAATACTACCATCACGTTTAGAACATGCCAAAACCCTACGGTTAACTGTCTACTTGCTGAATTTTGACATCTAGAGGTCTTGTTTTGGATTGTTGACATCATTGATTACATCATCAATTCCTAACTAGCATTGAGAACTGCCCTTGAGCACCTATATAAGGAGGTCTTAGCTGCATACATCCTTAAGTCTTGCCAATGCCAGTCCTGGGAGCTCAAGAAGTTGTGATCTCAAAGTAAGTACTCTCTAAGTTCCAGTTCAATTTTGTTGGTGCAGACCAATCACCAATTGAAGTTTGGAAGACAAGAGATGGAGACAAGATCAAGTTTTGAAGCAAAGAAAGTGGTTACATTCACAGGATGAAGGATATGTACACATATGTACATTAGTGAAGACAAAAATCACTTAGACTTTTTGATTAGTCAAAAAACTTGTACATATTTGCCTATAAATACTTGGAAAATGTCCGGGCAAGTAGGAGAGAAGGAAGAAGATGAGGAGAGACTATGTATGAGCATAGGAATAGAGAAATGAGAAGTTGTAAGTGTCATTAGACACATGAGAAGTTAGTTGAAGTCTCTCTCTCATTCAGTTGTAGTCTTCTTCAGAAATGACGGAATTTTTGCGCCCGAAGTTTCTGTGTTTTCTCCTCGTGTGGTAGATCTTTTGTGAATTCCTTTTGCAGATGTCTAAGTCCATAGTTAATCAATCTACGGCTAGAGTTTAAGAGTCTAATTTTAATCAGGCTAAGAGAATTGTGTGTAGGAACATTCATATGTAAAGAATGTTCACAGTCTTCTAAAACAGGCGCAGATTTTAAGTTCAGAGAAATGGACAGTGCTCAGCGCACAGTGTAAAGTTTTACACATATGATAGCTCAAAATATAAGTTGAGAGATAAGCTATCTACATCTAAAAGCATTTGACCAAACGGGTTTGACATTGGGAGAACTATAGCTAAGAAGTTGCAGGTGTCAAAGTCGCTACTGCAAAGAAGCAGTGTTACACATAGGTAAAGTGTTTGAGTCATTTCTCAAAGTATACTCAATCATTTGAGGAGATTTAAGTTGGAGAAGATGCGCAACCTTAAGGCAACACATCCTACAAAGTTTTATCAAAAACTTTACACAAATGGTTAGTCAATCAAAGATTAATCTGTAGCAGACTTTTCTGAGAAGTTGAATTTTTTCCAGAATAGTTAATTTCTTGACAAGTTAGTGATTGTTCTCTAAATTAAGAGGGGTCTAGACTTATTCTTGATATAGAGGTGCTCTAATTTCAAGAATAGGTTGTTCTTTTGGAGATTAACACTCTCCATCAGTGATATCAGAGCAGGAAGCATCAGAATCAAGGAAAGGGAGACTCCGACTACTGCAGAAATACAAACTTTACATCTTGAAGGATCAAAAGGACAAAGATTGAAGAAAGCTTGAAGGAAGACACATTGAAGTTGTCAAAAGGATCAAAAGAAGTAATATTCGAAGTCAAGGTACATTTATTCCTCGTAAAGTTTAAAGATCTGTTAATACAGGTGAAGGAAGGATGGGAGATTCTCTTCAAATAGAGAAGTTGGATAGAGAAAACTATCCTGCATGGTCAATGAGGATGGAAGCTCATCTAATGAGCAAAGATTTGATAGCTTACATTACAGGTGAAGAAGAAAAGCCACAGTTCAGAGATCCTAGTGTTCCAACTAGGGAGGAATTAACAGATTTGAAGAATTGGATGAAGAAAGATGCTCAAGCTAGGAGCATTATCTATATGGCAGTCAATGATTACTTGCTACCTCACATTAGAGGTCTTGAAAGTGCAAGTGATATATGGAATGCTTTGGAAGAGTATTTCCAAAACACCACAAAGTCAAGGAAGGCATCTTTATGGGCAGAATTTACAACTTTCAAGAAGAAGGCCTCTCAATCCATTTCAGATTATGTAACAAGGATGAAAGACATTGCAGATGCATTAGGAGTTGTTGATGACGATATTGAGGAGGATAAATTGGTAATGCAAATCCTTACAGGTTTGGGAGGTGATGACAAATGGAAGCCATTCATTTTGTCTACAGAATTATCACTTGATCATTTCACTCCTGATTTAAATCAGTTGCTAGGTCATATGCTAACATTTGAGCAGGATGTTAAAGGAGATGGTGACAAAAGTACAGGTCATGCAATGTACTCAAAGGACAAGAAGAAAGCTAACAAAGGAAAGCAACAATCAGGTGAAGATGAAGGCACAACTAGTCAAGCCAACTTCCTAAGAGGAAGAGGAGGTGGCAAAGGTAGAGGAAGAGGCAGGAGTAACAAAGATGGAGCCAAAGCATGCTGGATTTGTGGTAAGACAAATCATTTAGCTAATGATTGTTGGCATAATAATCAAAGTAATGGAGGATACAATCAAAACTATAATTCAAGAGGAAGAGGAGGCAGAAATCAAAGAGGTAATTTCAGAGGCAGAGGTAGTAGGGGTTACTTTGGAAGAAATGCAGGTAGAGGTTTCCAAAGTCAACAATATAACAATACCTACTACAATTATGCTTTAGATCAGAAGGAAGATTCAACATTGATAATGAATGCAACTTGTGAAAGGCAGAATGAAGATCAAAGAGTCTTCTACATTGACTCAGGGTGTAGCAATCACCTGAGTGGTAACATAGCATTGATGACTGATTTAGAGAATAAGGTATCTAATCATGTTGTTCAAACAGGTGACAACACAAAGCACAATGTGAAGTCAATTGGATCAGTGAAAGCCAAGGATGGAAGCACCTTATTGAGTAAGGTCTTGTATGTTCCTACAATTCCTAAGAATTTGATAAGTGTAGGACAAATTGTGGAAAAAGGTTATGAAGTAAGGTTCACTAATGAAGGAGTGTTTGTGGAAGACCCTAGCAATGGGTATAAACAAATTGTTTCAGGGAAGAAAGAAGGAAGATTGTTCACATTGAAGATTCAAGGTAATGTTGGTCATGCCTTGTTCACCTATGGAGGACATAAGATCTCTGAGTTAGATCTTTGGCACAAGAGAATTGGACATTTCAATGAAAGAGGTATTAAAGACATGATTAATAATGGTTCAGTGCTTGGATTGCCTAATGTTGCAGGTCAACATATGACATACAGATGTGAGGCATGTCAATTAGGTAAGGCTCATAAGCAACCCTATTCCAAGCATGGGTTTATGTATTCAGAGAAACTTGAGTTGGTACACACAGATGTGCGGGGACCATCAAAGGACTTCAGTATCAATGGCTCAAGGTATTATGTGATTTATGTTGATGATGCTACCAGATGGATCATTATGTGATCAAAGATAAGTTAGAAGTGTTCAATACTTTCAAACATTATCATATGTATGCAGAGAGAATTACAGGACATAAGTTGAAGAGACTAAGGTCAGATGGAGGGGGAGAGTATTTCTCTAATGAGTTCAGTGATTTCTTGTGGAATGCAGGTATAAAAAGAGAGGTTACTTGCAGGTACTCTCCTCAACAAAATGGTGTAGCAGAAAGGAGGAATAGGACTCTTGTTGAGTTTGCAAGGTCCATGATGAAGGAGAAAAATTGCCCAAATTATTTGTGGGCTGAGGCTGTAAATACAGCTACTTATTTGGTCAATAGGCTACCTTGTAAAGCTTTGCAGGGTATGACACCTTATGAGGCATGGTGGGGTAAGAGACCTACACTAGACCATTGCAAAGTATTTGGATGTTTGGCCTATGCATATGTGCCATCACAATTAAGGCACAAATTGGAACCTAAAGCTGAAAAATATGTGTTTATTGGTTATGATGATAAGCAGATGGGATACAGGTTGTGGAATCCATCCACAAAACATTTTCTTGTATCAAAAGATGTTACATTTGATGAGCAGGGTACTTGGTATGCAGGTACTATCAATATTAATACAGATGATGAAGAAATTGTGAGCCAAAGGAAAGGTAAATCAAAGATTCAGATATTTGATGAACAAGAGAATCATGAAGTGCAGGTTGAAGTGGAAGAAACACCAAGATTTGATCCTGAATGTGAAGAACCAGAAACCTCAAGAAGTGGAGAACTTAGGAGGTCTACAAGGAACAAGTGGCAACCTACAAGGTATAGCTATGATACTTCTTTTTTGGCTACCAAAGATTATGCTTACATGGTAAAAGCAGATGAAGACCCTTCTACATATGAAGAGGCAAAAGGTAAAGAAAATTGGGAGAAAGCTATGCAGGAAGAATATGATGCATTGATGGAGAATCAAACATGGAATTTGGTTCAAAGCCAAATAGCTAGAAGATCATTGGATGTAAGTGGGTTTATAAGACAAAAAGATTTGCAGATGGAAGTGTGTCTAGGTACAAAGCTAGACTTGTTGTAAAAGGGTTTGCTCAGACATATGGTATTGACTATGATGAGACTTATAGTCCAGTGGCAAAGATGACAACCATCAGGACACTTATAACAATTGCTGCATGTAAAGGTTGGAAATTATGTCAATTAGATGTGAAGAATGCTTTTTTGAATGGTTACATTTCAGATGAAGTTTTCATGGAGCAACCTCAAGGATTCAGAGATGAAAGATATCCAGATCATGTGTGTAATCTTAAGAGAGCTTTATATGGCTTGAAGCAGGCCCCAAGGGCATGGAACTATAGACTTGTAAAGTTCCTAAAGGAACTTGGATTTCAAGTATCAAAAGCAGATAGTAGCTTGCTTGTCAAAGCAAGTGATGATGGGTTTATTTACATGTGCATATATGTTGATGATATCATTCTTACAGGTACATATGAGAAAGGCATTCAAAGCTTAAAGAAGCAAATGGAGAAAGAGTTCAAAATCAGTGATTTGGGAGATTTGTCATACTTCTTGGGCATGGAGATTTCATACACTCAACATGGAGTGTATGTGACTCAAGAAAGGTATTTGAGGAACTTGTTAATCAAGTTTAAAATGGATGAGTGCAGGGTAGCACCTACTCCAATGGAGGTGAATCACAAATTAAGCAGATTTGGAGGTGAAGAATTCAAGGACATGAAGCAATATCAGAGTTTGGTTGGTAGTCTTATCTATGCTACATTAACTAGACCTGATTTATCATATGCAGTTGGGGTATTATCTCAATTCATGCATTGTCCTAGGAAAGAGCATTGGATTGCAGGTCAAAGAGTGTTGAGGTACATTAAGGGTACACTCAAAGAAGGTTTGTATTATGGTTTTACATCAGATACAAATATCAAGATCTATAGTGATGCAGATTGGGCAGGTAATCCAGATGATAGAAGGTCAACCTATGGATACATGTGTTATGTGGGAGATAAGTTAATCTCTTGGTGCTCAAAGAAGCAACATACAGTTGCTTTGTCATCTACAGAAGCAGAGTACAAAGGCATGGTTGAAGCTGCAAAAGAAGTGATATGGCTTAAGACTCTCATGAAGAGTTTTGACACTATACAGAGCATACCTATCATTTATGGTGATAACATGAGTTCATTATATCTAGCTGCTAATCCTGTTTTTCATGCCAGGACCAAACACATTGAGATACAGTATCACTTTCTAAGAGAGAAGGTGATGGATAAGGAGATTGAAGTCATACATACTTCAGCAAAAGATCAGATAGCTGATATGCTTACAAAGAGCTTGGATGGACCAAAGTTACAGAAGTTCAAAGACATGGCAGGTATAAAGAAGATAAGAGAAACCTCAATTGATGATTGAGGGGGAGCTGTTGGTGCACACCAATCACCAATTGAAGTTTGGAAGACAAGAGATGGAGACAAGATCAAGTTTTGAAGCAAAGAAAGTGGTTACATTCACAGGATGAAGGATATGTACACATATGTACATTAGTGAAGACAAAAATCACTTAGACTTTTTGATTAGTAAAAAAACTTGTACATATTTGCCTATAAATACTTGGAAAATGTCGGGGCAAGTAGGAGAGAAGGAAGAAGATGAGGAGAGACTATGTATGAGCATAGGAATAGAGAAATGAGAAGTTGTAAGTGTCATTAGACGCATGAGAAGTTAGTTGAAGTGTCTCTCTCATTCAGTTGTAGTCTTCTTCAGAAATGACAGAATTTTTGCACCCGAAGTTTCTGTGTTTTCTCCTCGTGTGGTAGATCTTTTGTGAATTCCTTTTGCAGATGTCTAAGTCCATAGTTAATCAATCTATGGCTAGAGTTTAAGAGTCTAATTTTAATCAGGCTAAGAGAATTGTGTGTAGGAACATTCATATGTAAAGAATGTTCACAGTCTTCTGAAACAGGCGCAGATTTTGAGTTCAGAGAAATGGACAGTGCTCAGTGCACAGTGTAAAGTTTTACACATATGATAGCTCAAAATCTAAGTTGAGAGATAAGCTATCTACATCTAAAAGCATTTGACCAAATGGGTTCGACATTGGGAGAACTATAGCTAAGAAGTTGCAGGTGTCAAAGTCGCTACTGCAAAGAAGCAGTGTTACACATAGGTAAAGTGTTTGAGTCATTTCTCGAAGTATACTCAATCATTTGAGGAGATTTAAGTTGGAGAAGATGTTCAACCTTAAGGCAACACATCCTACAAAGTTTTATCAAAAACTTTACACAAATGGTTAGTCAATCAAAGATTAATCTGCAGCAGACTTTTCTGAGAAGTTGAATTTTTTCCAGAATAGTTAATTTCTTGACAAGTTAGTGATTGTTCTCTAAATTAAGAGGGGTCTAGACTTATTCTTGATATAGAGGTGCTCTAATTTCAAGAATAGGTTGTTCTTTTGGAGATTAACACTCTCCATTAGTGGTATCAGAGCAGGAAGCATCAGAATCAAGGAAAGGGAGACTCCGACTACTGTAGAAATACAAACTTTACATCTTGAAGGATCAAAAGGACAAAGATTGAAGAAAGCTTGAAGGAAGACACATTGAAGTTGTCAAAAGGACCAGAAGAAGTAATATTTGAAGTCAAGGTACATTAATTCCTCGTAAAGTTTAAAGATCTGTTAATACAGGTGAAGGAAGGATTGGAGATTCTCTTCAAATAGAGAAGTTGGATAGAGAAAACTATCCTGCATGGTCAATGAGGATGGAAGCTCATCTAATGAGCAAAGATTTGATAGCTTACATTACAGGTGAAGAAGAAAAGCCACAATTCAGAGATCCTAGTGTTCCAACTAGGGAGGAATTAACATATTTGAAGAATTGGATGAAGAAAGATGCTCAAGCTAGGAGCATTATCTATATGGCAGTCAATGATTACTTGCTACCTCACATTAGAGGTCTTGAAAGTGCAAGTGATATATGGAATGCTTTGGAAGAGCATTTCCAAAACACCACAAAGTCAAGGAAGGCATCTTTATGGGCAGAATTTACAACTTTCAAGAAGAAGGCCTCTCAATCCATTTCAGATTATGTAACAAGGATGAAAGACATTGCAGATGCATTAGGAGCTGTTGAGGACGATATTGAGGAGGATAAATTGGTAATGCAAATCCTTACAGGTTTGAGAGGTGATGACAAATGGAAGCCATTCATTTTGTCTACAGAATTATCACTTGATCATTTCACTCCTGATTTAAATCAGTTGCTAGGTCATATGCTAACATTTGAGCAGGATGTTAAAGGAGATGGTGACAAAAGTACAGGTCATGCAATGTACTCAAAGGACAAGAAGAAAGCTAACAAAGGAAAGCAACAATCAGGTGAAGATGAAGGCACAACTAGTCAAGCCAACTTCCTAAGAGGAAGAGGAGGTGGCAAAGGTAGAGGAAGAGGCAGGAGTAACAAAGATGGAGCCAAAGCATGCTGGATTTGTGGTAAGACAAATCATTTAGCTAATGATTGTTGGCATAATAATCAAAGTAATGGAGGATACAATCAAACCTATAATTCAAGAGGAAGAGGAGGCAGAAATCAAAGAGGTAATTTCAGAGGCAGAGGTAGTAGGGGTTACTTTGGAAGAAATGCAGGTAGAGGTTTCCAAAGTCAACAATATAACAATACCTACTACAATTATGCTTTAGATCAGAAGGAAGATTCAACATTGATAATGAATGCAACTTGTGAAAGGCAGAATGAAGATCAAAGAGTCTTCTACATTGACTCAGGGTGTAGCAATCACCTGAGTGGTAACATAGCATTGATGACTGATTTAGAGAATAAGGTATCTAATCATGTTGTTCAAACAGGTGACAACACAAAGCACAATGTGAAGTCAATTGGATCAGTGAAAGCCAAGGATGGAAGCACCTTATTGAGTAAGGTCTTGTATGTTCCTACAATTCCTAAGAATTTGATAAGTGTAGGACAAATTGTGGAAAAAGGTTATGAAGTAAGGTTCACTAATGAAGGAGTGTTTGTGGAAGACCCTAGCAATGGGTATAAACAAATTGTTTCAGGGAAGAAAGAAGGAAGATTGTTCACATTGAAGATTCAAGGTAATGTTGGTCATGCCTTGTTCACCTATGGAGGACATAAGATCTCTGAGTTAGATCTTTGGCACAAGAGAATTGGACATTTCAATGAAAGAGGTATTAAAGACATGATTAATAATGGTTCAGTGCTTGGATTGCCTAATGTTGCAGGTCAACATATGACATACAGATGTGAGGCATGTCAATTAGGTAAGGCTCATAAGCAACCCTATTCCAAGCATGGGTTTATGTATTCAGAGAAACTTGAGTTGGTACACACAGATGTGCGGGGACCATCAAAGGACTTCAGTATCAATGGCTCAAGGTATTATGTGATTTATGTTGATGATGCTACCAGATGGATCACTATCTATGTGATCAAAGATAAGTCAGAAGTGTTCAATACTTTCAAACATTATCATATGTATGCAGAGAGAATTACAGGACATAAGTTGAAGAGACTAAGGTCAGATGGAGGGGGAGAGTATTTCTCTAATGAGTTCAGTGATTTCTTGTGGAATGCAGGTATAAAAAGAGAGGTTACTTGCAGGTACTCTCCTCAACAAAATGGTGTAGCAGAAAGGAGGAATAGGACTCTTGTTGAGTTTGCAAGGTCCATGATGAAGGAGAAAAATTGCCCAAATTATTTGTGGGCTGAGGCTGTAAATACAGCTACTTATTTGGTCAATAGGCTACCTTGTAAAGCTTTGCAGGGTATGACACCTTATGAGGCATGGTGGGGTAAGAGACCTACACTAGACCATTGCAAAGTATTTGGATGTTTGGCCTATGCATATGTGCCATCACAATTAAGGCACAAATTGGAACCTAAAGCTGAAAAATATGTGTTTATTGGTTATGATGATAAGCAGATGGGATACAGGTTGTGGAATCCATCCACAAAACATTTTCTTGTATCAAAAGATGTTACATTTGATGAGCAGGGTACTTGGTATGCAGGTACTATCAATATTAATACAGATGATGAAGAAATTGTGAGCCAAAGGAAAGGTAAATCAAAGATTCAGATATTTGATGAACAAGAGAATCATGAAGTGCAGGTTGAAGTGGAAGAAACACCAAGATTTGATCCTGAATGTGAAGAACCAGAAACCTCAAGAAGTGGAGAACTTAGGAGGTCTACAAGGAACAAGTGGCAACCTACAAGGTATAGCTATGATACTTCTTTTTTGGCTACCAAAGATTATGCTTACATGGTAAAAGCAGATGAAGACCCTTCTACATATGAAGAGGCAAAAGGTAAAGAAAATTGGGAGAAAGCTATGCAGGAAGAATATGATGCATTGATGGAGAATCAAACATGGAATTTGGTTCAAAGCCAAATAGCTAGAAGATCATTGGATGTAAGTGGGTTTATAAGACAAAAAGATTTGCAGATGGAAGTGTGTCTAGGTACAAAGCTAGACTTGTTGTAAAAGGGTTTGCTCAGACATATGGTATTGACTATGATGAGACTTATAGTCCAGTGGCAAAGATGACAACCATCAGGACACTTATAACAATTGCTGCATGTAAAGGTTGGAAATTATGTCAATTAGATGTGAAGAATGCTTTTTTGAATGGTTACATTTCAGATGAAGTTTTCATGGAGCAACCTCAAGGATTCAGAGATGAAAGATATCCAGATCATGTGTGTAATCTTAAGAGAGCTTTATATGGCTTGAAGCAGGCCCCAAGGGCATGGAACTATAGACTTGTAAAGTTCCTAAAGGAACTTGGATTTCAAGTATCAAAAGCAGATAGTAGCTTGCTTGTCAAAGCAAGTGATGATGGGTTTATTTACATGTGCATATATGTTGATGATATCATTCTTACAGGTACATATGAGAAAGGCATTCAAAGCTTAAAGAAGCAAATGGAGAAAGAGTTCAAAATCAGTGATTTGGGAGATTTGTCATACTTCTTGGGCATGGAGATTTCATACACTCAACATGGAGTGTATGTGACTCAAGAAAGGTATTTGAGGAACTTGTTAATCAAGTTTAAAATGGATGAGTGCAGGGTAGCACCTACTCCAATGGAGGTGAATCACAAATTAAGCAGATTTGGAGGTGAAGAATTCAAGGACATGAAGCAATATCAGAGTTTGGTTGGTAGTCTTATCTATGCTACATTAACTAGACCTGATTTATCATATGCAGTTGGGGTATTATCTCAATTCATGCATTGTCCTAGGAAAGAGCATTGGATTGCAGGTCAAAGAGTGTTGAGGTACATTAAGGGTACACTCAAAGAAGGTTTGTATTATGGTTTTACATCAGATACAAATATCAAGATCTATAGTGATGCAGATTGGGCAGGTAATCCAGATGATAGAAGGTCAACCTATGGATACATGTGTTATGTGGGAGATAAGTTAATCTCTTGGTGCTCAAAGAAGCAACATACAGTTGCTTTGTCATCTACAGAAGCAGAGTACAAAGGCATGGTTGAAGCTGCAAAAGAAGTGATATGGCTTAAGACTCTCATGAAGAGTTTTGACACTATACAGAGCATACCTATCATTTATGGTGATAACATGAGTTCATTATATCTAGCTGCTAATCCTGTTTTTCATGCCAGGACCAAACACATTGAGATACAGTATCACTTTCTAAGAGAGAATGTGATGGATAAGGAGATTGAAGTCATACATACTTCAACAGAAGATCAGATAGCTGATATGCTTACAAAGAGCTTGGATGGACCAAAGTTACAGAAGTTCAAAGACATGGCAGGTATAAAGAAGATAAGAGAAACCTCAATTGATGATTGAGGGGGAGCTGTTGGTGCACACCAATCACCAATTGAAGTTTGGAAGACAAGAGATGGAGACAAGATCAAGTTTTGAAGCAAAGAAAGTGGTTACATTCACAGGATGAAGGATATGTACACATATGTACATTAGTGAAGACAAAAATCACTTAGACTTTTTGATTAGTAAAAAAACTTGTACATATTTGCCTATAAATACTTGGAAAATGTCGGGGCAAGTAGGAGAGAAGGAAGAAGATGAGGAGAGACTATGTATGAGCATAGGAATAGAGAAATGAGAAGTTGTAAGTGTCATTAGACGCATGAGAAGTTAGTTGAAGTGTCTCTCTCATTCAGTTGTAGTCTTCTTCAGAAATGACAGAATTTTTGCACCCGAAGTTTCTGTGTTTTCTCCTCGTGTGGTAGATCTTTTGTGAATTCCTTTTGCAGATGTCTAAGTCCATAGTTAATCAATCTATGGCTAGAGTTTAAGAGTCTAATTTTAATCAGGCTAAGAGAATTGTGTGTAGGAACATTCATATGTAAAGAATGTTCACAGTCTTCTGAAACAGGCGCAGATTTTGAGTTCAGAGAAATGGACAGTGCTCAGTGCACAGTGTAAAGTTTTACACATATGATAGCTCAAAATCTAAGTTGAGAGATAAGCTATCTACATCTAAAAGCATTTGACCAAATGGGTTCGACATTGGGAGAACTATAGCTAAGAAGTTGCAGGTGTCAAAGTCGCTACTGCAAAGAAGCAGTGTTACACATAGGTAAAGTGTTTGAGTCATTTCTCGAAGTATACTCAATCATTTGAGGAGATTTAAGTTGGAGAAGATGCGCAACCTTAAGGCAACACATCCTACAAAGTTTTATCAAAAACTTTACACAAATGGTTAGTCAATCAAAGATTAATCTGCAGCAGACTTTTCTGAGAAGTTGAATTTTTTCCAGAATAGTTAATTTCTTGACAAGTTAGTGATTGTTCTCTAAATTAAGAGGGGTCTAGACTTATTCTTGATATAGAGGTGCTCTAATTTCAAGAATAGGTTGTTCTTTTGGAGATTAACACTCTCCATCAAATTTCTAGTCTTGCCCTTTGTTATATTCTTGCTTAGTCTAGTAACATGGACATCCTATTTTCTCTTGTTGTAATCTTGTATTATGAGACCCTGTCCAACTATTTTTTGTATCTAGTTCATCTCCCTCAAAGGAGTTCTTGTAACCTAGATATCTTGCTTCATACCTACATTCCCTGATTGTGGGATCCCTTGTATCATCTCTAGGCCAGTTATCCATACCTATCAGTCCCGAGTTGTGGGATTTCTTGTAATAGTTTGATATTCTTGTATTATTTCTCCTCTGTGGGTGATCTTGTAATCAAAAGTATAGTTCTGAAATCTTGTCTGGTCTATTCAGAGGGCACAATCTAGTGCTCCCATAAAATTTTGGCAAGACTACCTTTAGCAAGACCAAGCACCATGGATTCTCTATGCAGGGAGATTTAATCTACCATAAAGGATTTGATAGGACATGTCCATGAGAGAAGACTATTACGACAAGGTGATAGATCGGTTTCAAGCTATGTCTCATATTTTAAGATTTTGTTTCATGGATCTACATAACAACAAGAATACCTAATTAATCGATTTCAAAGTGAACTCAAAGATGAAGTGAAGTATCTCTTGCTATCCATGCCTTAGGAAGATATCTTGGATGATGTTATCAATCGAGTAGTTCAATGTGAGAATCAATTGGTCAAAGAAAGCCAAGTCAAAGATCTAGAAGTGTTGAATAATCAAGACACTATTCCTCAAGAAACTCAATCAAGAATATTTGAAGCCCAATAAGACATTACAAATGATATGGAGTACACATATTATGAAGATAACAAGAAGGTAAAGGACAAGGGGAGTTCATATTCAATCAAGGAGGTGTGCTTACTCAAGGCTCTCCATAAAAGATCTTGGAAACACCACAAGGTACCGTTAGAAGTTCAAAGGATCTATCTTGCGAAGAACCCAAGAAGCTCTAGAGAGACCCACTCCTTTGCCACCTATCAATATTGAGGATCATGAAGAATTTGAGGTTGATCATATCTAAGATTCAAGAATGTCTCATGGAAGATTGGAATACATTTTCATTGGAAAGGATATGACATCAATGATCATACTTGGGAACCTGCACAAAATATTTAGAGAACAACAATCAAGGTTCATGAATTCCATAGGAAGAATCCAATGAAACCCAAGCTAGATAGTGTGGCTGCTCCTCGTGGAACTCGCCAATTCAAGGGGAGGTGATGTTATGGACACAAAGGAAACGATTTTCAATCTTAGATTTCATGTGACTTTCTAAATTTCATTATTGGATCAGAATTTAGAGAAACTAATACTATCATCATGTTCGAAACATGGCCAAACCCTAAGATCAACTATCTATTTGCTTGAATCTGACACCCAAAGTTGTTGTTACGAATTGATGGCATCATAGATTCGTAATCGCCCTTGACAAACTACCTTTGAACACCTATATAAGGAGGTCTTGGCCACTCATATTTTGAGTCTTGCGAATGCCAGTCTTGGGAGCTCAAGGAGTCAATATCTCCAGGTAAGTACTTTCCAAGCTCCAGTTCGAGTTCTAGTCTTGTTCTTTGTTCTGGTCTTGCCTAGTCTAGTATCCTAGACATCCTAGCTTGTTCTATTGTAATCTCGTAATATGAGATCCTATCAAGTTATTTCTTGTATCTAGTTCATCACCCTAAAGGGAATTCTTGTAACCTAGATATCTTGCTTCATACCTACGGTCCTGGGTTGTGGGATCCCGTGTATCATCTCTAGTTCAATTATCCATACCTATTACTCTCAGGTTGTGGGACTTCTTGTAATAGTTTGATATCCTTGTATTATTTCCCCTTTGTGGGTGATCTTGTTATGAAAAAGATAGTTCAAAAGTATTATCTAGTCTAGTCAGAGGGCACAATCTAGTGCTCCCTTGACAATACCTACTTAAATTCAGCTACATGATCATAAGGATCTTCCGTGCCATCAAAATAATTCTTCATGGCCTTCACTAACTAGGTAGGTCTAAAGATTCTATGGTATTCATGTCGATTTCTAACCCTCATCTTTCTCTTCCTATAGTGTGCACAAAGCTCACTTCTGGTTGTTTCCTTGGATTTATCTTTTTGTGCTCTTAGGACATGAGACGATCTTGATTGATGTTGACTATGAGGATCAATAGACTTGTATGAGAGGAAAATTGGTTCACCCTTCCACAGTATGCGAGTCTAATATGCTCAATAACAACATACATCCTCTCGGAAGTGTTTTCCAAGTACCTTGCCCGGAACATCAAGATCTTTGAGCTCTTATGTAATCACTCCGTCTAATTCATTAGGCTAGTCAAGTTTAAATCTCCAAAATGCTTCATCAATTTCTTTGTTAACAAAGAGTTCTATACTCTTGTTATCTTGGGGAATCCACTTTGGTTTTATGATCCTAGATAGGGTGTCTATCATATTTTTTCTCTGTTGTGCTAGACAATCTCTTATGCGATGGACCAAAAGAATAGGAATTTTCAGGATACGAGTAGTGTTTTGGGATATTCTTAGGGAGAAGTCTATCGTGCATATGATGTAAACAAAAAATACCAACTTTTCTATCTATCATGATAGACAAATGTTTCACCTCAAGATATGTAGATAGGACCTATCATACTTGATGTTGCTACTAGAGCTCATGATGGAGTAGCTTCCTATAGAAAACACTAAAAAGCACACATAACACAACAAGAATGCAAGCTCTCTGTCACTCTGTCTCACAAACGAAATGAGGGAATGAATGGGAAAGGTGGGGATATGACCAAAAACTAAAATTTTAGGTGATGATGGAGCTGGAAGGAGGTGGAGAGTGGAGATGGATATGGTGATGAAAAAAGTAAATAAAATAGAAAAAATACCTACTTACCAATGATTCCAACATCAATAATATGTCTTATTGTCACACGCTCATCCTCGAATCATGCTCCACAGTAGTGGTGCCAAAACTGGTGTCATTATGGCACAATAGGAATACCACTATGGTGAAAGTACACCTCATAAATGTTAAGCGATGGAGATGTGATGATGGTATCACAACCATGAGCGATAATAATGCACCTATGTGAGTGAGAAGCTCTAGAGAAAGCACACACATACACACACGTGCACACAAGGAAAGATCAAAGAGTATAACAGTGGAATCTTCTCATTAAGAACTCAAGAAAGCATTACAACACTCATACACAATTTTATTCTCCCACTAGCTAACCCCCAAAAATGAGCTCTCTATCTCTTTTTATAGTTTTTGTCTAGCTAGTGGCCTAGTTCAAACCTAGTCTTTGGCCTAGTTAAAAAGTAGGTTTGTATGCTACGTTGATGGCTCAAATGAGCTTCAAAAATTATGAATTTGAAACATATGTTCTATGGATACTCCTCAAGTTTGAATACTCCTTCTCTTGCACAAAATGGAGTTGGAAGTGTCAAAAACGATTATGTACAATGTGGATAGTGATGAAAGTCATTGTTTGAAAATAAAGTTTGAAATTTTGATGAGGCCTATTCTTTGCCAGATCTTCTTGGAAATCCTTGTCTTCTCAGTCCCGTATTTGAACCTTGCCCTTTTCTTTGGCAATCTTCTTTCATGCTTCCTTGTTTTCTCAATCCACTTTGGCTTCCTCTGCCACTAACACCAAGTGTTTTCTATACTTGAGAAGACTTTGCCTTTGTTTAATCTTGATTGAATTATATCTTTGTTCAAAGGCAATCCAAAGAATTGCATATGATAGTAGAGCTAGTGCTTTCACATTAGGGATATCTTACTAACATAGCTAAGCTTCTGTTTCCAAAGAAATAATCATGTGTTATCTGTAAGACAATAGTTACGCAATATAACACAGGAGCAATAGCAGAGAAGATAACAGATATAGGAGAATCTCAACAATTTTCTACTAGCAGCAAGTACAAAGATGATGGCGTTGTCCACCCGTGCACTCTCAAGGTAGAGCTTAAATGGTGATCTAGACAACTCTAGATAGGGAGATACAAGGTAGAGGTATGCTGGCTCAACTCAATGTCTTAGGTAGTGCAGAAGTCATGTATATATAGGATCATGGGTGGCCTGCCATGGACGGCTATACATGGGCAGTAGGGCGTGGGCGGCCACCGCCCGCGTAATTGCCATACACGGCTTAGACTGGTTGAACCGACCTAACAAATATAAATGATTTCTGACTCCGACAGGGAATATTCCATGGAATATTCCCTTTACCGTCGCGCCGGGGGCGCTGCCCCCGTACCCCCACTAGGGGGCCCGCTGGCCCCCTGGGACCCCCCAGCCAGGGGGCCCGCTGGCCCCCTTGGACCCCCCAGCCGGGGCTGCTCACCGCTGCCCCGGACCCCACAATTGGGGACCCTGGTAACTCCCTTTCCTTATAATATCTTACATGGTCCAATATGACCTTCATCCAACATTCAAGTTGGGATTCCCATCAATTGGGTAATGCACGCTTGGCTTCTCCTCATAAAGGGGGCCTTACAAAATGTGCATACAATCATGAGGGGTAGACATTGATCATACTCTAACATTATCATCAACTTATCCCAATGGTCATGTCTTTAACCATACTGGAAATTTATTGCTTGCTCTTAGAACATATTCTAAACTAGTGGTATTTAGAGTATCTTTAAACTCTTAAAGTCTCCTCTTCTCCATATATGCATTAATGAGTTACAACTTCTTCACTCCTGAAGCAAATCTCTTTTGAAGCTCTAAATTGATCATAATGTTTGTCCAAAAGGGAGGATCTTGTTGGATAATAAATAATTTTCTTCAAAAATATGACATGTTTCAATCATCTCATGCCCTTGCTTGTCACTTTATGACATTTTCTTCCCCCATTAGTTGATCATTGTCCTCAATGATCATCTCTTTGAAGTTCTCAAGGTCTTTGCACTTCATGACAACTTTCATGATTATGAAAGGTTATCTCATCACTTTGTGTAAGGTCTCATATAGGGCTTAGTTTCTCTTTTGAATATCTTTCAATCCAAATTCTTATTACTTGTGGCTGATAAGAATATATATATATTTTATTTGTAGCTAAGTCATTGGCCTTCTTGATCAAGCATGCCATCAATTTTATGGAACTTGTGGATCCATAAATGACTCGAAGCTTAAGGTTTTCCTATTTGTGTTCATGGCTTTTGGATTAATTCAACATATAAAAAACATAAAAGTTAATGGTTATTGAGTCACATAATGTCAATGCACCATTAAAATTTTATGCTTTTGACTTCATATTCAAAAGACTTCATATTCAAAAATAATCTCCTATCTTAACCTTAAACTTAATTAAATTGATCTCTTTGTTATCCCATAAACCCATGAATATGCAAAAACAATTCATTGATTTACATTCATGACATATACATCTTGACTTGTGGATGCTTAGCATACATAAGGTTCAAAAATTGAATCCCTCTTAAATCATGCATGGAATTTCATCTTGGAATTCCATTTTATGCATAAGCCTACATTCCACATATGCTCATGATTTCCATTCATGCCACGCTATATGAACATTTTATGTTTATTCTCTAACAATGTATACGAGGTGAGCTTATTCCATGGTAAAAGAAAACTTTTTATATTAAATTGTGCCTCTAGTGCATCACATAGATGAATAAACTCATGCACCTTTATATGTGCATATGGACCACTTATTTCATCTGAAATGCATCTCTGTATGCATTATTTTAGCATGGAAAAGAAAGCAAACATAAATGAGCAAAAATGGAAATGGTACTTATATTCATTTTAGCTTCATCCATCCTTTGATTCCATTTGGATGACAAGGCTTGTCCAGTGAAATGCTTTGGACTTGAGGTTGCAAGTTTGGAAATTCAAGATTCTTCACTACATGCTAGTACTCAAGTGGATAATTTCCTAAATCCATAATGGTACAAAAGTACTCTATGTACTATGAAGCATGCATTCTTTCCATCTCATGGTTTGATGCGTAATGACTCAAAGAAGAAAAAGAAAAAACTAAGCTTAAAAAACTTGTCTTTTATTGAAGAAGAAGTCACCTTCCTCTTCAAGGTCCATCACTTCAACATCAACTCTATGCCTTTTCAAAAGAAGATAGACCTTTGCCTTGAAGAAATCAAGAGAATATAGCTTTAAAGCTCTTATCTTGCAAGCCTTAATTTTCACAAAATGGACTTGAGACATCTTCTAGTGATTCCAAGATCGTGGGATCACAAATTTCTCTTCATGTGACTTCAAACACACAATCATTGGCTATAAGAATATATTCGAATTGCTCTCGTATGCTTGACATTTGTGAAAACATATTCCAAGTCGTGGAGCATATAGTCTTAGTCCCACATGTGAGCTACATCTTTTGTGCATGCACTATCTATCCTAAAGAGTTAGGTGACTTCCACTATCAAATAAGAGAGGGAGAACAAATGTAGCCATAGTGTGCCATTCCTCCGTGTTTCATGTGCAAACCATGCGTCCAGGCAATTGTGATGCTGCTTGTCTGTTTGTGAGGCATGATTGTAAGCCTTTCTTGGTGCGAATCTATGAGAGAGGAGTCTTATATGATTGCAAAAGTTCAAGAAGGAGCTGCAAGTAATTCTGGCATGAAAGATTTTGCAGATAAGAACCTAACACAAATGGATACACACATCAATATCCTTGAATAAAGGGAGAGATATTGACCTGCATGAAGATGATGGTGATTCATTAATACTTCTATGGGGGAACTTAACTTGATCATGATACCAATGTGATGGAAGAATAAACTCTCTAAGTAAAAGTAGCAAGACCATCACCTTCCAGAGAGAGCACATTTCCACTCATCCAACTCCACCTATATATATAACTCTAGGCCAAGGGGCTGCATGCCCTTTGGATTGTCCAAGTGTCCAACCAAGTGTCCTTCATGTGGACACTTTCCCAAAGGTCATCACATGCCTTCTAAATCAAATGAGGATTCTTCTCTCACATACATCCAAGGTGGCTCCTAGAGAAGCTTCACCCAAGATTAAGGTTCTCACACCTTAGGATAAATGAAGCCTAAGGTTCACAACCATTGAATTGGGAGCTCATATGAATAAATACCCTAAGGCTTAAAACCAAGGTTCAATCCAAAGATTAAAGCATGTTCTACGAGTAAATCAAAGAAAATATATATCATATTCTAACCTTTGGAATCCATATATTTAGCCTCCCGAACCCATGATTATACGATAGAAAGGATAGGAAGCCTTCGACTTATGACCACTCTTTATGTAAGAGGAGTGGATGGGAAAGGAATAGAGAACATAGACCCTCACCTAACCAAAGAGCTTATACGTTGCATGGCAGGGTGGAAATGGCATCTTTTATTCTATATGTGGGTCTCATGCATCTTTATCTCTAAAAGGTCATTAATTATACGAGAATATAGAAAAGGGTATATGGTTATATAAAAAGAAGCATTCAATATGCTTCAAAAAGTATTTTATGGACGATTTCAAGCTCATTTCAATTCCATTACATAAAAAATAAAGCTGAACTCTACTCTAAGTGAAGTTTTTGGAAATGCTACCATGTATAATATGATTATGGAAAGTCTAATCTGACTCAAATTTGATATACACCATAAGAGTTGAGAGTTAGTTTATGGAAGTTAGGAGAAAGCCAAATTTGGATGCATAAAGATGTAAATGATACATGTACATGGATACATTGATGATAATTGGACTTTAATTGTTTTAGATAGGAGATCTACAAGTGGTTCCATGTTCTCATCGGGGATTGTTTGTTATCACATGGATCATCAAGAAGCAACCTATGTTTTTTTATATAGTATAGAGGCGAATCATGTGAGGCTACATGACCTAAAATGATACATGTAAGTTAGGGGATAGATATGTATAAGCCATTTGTTATACATTATGACAATCTTAGCAGCATAAAATTAGCATGAAACCTTATTTTACATTTTACAACAAAGCATATAGAGTTCATTTGGGAGAAGATATTAGAAGGTTCTATTAATTTTGTTTATGTGAAGATATATGAATAGATTATTGATATTTATACCAAAGGGTAGAGAAATTAAAAAAATATGGATGATGCTCAGAGTATAAGAAAATCAAGGTGATGTTGAACTTGAGGGGGAGTATTGATGTATCAAACTCAACACATGATCCTCTAGGATCATATATATATATATATATATATATATATATATATATATATATATATATATATATATATATATATATATATATATATATATATATATATATATATATATATATATATATATATATATGTGTGTGTGTGTGTGTGTGTGTACACACACACACTTAATATGTATGTGGTTCTTTTTATAAGTATCACTTGCTCAAGTTCATGTCCCATAGGTGGTTTGGTAAAGCTTTGGCCTCCCGTGGCGGAGGTCTAGAGTTCAACCCTCGAGTTAGACATGTAATAGCTTTGGTCAGTTTAAACCAGTTGTAACCCAACCTACTTATTATAACCAAGTCTAACCCGTGCCTTGTGGGATACGGGAG
This sequence comes from Ceratopteris richardii, assembly GCA_020310875.1. Lineage (NCBI taxonomy): Eukaryota > Viridiplantae > Streptophyta > Polypodiopsida > Polypodiales > Pteridaceae > Ceratopteris > Ceratopteris richardii. The sequence continues at coordinate 141,632,497 of CM035418.1, read as the reverse complement.
GTCTCGAGGGTACTATGCACATTCACCTGTACAATTGTACTTTCAAAGTTAAAGCTTGGGGGAGAAGGTGCGTGCTAAACCTCCTTTTAAAAAAAGTATCACTTGCTCATCCTTATTGTTTGAATCCTTTCATAAAAAAAGGTATAATAGGCACACATTTGGTTCCTTCAAATATTCACGACCATAACTTATACCATCCGCAATTTTTTATTAATAAAGAATTCACTCCCTCAGTAGTGTACACTTTACATTCTCTTTATATATCATTTGTTTATAAGGGATGTTCTTTTGAACGATTTTTCTCACCATGAAAAGTAGATCACATAGGGCTTTATGAAGAGCCACCTTGAAATGCAGAGGCTTCTCATCACAATGGCCATGTGCATTATAAAATATATGAAGGGAACTAGATAAGTGGTTAGAATATAGGCACGGCCTAGTAGTAGAACTTGAGCACCAAGGACAGACAAGTCTTACTTGAGACTCAATTTCAAACAAGCTTTGGGGATGCACCTCTTCAATCAATTGACATAGTTATTTATGTGATCCTAACAACTCAATTTATGAACTAGTTGTCAAATTCAAGAGAAATTGGGGCGATAAAATTTGAACCCATGACCTCTCAATCAAAAGAGATATGTTATTGGATTCCATTACACCTTATGGGCCCTAACAAGGTTTAGGGGTCTTCATAAATGACCCATTAATATGTGCATCCTCCATAAGAGAATACCATTTCCAAATTTGAGTTGGATTGTCACATTATGAATAGACTAGTCTTTTGATTTGTATAATGTTCAATATTTCTTTTTCTTTTTGTTTTTGTTTTTTTTTTTCCCTTGTAAATGACCTCTCTCGATTGTCGTCCAATGTGTTCCTAAGCATGTAATTTCTACTGATTTTCTCGAGGTTTGAAGTTCTGCGTATATGGTTTCTGCGGTGGATGTGGAGAGAACCCGCGCGTATATGAACTGTGCTGTCAGTTTCTGCATTTTCTCAGCAGAAGCAATCAGCAGCATGCTGCCCAATGTTATCCATTCTCTCTGTCATCGCTCAGCAAGTAGACGTGATCGATTCTGAGTTAGTCACAGAGCCAGCGAGCAGGGCGAGACTGTTCCAATCGCGAATCTCGCCCGCACAGAAGCAGAGATGAGTGTAGACGCTATCAGTCAGCTTCCGGACGCCGGGGGCTTCAAATTCCTTGATGACGAAGAACACTCAGATGTGCCAGGTAACGTGTACTCTTAAATTAATACGCGATCACGTATACCTTGTATAAATTTTCATGCCGAACATTTTCTGAATTGCTGAATATTTTTAAATTGATTGCAGAACGAGAAGCTTCTTTCTCAGTAAGATTGTTCCCGGAAGGATTTTCTATCGGGAAACCTTTGGAGGTGTGCGATTAGAAATTGTACATCTGATTAACGTTTTTTGCTATCTATGACTTTTGATTACATTTGTTTCCTTTCCATATCAGGCAGGGAAGGTCCCTCCACCCATGCATGAAGGTGTAGGCATGGTATATCCATATAATCGCTCAAGTGAGAGCTTTCTACGGGTACGTATGCTAACTATCATCAGTTCCTATCTACATGCAGTCCATGCAACTCGTGATTTGTTTTGTAGGCCCTAGATGGTGGGTGGATTCCAGGAGACCTGATTGAAGAAATACCTTGTGAATATGTGAATGGATGCTTAGCTTGTGAGGTGTGCATCCTTGTGCTAGCTTTTACAAGGTCACCATCTCTATGCCATTAATTCTCCCATAGCTAAATTTCATATTTGTGATGGTTTTGTGTAGGTAATTGACTACTGTATTGATGCTTTCTCTACGGAGACAGGATCATTGCTTTCTTCCAAGCCTTCGGCAGATGTTGTGCCAGCCGTTTATAAGATAATTTTGAGACCTACCATGGAGATAATTGCTAAGGATGTCTCTACAATGGTCAATGATGATTGGACCTATAAAGCCTTGATGGTGAGGGTCCTTTGCTTGTAAAAATCATGTATTGCGAATCGTTAGTCATTTTTTGATTTTCTTTCCTTTGCTTGTTCATGTCCCATCATTTGCCTATCACAGGAGGTAGAATCAACAATCTTGAAAACAGCTTGGCCAGATTTACAGCTCGACCCAAATATGGCTGGGCTTCACACTGAAAAAAAGTCACTGGTAGGTTCTTATGTAACCATCATCTTATTTAATATATGCATTATCTTTGTCCTTACCCTTCAGTTTATTTTTTTCAAATAATCCTCTCAGCTTCGCTCTGGCCCTAGAATATTTGAGCAAGTTAGAAGCAGAAAAGCTGCTATCTTAAGCCGGCGACTCAGATGGGCAGAAGCATCGGCAAAAACTATGGTAAAAGGAGCTATTCTTGTCAACAGTAAGAAAATCGCGTTTCAGATGGCTCCTGAAAGACTAGTTGGTGACGATTCTCGAGAGTCTCCTTCAACAATGGCAGATTCTTCTGTGCAGTTTGCTCTGAAGCCCAAGAGCACGGGTTCATTGGGTCCAATGGCTTTGTCACCTAAATCTGTCATGCTCAATGTGCCGGAGATGATGGGTACTTCTGGAGAAAAGCAGTCTCCTTTGCTTGGAAAAAGGGATGGAAAAGATTTTGGATCAAAGCTTGACATAAAAAAGCTCAAACAAGAGTCACCAAGGCCTCAGCTTCATGGACATAAGATGGAACAGGAGCAAGAGCTTAAAGCTTTCCCAATGGGTTTTGAAAATTCACTTGAAAATGTGAAGCTTGAAACTTCAGATCTGCAGAGATCAGATGAGTCCACGAGAATGAGAGATGAAAATGCTGGATACGGGGTAACCAGTGGGCAGTCTCAAGTTAATGATTCACAACTTCTATATCAAAGATTTATGCAACAAGATGTGGACAGCCGATCATGGCAGGTTCCAGGACTAGCAGGTGACAAAGACATCAAACAAGAAGAGCTTTTGCAGCAGAGGAGGCGCCTTTTGTTGATGCAGCAACAGCAGCAGAAAGCTCAACAACCAATAGCACAAGCAATGGCTCAAAATGCTTCACCTGTGGTTACACCTGGGAACCAAGCTCTTTCATCTTTATCTAAAGATCAGCTACAAGTGTCAGGGACAATGTCTGTTGGGGATCAAATATTGCAAGGGCAGCAGATGTCTCGCCGGCGGACAGGCTCCCTTCCAAAGAATGCAGCAAGTATAGCAGGAGCAGCATCACCGGGGAACACTATCAATTCTGGTGGGATTACAGGGGTTAATAGTCCCTCCACAGCAAGCATGCCATCTGCTCTCCCTGTAAAGCCTGAAGGATTGATGGTTCCAGCACAGAAAAGGGAACCTTTGGATGATTTCACATTCTTGATTTCTGCAGCACAAAAGTGAAGACTTGTTGAATTAACTAATTTATTACTTCATTCTGATATGCATGTGCTCTGAAGATTCAACTTTCTCATGGCAATTGTGTATATCCACAGGCATGGTCTTCCAGCAAAAAGGCGTCAAAATGACTGTATTCCTCCTCAAGATGCCAAGAAAACAGTTCCACTCTTCCACGAGTTAGCATGTGCTCTAAATACCTCCAGTGATGAAATAAAGGACCCCAAAGGCCAAAGGAATATGGCTAATTCACTCGTGGGTGGTAGTGTCAATGTACGTAAAACACGATTTCTGCAGTTCCAACGGCAGATAATCCAAGGTATTGACCATCTTGAGATGAACATACTTCATGCTTCTTGTGGGAGCAAAAGACTACCTTTTCCAAGGATATCTTTAGGTCTTTCAATGTAGGAATTTGCAGAGGTATTGCAGATAGAACGAAGAGATGCGGGACACATTATTAGAAGTCCTCACTCATTCCATATGAACTGGGAGTCCCCAACCCCAAGATCACCTAATTTGTTTTAGTTGTGATAGCTTGCATATCTGAAGTGGAACTCTAGATTCTGCACCATTTTTTTTCATGTTAACGAGCAGTCCTCTTGAGACAATCTCACCTATATGCCTTTCTGTGAAAGCTTATTGGTTTGAAATAGGAGCCTGAATTTATTGTTCATGGTTACCTTGGCACATTTCATTTTTTGGCTATGTTATTTTCTGCTAATTGAAGTGTTCATGGAACAGTTGCTCATGGAGCAGTTCCTCATTTCGTTCGCCGTGTCCGTGTGCGGCTTGTAATGTGTGAGAGAGGTAGGGACGCTATGGTAGAGGCAGTAGTACAGTTTGGCGATGATCAGGATGATGAGACATTAAATTCAGTTCCGCATCATGTTCTGCCAACAATGGCCAATGCGGTAAAACTTTTCTTTTCGAGTGCTTGGTCATTATTTTCAAGCTAATAATTTGCCTGCTGAGGTGAACCTTATTTTTGCAGCATGCTGCGGACATCTTTGCTAGACAATTCTGTGCTTTGGTAAGTTTTGTAAGATTTTCTACTGGATCTTTTGGAAGTATTTACATTCATTGCTTCAAAAGTAGCAAAGTGTTGTTTTACATTTTGATGCCTTTTACAGCTAGAGAAGGAGGGTTTTGAACTAGTGGATGACCAAGTTCAAACAGCAGGTACACGAAATAGTACAACTGCAAATGCAGCCTGTGCTGCCCGGCCAGTCACTTCGGGTGTATCACCTTCTGTGAGTGGAAATGTTGGTCCACTGCCTTCTCCTCGCTCCTTAATGAATCCTCATTTGCCAACAATGGCTGGCGTGGCTGGAATGCCTGGGATGACTACCCTGCAACCTTCCTCACCTGGTAGTGCTCTTGCATCAACCCGCATGCCTCCGCCTGGGAATGTTGGAAACCGACAAATGCCCAATGGGTATTTGAGCCAGCCTGGTATGCCTTCCTCAAAATCATTACCCTTAGATGGGCCTGGCTCTCAGCTTGGTGGTGTGCAGCACACACAACAACATCAGTCCCAATTACACATACAAAGAGCACAGCAGATGGTAATGCAGCCTCAGCTCGCACAACTGAATCATAATCCTGCTGCACAGCAACTCAACCAACAAATGGCAGCGAATCCTAATCTACAGCAGTTTCTGCAACAGCAGCAGCAGAGGCAGCAAACACAGAACTCAGTTTTACAGCGTAAGATTATGGGGATGGGAGGCTTGGGCATGGGCAATTTGGGAGGAGTAGGTCTTCCTAATAATGGTGCAAACCAAGGTGGCCTTGGGAACATGATGGGAGTCAATTCGATGAACAATGTTGTGGGCATGTCAGGAATAAACAATGTGTCAGCCTCTATGGGGTCCATGACAGGGCTCAATAACGTTGGACAATTGCAGAATATGGTGGCTATGGGACAGAATCCTGCTCTTAGCAATTTGATGAGTCGTCCTGGGAATTTAAATGCTGCCCAACTTGCAGCATTTTCGACCAAAGCACACCTTGCACAAGGTAGAACTAGTCACCCTATGGGTGCTGGTACTCCAACCTCGTCTGCAAGAGATTCTCTCTCTAATCTGAATCCGTCTAGTCAGCTTCATGTTTCTGCAAGTATGCCAATGATGGGGCAAGCAATGAACAGGGCTGGAAGAGTTGGTCTCACACCAATCCAGCGTGCATCACCCATTGGAGCTTTAAGTAGTCCAAGATTAGCAACATCTAACATGCAGACAGGACAAGGTATGTACCTAAATGGGCTTCAACAGGTAGGTACTCAGCAGCAATTCAGCTTACAACAACTTAGTCCAATGCAACAACAGGCAGGGCAGCAAGCTTTAGCTGCTCAACAGATGCAATTAGCCCAGTCACAACAGATGAATGCACAGCAGCAGCCACAGCAGCAATCGCAGCAGCAGTCACAGCAGCAGCAACAGCAGCAGCAACCACCCCCTAACCCTACTCAGCAACTTAACTTACAGCAACCCAAGAATAGTCCACAAATGGTCAATCCACAAACATCTCTTCTTCCACAAACACAGCAGCAATCTCAGCAGCAGCAGCAGCAGCTTAGTGTGCAGGCTGCAATGAACCCATCTTCTCAGCAGCAGAGTGCAGTGGGGAGCCTTGGATCACTTGTAGGAGGACCTGCCAGTCCACAACTAAGTTCTCAGAATGTTGGTAGTGTTACAAGTGGGGCCAACATGGAGCCAACCATCACCAATTGCAGTGCAAATTCACTTTCTTCTGGCTGATGACAATCTAGGAGCGGGTGGAGTCCATACTTCACCATTGTACATGTTTTACATTAGCACAATTTTAGTTGTATACTGGTCATCTGATGTACCATTTAGAGGGCATTTTGCAGCGCAAAATAATATTGTTTGTTTAAGCTCATTTGCTTCCATGTATTTATTCTTGTATTGGAGAGCTGGATCGTTTTATGTAAGCTTCACTCAAAGCTCTTGCAATAAAAGTTACAGAGGTTCGCCTGTAAGAAAGGCTTTGGGATTGTCCACCCATGATTTCGCAGGGTTAGTTACGTAGAAACTACTCCCTAGTTAAGAAGATCTACAAATGCTCCAAAAGTACTGCACAATCATATGCTAGATACTTAACTTCTTAGTTTACATGATTTAATTTACTTGGGAAGTTTGACATGAGGACTCACTAGCGACATCCAAGGTCATGGTATACCTGTGAACCAAATGATTTCCATGCCTACTTATCATATCATTCCTCATTGATTGTGACTGATGGTTTTGTTGAAATGTGGAGTTCTCGGTTGATACTTTGAAACTTGATGTACTGTACTTCTTTCCCTTGTATCCTTGCTCCTTTGAAGGCATTATTTTTATGGTTTGTGCTATTCTTCCTTGTTATTTTGAAAGTGATCATTTCTGTTGACTAAGGTGGCATTGAATGTATATGAAAATGAGGATGAAAATATATAGACATCTGCTAGGGGCCAAATTGACTCATGAGATGAATCATACAATCATAAAGGATGTAAAGTAAAAGAGACAAAAGGAAGTACAGAATGAAAGTGGCACTTGAGGAATACATCATGGTCAGGATAAAAGAAATAGGATAAGTAGTCAGGGGTATGTGTAGTGAGGGTATCTGGTAGCCTGATTATTTAAGTCTTAAAGTTATGATGTCTTGTGTAACTGAAGCCTGAGAAAATGTCGTCGTCTATGTGTTCTCCGTGCCTCTTACTTTGGCAAGTATGAATCCTGGTTCTCTGGGGGATTGACGTAGTCTTCCTTTGACCTTGGAAGCAATGTTGGCTTTGGAAGCAATATTGACTTTGGAGCTTGTGTAACTGAAGCCTGAGAAAATGTCGTTGTCTATGTGTTCTCCGTACCTCTTACTTTGGCAAGCATGAATCCTGGTTCTCTGGGGGATTGACGTAGTATTCCTTTGACCTTGGAAGCAATGTTGGCTTTGGAAGCAATATTGACTTTGGAAGCATGTTGACTTTGAATATGTGTAGTGAGGGTATCTGGTAGCCTGATTATTTAAGTCTCAAACTCATGATGTCTTGTGTAACTGAAGCCTGAGAAATGTCGTTGTCTATGTGCTCTCTGTGCCTCGTACTTTGGCAAGCATGAATCCTGGTTCTCTGGGGGATTGTCGTGGTCTTCCTTTGACCTTGGAAGCAATGTTGGCTTTGGAAGCAATATTGACTTTGGAAGCATGCTGTCTTTTGAAGAAAGGTGCGAGGGTCAGCTGGCATAATTCACCTCTTGCTTGGTAGGGGACCCCGTAGGTGGATGACCTCATGTTTCTGAATCTTGAGGAGGTATCTGCCCAGCTTATAGTTAGATGCGCTGCGACAGTGAGGGAGCAGTGCCAAGATTATCACTCTCTCTCTCGAATCTCTGAATATGCTGGTCATCTGCAAGTGAAATCTTCCTCACACTTAATATGTGTGAAGCTTTGTTGGGGAAGTGTATGCTTTCTAGTAATTTCCACAGCCCTACCTGCCTCTCTTGATCTTCAATGGATGTGAGGAGATCCTAAGGTAACCGATGGCAACTCTATTGGCATGTGGTAGGAATGCATCCAAGCAGTCTCTCAATGAACCCCATCTGCAATTTGGGTGGTATGGTCTTTTGGGCAAATCCAGCACTGTTCGATGCAGATTTGCCATATCTCCTGTCTAATCACATTGTTTCTCTGACTATGAGAGTGGACGTGAGTGCGAAGCATCTCTATGTAATAAGCCTATCGATAGTGAAATAATTCATTTTGAACTTTCTGAATTACATTGTGAGGATAATGCTTAGAATGAATGATTATGCCATTTTAGGTATGTGGAAAAAATTTAGGGATGATAAGTTTTATATTCTCTCTAAACCTTATCTACATCATGTTTTCTCCTTGAAAATTGAATGTGAAGATGAAAGAATTAGGAAAAAATTTTGTATGAGAGAAAAGGTAGAGCATGCATAAAAGAATAATATTGTCTGTGTGACATTTTTGTGAATCATGTTTTAAGTACCTCTTTTAGGGCTCTACATTTAGTTCACTGTAAGAAAATGCTTTGATTTTATTCTCTCTAGAATTTCTAAACTTGTAGGGCTCAAAAGTGATGCTTGGAGGCAGATTTGGACCTAGGTCATCTCTAACACTATTGTGCATATTGAAAAATTGAAGAAAAGTGTCTTTCTTAAGCTTAAGATAATTCTTCACTGTTTATGAGTTACAAGGCTTAGAAAAGTGTCGTTTTTTTGGTACTAAAAAAAAAGAGAACTGCTTTATTTCTATTTGAATCTTTGATGTTGATGCATACATGTGGATATGCATAGTTACAAATGCCTTTTCTTCTACTTTTGATAGGTACTATTAAAGAAAACACTACTACAAGCACATGCTTTTGCGCAAGTTTTGCGGAGAATTGTCTTTTTTTGAATTTGGAGGATCGCACACTTCTTTGGGTGGTGATCAAATTTGTTATGAGAAGACTTGCACATCAAAGAGAAAGAGGTAAGAAATCAGAAAATTACCTTGTAGGAGGTAGAGGCTTCATCAAGAAGATTTTTTCCAAAGCTATTGTATCGATTGATTCACATCTGTAATATCAGAATTTCCCTTTCTCTGAGTCATATGTTATCTATTTTTCTGTGTTGATTTTTCCCTTATCTTGTGCAAGTTTTGCTTTTTCTCTCTTCCACTTTTCTTGAGCAATCAGAAGCTTGTGATTGAGGAAAAACTACAATCTAAGAGCAGGGAAAGATGGTCAATGTCCAGTCCTTGAGTTGTGAGCCAAGCTATCATTCGACGATACTATGATTGTGTATCATTATTTTCATATAGAGCTTTAGAAGCCTCAAATGCTTTATGAGATAATCTATTGCTGTGTAAGCTCTGTATTTGGCGATAAGATTCATTGTTTGAAAGAGAGCCTCAATCATCGTGATTATAGTTATCTCCAACTGTGTGCAAATGTGTGAGGGTAAGCATGGTGCCTGGATTGCTCCACCATACATGAGTCATGGGGTGATTATTGTGTCAAAAAGTCATCCCTTAGTAAAGGGCTCTTAGAAAAATGTATTGTGATATTGTCTCTCTTGTAAGGACAATGATGCATACCCTCTTGTCAATGTTTCTTTAACAACCTGTGCCATAGAGAGATTGTGTGTATGTGTAATAAAGGTAACCTCCTGGTACACATATGAGCCATCCACCTCAACTTTTTCTCCAATAAGCATAATTGTACATCTACGTTTAACCTGAGCTCATGCATGAAAGATGAAAAACTTAAATTTACCAAGGTTCACCCACAATCCCGTGTTTTAAATAAAACTCTTTTAGAGCATATGTGGATGAGATCGCAATATTGCTTTAGAATTAGATAACAAAACAAGATAATCATCATAAGATAATCATCATATGACAATGTATACTGAGTGTCAACTATCATAGCACGATTGCCATCTTGTCTCATGGAGTCCTTGGTCTCATTTATATATCTGTTAAAGAGTGTAAGTGTAAGTAGGCACCCTTGCTTCACCACAATGGTGCTAGCAAAGTCCTTGGATAAGCCACCATGACATTTAACCTGACATGATGCCCACTTATATAGTGCATAAGTACCCTAAGTGGTCTCAACTAGAACCTGTAGAATTTGTAATCTCGAAAAGAATCTCTATTTGGGGACTGTGTCAAAGGCTTCCCAAAAATGTACAAAGCAACAATAGAGTATGTCCTTGAACCCACAATTTCCTTGATCTATGTGACATCTCATTGAAAATGTGGTCAACGGTAGAGAACTCGTTTGAAACAAGCCTACCTAGATACTCTCTCTTGCTCTCTCAACATAGCCATTAAGCTCTACCTCCATGATTGTCCCATTTAGCTAGGCCAAAACATGACCAATTGTGATTGTCCTGTAGGTGCCCATGTTCCTAGAATCTCCCCTTCTATGTATAGGGGCCATAATATGCATAGTCCATTGTGGTGGGAAACCTTTAGCCAATGCAGGCTCACAAAGGAAATTGATCATAAGGGCATGGGATTCTTAGTTAACATGCTCTGCCTATAGATCAATATCATCAGCTGCTTCTGGGGTGGGAATGAGTAGTTTTTCTAGTATTTAACTTAATATCTTCACACATGCATGCGAAATGTTGAGATCCTCCATGGACATCGATATTTCGGCTCTTGTAGTCACCTCCAAGCAATAGCACAATCTTGACTCATAAACATATGATAGAGATTTGAATATTAAGACTCCACCTAGTCACACTTTTTATGGCCATGTTCTGAGACCTTAACTATCTATGGGACTCTGTATAGCTAACCTCCCCAAGTAATTTTCTCGAAGTATAGAAAATATAGATAGTCATCATATTGCAGAGTACATAAAATGAATTGATAATGAAAAGAAGAAGGCTTCAAGTAAAATTCTTAAGTTCAAAGGTAAATCTTCTTCTGACGAAGATTAGTATAGAATGTGTATTGTTTGATCAAGAATCATTGCATGCCATATAATAGAATCCTTGGATCTTTGATTGTAGAGTTGCATATGACAAGTTGCAAGAAGGTATTTTCATCACTTATTAATTCGACAAGTAGAAGATCTATCATTGTAGACAGTCATGTTTTAGATGTTGGTATGGGAAAAGTCATACTTAACTTAAGAGAAGGTGATAATTTTAAGATCTTTGTATGTATCAAACATCAAGAAGAATTTACTCTCTATCTCAACATTTCGTACACATTTTTCTCAAGTGATTTTTAAGAAGTATTCATGTCAAATCCTTACATCTAATGAAGAGCATTGTCTATTATAAGGTGAAAGTAGGAGTGGCATATTTGTATTATAAAGAGAAGCCATGCTAATCTGGCTAGGTCATCTACTTAAGCTTTGACATATAAGATTTAGTCACATTAGTTATGTAGGTCCTATGCACATGAAGGAATATGCTAGCAATTAGGGTGTATCTTTTCATACTAAGCAAGTGGTGCTTGCTTCAAACCCTATAATGCCTTTTTCAACCTACACACTTTGTTTTCATGCCCTTTGTACACAAAATCATAGGGATGAAATACGTACACTTCTCCATGTAAGTCACCATTCACAAATGCAGTTTAAAAGTACATTCCAACCATGACGAGTGGCAACTGCACAAATGCTATGAACAATGGTCATTTGGCATGTGGGAGCAAAGGTATTAATTTGCTATCTTCCAAGGTCTACTCCAACCATTCATGCATAGTTTTTGCCTCCTCTGCGTAAGACCTCTCATCAATAAGTATGACATGTAAATCTGCATAATAAATGGAATTATCTAATTCTCTATTTGAAACCTATAAAGGTTGAGAAATCACCTCATTTGGACTAGCACTAAGGGGCAACAAAGTGTCATATACATCTCTAGAGCTAACTGAAGTCTCTTTGGTACATGAAATTAATGGCTCAATCACATATTCCACAAAAAAACATCCCAGCTAACCAAAATGTGTTTAGTGTATGGATGATACATACGATAGCCTTTACTTTTTGAACTATACCCAATAAAAATATATTGCATTGCTTTATCATCCAATATCCTGCATTGTTGTTCAGACATTAATGGATATTCAGAAAACCAAAGACATGCAAATGAACAATAGATGGCTTGCGACTATCCAAGTCTTGTATGGACTAATCGAGTGTTGTGCTTTGATGGGAAACCTATTAGGTTCATATGTTGCACACAAAACAACCTCAAGCCACAAGCTATGTGGTAAAGCCTGATTTTTGACCATACACTTCACCATTTCCATGAGACATGTTCTTTCTTTCAAAAAATCCATTTTGTTGAGGTGTATAAGGAAATGTACACTGATGTTTTATCCCATGCTCCACCATAAATGCATTATAATCAAAAGACACGTATTGCCCCCCTCGATCAGAATGGAGGGTTTCCAATTTACATGTTGATAGATTTTCATCCATATAGGAACTATTGAGGCTCATATACACTTCGGACTTTGATTTCAATGGATACACCCATGCATGCCTAGAGAAGCCATTAATAAAAGTCACAAAGTAAAAGTAGTTCCCAAATGAAGGTGTCTGCATAGGACCATAGACATCACTATGAACAAGCTGCAATTTATGAGCAACTTGAACTGAACCATCTTTTGGGAAGAAGGAACGCTACATTTTTCCCAAAATATAGCCTTCATAGACATGTTTATAAGGTGCCTGAAGTATGGGCAAAGAGGACTCCATTTCAAATTTCTACACGTGAAGCAAACTAGCAAAATTCAGATGACCAAAGCATGCATGCCAAAGCTTTGCATATGAGATAGCTTGAGAACCTTGAATTACACATGTAGTGGTTTGTATAGTCTATGAGCTTATACAAACCACTACATAAAATTCAAGAAGAAATATTAGCATCATCGTTTGAGAGATTATGAATTGTACATCTATCATCAACAAATTTGATAACTAAGCCAATCTTGGCTAATGCTAAAATTGATGACAAATTTTTCTTGATCCTTAGCACATATAAAGCATCTAACAATGCGAAAGACTGCCATCAATAGTAGTCAAAATGATCTTACCAACTCCCCTTAAATGGTAAGAGGAGTTGTTAGCACATGTGATAATATTCCCTATAAGGGAAGGCTCAAGTGAACTGAAGAAACTATGCTACGAGGTAATATGTTTGGCTGCCCGACTATCAATGTGCTAAACATCTGAGTCTACTCTAGACATACATTGCTCATGAGAAGATGGTTCATAGGTGAAAACAGTAGTAAATGCCCATTCTTTCATCTGAATAAGATTAGGAGACTCTGTTTTAGGTGTAGAGGCCTCTACAAAAACCATTCCATCACCTTTCTCCTTTGCATCTTTTGCAATCAGTTTATGACAACTCTATTTTACATGATCATTTGCTTTACAATATTTGCAAAACTATTTCTACTTTTCTATTTTCTTGTCATATTTATCTTCCTTCTTCGATTAGTAGATTTCTACTTACTAATAGATGAACTCCATTTATCTTTGCCCATTTGACTAGCTAAGAAAGATTGATCTGGAACACACATAATTGACTTGTTTTGCTTGTGCTGATCTTGTTGCAAAAAACAAAGAAGAAATCCACATGCTAAGGCATTTGGATTGCCTCTTATCATCAATCGAAGAGTAGAAAAAAATTTTTGATATGAATATGGAAGATCATTGAGAACAATCTACACAAATGAACTATCTGGCAAGTCTTCATTAGTAGAAATCAATTTCCTCTTCAAATTTTTGATATTTGTCAAAAAAATTGTCCATGTAATCTCCTTCATTCATATGATCACTCTCCAATTGCTTTTGGAGGAAAGAAATACGGGCCTCATTTTTTGCATGGTGCATGAGTGAATGTGAGGGATAATGGCATGTTTGACAGAGAAAGCTATCAATACGTATGTCTAAGCATCTTTTCCATCCCAATGAAGTTGCTCTACAGTAAGTGAAGTAAGAACCGCAACACGACTAGGAGATTGTGTTATACTTTATGGAATAATGGAATGTTATATGGATTTTAATGTCTTGCAGGTTTTAATGTGATTTGTGTTTTGATTAGCAGGTGAAGACTCATGAGGGTGTGAATGTGATGTTGGAGATAGACGTCTACGGAAGCACGCGAACAACACAAAGAAGGAGAAGAAGCTTGGAGCGAAACACACAATACTGAATGTATTACTAGAGAATGTACAAAGATTAAGTAGCCCATTAGGGCAACGGGCGTATATACAAGCCGAGGAAAAAAAAACCTCCTAAAGAGGGAAAAAAGTACCCCGGCAGTCCTAGTGTGTTCACACACATCACTACCTAAATATATCAACAAATACCCCTTGGGAGTGATGCAGTGAACAAGGAGCTGGCACTCATGTATAAGGAAGTGCCAAGCTATGTGGAAATCACTCCACAAAAGGAAGTAAGCCCAAAGCTTTGCAGAAAGCTTCAAACTTCTCCCTAGGCAGAGCCTTCGTGAAAAGGTCTACAATGTTCTCCTGCATGGGCACATATGCCAAGCTGATCTCCCCAGCAGAGAACGTCTCCGTGACATAGTGATAATGCACCTCAATGTGCTTAGTGCGAGCATGGAACACAGGGTTCCTCACAACTGCCAATGCGCTCTGACTGTCGGTGAAGATTGTGGTGGTAGAAGACTCACCAACCCCAAATCAACCATAAGGCTTATGAGCCACACACACTCAACAGTCATTGTGAAAGCTGCCCTATACTCAGCCTCACAACTGGAAGTGGCCATAGTAGGCTGCTTCTTGCTCAACCAAGATATACACGAGCTACCAAGCATGAAGCAAAAGCCACTAGTGGACACACGAGTGTCATAGCAACCAACCCAATCAGAGTAAGAAAAAGCATGCAAAACTGGCGATAGTGATCCCCCCTTAGGATAAAACAACCCAAGTAACCGAGTACCACTCAAGTAGTGAAAGATGCGCTTAACTGCCTGCCAATGCTTGACTCCTGGGCAATGCATAAATCTGCTCATCTGTGAGACAGCAAACTGAATATCTGGCCGAGTAATGCATAAGTAAATCAAGCATCCAACAGCCTGCTGATAGAGAACAACATCAAATGCATCTCCAGCATCATGAAGACTCAATCTTTAAGCCTGTCTCCATAGGAGTGGAAATAGGCTTATAGTCTTCAAGGCCAAAACGCTGCAATAATGTGTCAATATATTTCGTTTGACACAAAGCCATTCCACCATCAACTTGCATAAATTGAATGCCCAAATAGTGATGCAAATGCCCCAAATTAGACATCTCAAATGAGGCATGCAAATCAGCCTTAAAATCAGCAATATGCCTCTCATGAGGACTTGTGAGCAGCATGTCATCAACATAAACCACAATGATCAGAAGTACATCATTAGCACACTTAACATATAAGGTGCTTTCAGTTGGACTATTCTCAAAACCATGTGCAATCAGATAGGCATGTATCTTCTCATACCAAGCACGTGGTGCTTGCTTTAAACCATATAATGCCTTCTTTAACCTGCACACCCGGTTTTCATGACCTTTTTGCATAAAGCCACGGGGCTGAAAAACATACACTTCTTCATGCAAGTCACCATTCAGAAATGCAGTTTTAATGTCCAATTGATGTACATTCCAACCATGATGAGCTACAAGTGCACAGATGCTCCGAACAGTAGTCATACGACATGTAGGTGCAAAGGTCTCATCAAAATCAATGCCTCTTTCTTGTGGATAACCCTTTGCAACAAGCGTAGCCTTATACCTGTCAACTGTACCATCTGGTTTACGCTTCAGCTTGTATACCCACTTAGTGCCAATGCCCTTCTTGCCAGGAGGCAAGTCACATAAAGACCAAGTACCATTCTTCATTATAACATCATATTAAGATTGCATAGCAACCATCCAATTTTTTGAATTTTGTGCTTCATCAAACGAAACAGTCTCATTCTCATCACAGAGACTACATGCAGCCATAGCATAGAAATCTGATGCAAAAGAGGCACTATGAGAACCTGAACAAGTACGATATGATAGAGGTGCATCTAATTTGCTGTCACACAAAGTCTGCACCAGCCATTTTGGCATAGTTTTTGCATGCTCAATATCAGCTCTCTCATCAACTAGTGCATCATGTAAATCTGCATCAGAAATGGAATGATATGCATCATCACATGAAACCTACAAAGTTTGAGAAGTTTCCTCATTAGGACCAGCACTAGACTGTCCACCTGTAAAAAGAGGCAACAAAGTATCATACATGTCTTTAGAGCTAACAGATGTCTCCTTAGTACATGAAAGCAATGGCTGAATAACATCTTCCACAAAACCAACATCATGGCTAACCAGAATGTGTTTATTCTGTAAATGATACAGACGATATACTTTACTTTTAGAGCTTGACCCAACAAAAATACATTTTACTACTTTATCATCCAATTTTATGCGATGTTGTTCAGGCACTAATGCATATGACAAACAAGCAAAACCCGTAGATGTGCAACAGATGGCTTGCGATCATGCCAAGCCTCATATGGAGTGATACATTGTAGTGCTTTAGTGGGACACCTGTTAAGTACATATGCTGCACACATGAGGGCCTCAAGCTTGAAACTATGTGGTAAAGCCTGACTCTTGACCATACACCTCACCATCTCCATGAATGAACTATTCTTTCGTTCAACAAATCCATTTTATTGAGGTGTATATGACACTGTACACTGGTGTTTTATCCCACGTTCAGCCAAAAATGCATTAAAATCAAAAGACATATATTCCCCCCCTCGATCTGAACGGAGGGTGCCCATTTTATATGCTGAAAGATTTTCAGCCAAAACCAAAAACTGTTTGAAGCACATGAACACTTCGGACTTTGCTTTCGATGGATATACCCATGCATGTCTGGAAAAATCATTGATGAAAGTCACAAAGTAAAGATAATTTCCAAAAGAAGGTGTTTGCATAGGACCACATACATCACTATGCACAAGCTTCACTTTTTGAGTAGCCCAAACTGAACCATCTTTTGGAAAAGAGGAACTCTGCATTTTGCCCAAAATACAGCCTTCACAAACATGTTTTCCTGGTGCCTCAAGTTTGGGCAAAGAGGACACCATTTTAGATTTCTGCAGGCATAGCAAACTAGCAAAATTCAGATGACCAAAGCGTGCATGCCAAAGCTTTGCATCTGACATAGCCTGAGAATCATGTACTGCACATGCCAAATCATTTACATTTCTTTCATAGTCTATGAGCTTATACAACCCATGACATAGAATGCCAGAAGCAATAATCATGTCGCCATTTGACAGATCATGAACTATACATCTGTCATTACCAAATTTCATAACCCAGCCAATCTTGGCTAATGCAGAAACTGATAACAGATTTTTCTTGATACTTGACACAAACAAAGCATATGACAAAGTGAAAGAACTACCATCAACAATAGTCACAATGATCTTACCAACTCCCATAACAGGATAAGAGGAGTTGTTTGCGCATGTAACAGTATTCCCTGTAGGGGAAGGCTCGAGTGAAGAGAAGAAACTACGCTGCGAGGTAATATGTTTGTTCGCCCCACTATCAAAGTAACAAACATCTGAGTCTGCTACAGACATGCACTGCTCATGAGAAGATGGGTCAAAACTACAAAGAGTAGTAAACGCCCATTCTTCTTCCTGCACAAGATTAGCAGACTCCGTTTTTGGTGTAGAGGCTTCTGCAATAACCATTCCAGCCTTTTTCTTCTTTGCCTCTTTAATAGCGAGTTTGGACAGTTCTTTATGATATGATTGTTGATGTATGAAACACCACAAGAAATGAATTAATGTGACACTAGAACACCTCTATGGTCACCATTAACTCATTGCCACTCCAAATTTTGAGAAATGATAGTCTCAAGTGAGAACTTTGCTTCTACAGAAATTACTAGTCACTGAAATGACATACCTTCAGTATTTTGCTGATTTCTCTTAGCTCAAATATTATTTCTCCATGATCTTTTAGTGAATGAAATTAGAAGAGTAGAGCTTTCCAACAAGCTATGATATGCTTGAAATGGATCTCTAGAACTCAAGTTATGGCCTTCACAAGATGACCCTGTATGATTTCCAAAAGTGGAAATTTTACCTGTTTTAGTAATCCTGAGTGTCTAAAAATGAAAATTCGATGCCTAACATCGACTTGCAACCAAAAGTCGATGCCGGGCATCGACTTTGAGCTTTTTCAGCCACTTTTTCAGCACCAGAATTACCCCCTTGAACACACACATGAACAAGACCACTTTTATGTTAGAAGTCGATGCCGGGCATCGACTTTATGCTGAAACTCGATGCCAGACATCGACTTGCTCCACAAACTTCATCTTTTCAAGAAAATTTGGCAGTAGATAAAAATAGATATGAAGACAAGGACTTATAAAGTGAGATTCGATGCCAGGCATCGAGTTCCCTGTTGAAGAAACACTCACGAATTTGACAAACAGACATGCATAAAAGAAAAAGAAAAAGAGAAGCAGAATCAAAGAAAATCAAAAGCCTTAGTGGAGGGACAAATCCATGACCGTTATGTACAGTACAAAATCTCCCAGGATCAGAGTTCGTTACACCGAATCAAACTGTACATAAAGAGAACATGCATAGGAATAATATAAGGGGAAGTGCGAGCTAGAACGTGCGTGAGAAGAACGCGCAGTATAAATAAGAGCACAAATAGAAGGAGATAGAGAGATTTAGTTATGTAAAGTTATGTAGAAGAAGACGCCAGAGATCGCGTATGTAAAGATGAATAACAGAAACCTGAAATGTCGGGTATTCATCTGAGAGAGATGGTAGGAAGGAACTACTCACTGTAGGAGAGTTTTTGTAGCTTGAGCAATAAGAGGCCAAGCCTGTTTGTACACATCTTCTCTAATAGAAAACACATGTTCATGTGGAAATTCGTGTGCACTGTTCGTATGTGAAGAAACCGAAGTATTGTCATACTACGGTTAAAAATAGTTAACAGTTAAAGTTTTCACAGTAAACGTATTTTTGGTCAGTTACAGTTTCTCAGTAAATGAGTAATTTCCGATAGAAGAACGAAGTAGATCTCGCAGAGTAATGCGAAGTTTTGTATGAGAGATAGCTCATTCCGTAGCTAGACATCTCTACTTTCAGTGGATCAAAGTTTCCGGTGGAAAAGATATCTACACACAGTACAAAGCCTGACCGGAAAGAGGTTTTCTGAACTAGTGGAGTTTTTTCTTAAACTTCAGGAAGAGTTCAGTAAGTTAAGGAAGTTCACGCATCACTCCCTTACTTCATAAACATTCACTTGAAGTAATTATAAACAGAATTGAAGTTCATTCCGGTACAATTCCGATACGATTACGGTGTCAGTCCAGTGACAGTCTGCTGAAGTTTCGGTGAAATTTTTCAGTAAATTGAGAGCGCAGACTTATACGTTGAGCGTTAGAAACTTTGCTAAGCTATTGATTGATTACAGAGGTGTTCTAAATCACTCTAGCTTAGTTCTTCTTGGGCGTGGCGATTTTCGCAGGCTTAATAAGGTTCAGCCTTCGTCGCGTCGACAAGGAGTGGTATCAGGCAGAGCCGAGTAAAACCACATCAGTGGTATCAGAGCCAGAATATCCACCCTCAATTGGCGTCAGAGCCAAGGATAGATCCAAGAGCAAGGGCGAATCGACTACAAGTGGATATCAGAGCTAGGCATATCTAATCAGAGCAGGCTAGACCCAGGAGCCGAAAGATTCTGAAAAGCAGAAAGGTTCTCAAGGAACAACCGGAAGTGAAGATATAAGAGAAGTCGAAAACTTTCATAAGGAAAGGAGAACGCTGAAGAGATCAACAACAAACGGTATCAAGAAGTATTTTGAAGCCATCCTCAAAGAGTAAAGGTTTGTGAAAGGTAAAACCCTTAACATCATACTCACTGGAAAAATTATGGCAGACCACATTACTATTGACAAACTGGACAGAGATAATTATCCTGCATGGGTAATGCGCATGGAAGCCTTACTTATGAGTAAGGACTTAATGATGTATGTGATCGGAGAAGAAAAGAAGCCGACTTTCGAAGATGATAGTCAACCGGAAAAAGAAGAATTAGAAGCCTTGAAGCTGTGGCAAAAGAAAGATGCAACAAGTAAGAGCCTACATCTATAATACCGTAACAGACCATCTACTACCGCACATTAGAGGTCTGGAGAAAGCAGAGGACATATGGAGTGCATTGGAAGATCACTTCCAAAATACTATGAAAGCTAGGAAGGCTAGCTTATGGTCCAAATTTACGACATTCAAAAAGAAGTCGAGTCAAAGCATTAGTGACTATGTTACTAAGATGAAGGATCTAGCAGATAGTCTTGGATCCATAAATGAAGATGTCGAAGATCACAGATTGATAGCGCAACTGCTAACAGGTTTGAGAGGAGATGAAAGGTGGAAACCTTTTGTACTCTCAACTGAACTTTCTTTAAAGCATTTTGTGCCAGATTTAAATCAGTTACTTGGTTTGATGCTCACATATGAGCAAGACTTGAAAGGAGATGGAGACAAAGGACAAAGTTCTGCAATGTACATGAAGAACAAGAAGAAAGACAAAGGTAAACCAAAAGACGAAGAAGAGTCGAGCTCTCAGGCCTATTATGCAAGAGGTAAAGGCACTGGCAGAGGAAGAGCAAGAGGTTTTGGAAGAGGAAGAGGCAGCCAGAGCAATAACAAGAAGGCCTACTAGATTTGTGGATTAAGTAATCATCTGGCTCATGACTGTTGGCACAATCAACAAGGATCAAATCAAAATCAAAACAGTAATAGTAGAGGCAGAAGCGGAAGATATCAGAGTAATTTTCAAAGAGGAAGACAAAATCAAAGAGGAGGCTATGGTAGAGGTGGAGCGAGAAGTTGGGGACAGAATCAATCCTACAACACCACCTACAACAACTACGCAAATGACACGCAGAATGAAAGTCATACATCGTTGATGATGAACTCTATCAGCACATCAGAAAATGAAGACCTAAAGGTATTTTACATTGATTCTGGATGCTCAAATCATTTATCAGGAAATATAGAACTGATGTCAGAACTAGAAAAAGGTAGTTCTAGTCACACTGTTCAAACACGTGACAATACGAGACATAGCGTACATTCAATTGGAAAAGGGAAATGCAAGAGTGGAGCAGATTTGCTAACAAATGTTTTGTATGTTCCAACAATACCGAAAAATTTGATCAGTGTGGGATAGATAGTTGAAAAAGGTTTTCAGGTCAGATTTACAAACAAAGGAGTATTTGTAGAAGATCCCGAGAATGGATATAATCAGATCGTTTCTGGAAAGAAAGAAGGAAGACTCTTTACTTTAAGAGTACAAGGGAACATCGGCCAAGCGTTGCTCACACATGGTGAGAAGGTGATTACAGAACTTGATCTCTGGCATAAGAGATTGGGTCATTTCAATGAAAAAGGAATAAAAGCTATGATTTCAAATCAGTCAGTACTGGGATTACCGAACATACAGAATCAACATATGATTCATAAGTGCGAAGCATGTCAGATGGGAAAAGCCCACAGATTACCTTTCCAGAAGAAAGGATTCAAACATGATGGAGTACTCGAGCTTATTCATACAGATGTATGGGGGCCAACGAAAGAAGGATCAATCAGCGGATCGAGGTACTATGTCTTATTCATTGATGATGCAACAAGGTGGATAACTCTTTATGTTTTGAAAGAGAAATCAGAAGTGTTTGGAGCTTTCACGCATTTTCATGCATATGCTGAAAGACTTACCGGACGAAAACTTAAAAGGCTGAGGTCTGATGGAGGGGGAGAATACTTCTCCCGAGAATTCAATGAATATCTTTGGAACGCAGGTATTAAGAGAGAAATAACCTGCATATATACACCACAACAAAATGGAGTAGCAGAAAGAAGGAACCGAGTTCTAGTTGAATTTGCACGAGCTATGCTAAACGAAAAGGATTGTCCAAATTATCTTTGGGCTGAAGCTGAAAATACAGCTACATACTTGGTAAACAGATTACCATGTACAGCATTAGAAGGAATGACCCCTTATGAAGCTTTGTGGGGAAAGAAGCCAACACTTGATCATTGCAAAGTGTTTGGATCAGTAGCGTATGCTTATGTACCATCACAACTGAGACATAAGCTTGAACCGAAAGCAGAGAAATATGTGTTCGTCGGATACGATGAAAAACAGATGGGTTATAGGTTATGGAGTCCTCTAACGAAACAGTTTATTGTTTCTAGAGATGTTACTTTTGATGAACAAAAAAGCTGGTATGCAGATCAAAGTCATACGACTGAAGAAATTGAAGAAGAGGTAAGAAGGAAAGAGAAAGGAAAATTAATTGTGCAGGTGAACAGAGATGAAGATCATATGCAGACAAGTACGTCCAGGATCGGATCAGGTATGAGAAATGAAGATGAAGAAGTGTATTCAGACACTTATGAAGAACGCGAACCAAGAAGGTCAAGCAGGACTAGAAGACAACCAGAAAGGTATTCATATGATACCTCATACATAACTCAGAAAGATTATGCATATATGGTCAAAGATGATGAAGAACCACAGAGCTATGATGAAGATAAAGGCAAGAAGCAATGGGAAGAAGCAATGAAAGAAGAAATCAACGCACTGGAGGAGAACAAGACATGGGAACTTGTTCTGAAACCAAATGATAAGAAAGTAATCAGAAATAAACGGGTTTTCAAAATAAAGAAATTTGCAGATGGAAGGATAGCCAGACACAAAGCAAGGCTGGTGGTCAAAGGCTATGCTCAGACGCATGGCATAGATTATGATGAGACGTTTAGTCCGGTGGCAAGAATGTCAACCATAAGGACAGTAATCGCTGTAGCGGCATCAAAAGGATGGAAGCTAAGTCAGCTAGATATAAAGAACGCATTTCTGAATGGATACATTTATGATGAAGTGTACATGGAACAACCTGAAGGGTTCGAAAGTTTCAGATACCCAAACTTTGTCTACAGATTAAGAAAAGCACTTTATGGACTGAAGCAAGCTCCAAGAGCTTGGAATTACAGACTTGTGAAATATCTGAATGAACTTGGATACCAAAGTTCGAAGGCAGACACGTCTACTCATAAAGAGAACAAAAGAAGGTATGATCTACATTTGTATTTATGTAGACAACTTAATAATCACAGGAACCTCAGATGAAGGGATTACAGAAGTAAAGAGACTACTCGAAAGAGAGTTCAAGATCAGTGACCTAGGGAAATTATCATATTTCTTAGGAATGGAACTCACATACACAGATCATGGTGTATATGTTTCACAAGAAAGGTATCTCCTAAACTTACTGAAGAAGTTTAATATGGAGAATTGCCTTGAAGCTTCAACACCGCTTGAAGTAAATCATAAACTCAGCAGATACAGTGGTGTAGAGTTTAAAGATATGAAAAGATATCAGTCATTAGTAGGAAGTTTAATTTATGCTATGCTAACGAGACCAGATCTTAGTTATGCAGTGGGAGTTCTCTCACAATTCATGCATTGTCCGACAGATCAACATTGGGTTGCAGGACAAAGAGTTCTTAGATATGTCAAAAGAACTATAAAAGAAGGATTATATTATCCTTTTACGTCAGATATAAAGTTGAAAGCATACAGTGACTCAGACTGGGCTGGAAGTCAAGATGACAGAAGATCAACACACGGGTATATGATATACCTAGGAGATAAGCTGGTAAGCTGGTGTTCAAAGAAGCAACACACAGTAGCGTTATCGTCAACAGAAGCCGAATACAAAGGACTCGTAGAAGCAGCTAAAGAAATAATATGGATGTAGACCTTGTTCAAAAGCATGGGTATTGATCAAGGTATACCTATCATACATGGAGATAATATGAGCTCGTTGTATATTGCAGCAAACCCAGTATTTCATGCAAGAACAAAGCACATAGAGATTCAGTATCATTTCCTGAGGAAAAAGATAATGGAGAAAGAGATAGAAATAATATACACTCCGACAAAAGATAAGATTGCATATATTTTGACAAAGAGCTTGGATGGAACGAAGACAAACAGATTCAAAGAGATGGCAGGTATAAAAGAAAGAAAGATATATGAAAGATCGAAAAATGTCAAATTAGTGATTGAGGGGGAGCTGTTGAAGAAACACTCACGAATTTGACAAACAGACATGCATAAAAGAAAAAGAAAAAGAGAAGCAGAATCAAAGAAAATCAAAAGCCTTAGTGGAGGGACAAATCCATGACCGTTATGTACAGTACAGAATCTCCCAGGATCAGAGTTCATTACACCGAATCAAACTGACATAAAGAGAACGTGCATAGGAATAATATAAGGGGAAGTGCGAGCTAGAACGAAAACGTGAGAAGAGCACGCAGTATAAATAAGAGCACAAATAGAAGGAGATAGAGAGATTTAGTTATGTAGAAGAAGACGTCAGAGATCGCGTATGTAAAGATGAATAACAGAAACCTGAAATGTCGGGTATTCATCTGAGAGAGATGGTAGGAAGGAACTACTCACTGTAGGAGAGTTTCTGTAGCTTGAGCAAGAAGAGGCCAAGCCTGTTTGTACACATCTTCTCTAATAGAAAACACATGTTCATGTGGAAATTCGTGTGCACTGTTCGTATGTGAAGAAACCGAAGTATTGTCATACTACGGTTAAAAATAGTTAACGGTTAAAGTTTTCACAGTAAACGTATTTTTGGTCAGTTACAGTTTCTTAGTAAACGAGTAATTTCCGGTAGAAGAACGAAGTAGATCTCCCAGAGTAATGCAAAGTTTTGTATGAGAGATAGCTCATTCCGTAGCTAGACATCTCTACTTTTGGTGGATCAAAGTTTCCGATGGAAAAGATATCTACACACAGTACAAAGCCTGACCGGAAAGAGGTTTTCTGAACTAGTGGAGTTTTTTCTTAAACTTCAGGAAGAGTTCAGTAAGTTAAGGAAGTTCACGCATCACTCCCTTACTTCATAAACATTCACTTGAAGTAATTATAAACAGAATTGAAGTTCATTCCGGTACAATTCCGGTACGATTACGGTGTCAGTCCAGTGACAGTCTGCTGAAGTTTCGATGAAATTTTTCAGTAAATTGAGAGCGCAGACTTAAAAGTTGAGTGTTAGAAACTTTGCTAAGCTATTGATTGATTACAGAGGTGTTCTAAATCACTCTAGCTTAGTTCTTCTTGGGCGTGGCGATTTCCGCAGGCTTAATAAGGTTCAGCCTTCATCGCGTCGACAAGGAGTGGTATCAGGCAGAGCCGAGTAAAACCACATCATTCCCACATAAATTCAACCTTTCAACGTACATTTGATGCCAGGCATCAACTTGCTTGGAAAAATTTCAATTCTTCAAAACATTACAGAGAAGACAAACACTGGAGATGGAGGAAGAAGACTTATACACAGAAATTAACAAACTCTTTCCATAACTATGAAAACTCAGAAATGCACAGGTGCTTTCTCACGCAGAGAAGCCCGACTATTCTCAGTCATACAAAATGAGTTCTAACTCACTCTCTCATTATCTTCCCCATCGCGTCAGTTGATACAAACTAACTTATATAGATTTTCTTATTCTCGTGATTTTCAAAAAAACTTCTAGAACTAAAGTGAACTAACTTTACAAATATGATACACTTGTGAATTTGTCCCTTCACATAGGCATGTGGTTTTCTTCCTAAGATTTGACCTTCAAATATATGTCCAATTAGTGATTGTTTCTCCAACAGCTCCCCCTCAATCACTAATTGACATTCTCTGTTCCTTCATATCATCTTCTTTTCTTTTACTCCTGCCATGCTTTTGAATCTGCTGGTCTTCACACCATCCAAGCTCTTTGTCATTATGTCTGCTATCTGATCTTTAGTAGAAATGTACTCCACTTCAATCTCCTTCTCCATTACCTTTTCTCTGAGAAAATGATAATGTATCTCTATGTGCTTTGTTCTTGCATGAAATACTGGATTTGCTGCAAGATAAAGTGAACTCATATTATCTCCATGTATTGTAGGTGTACCTTGATCAATGCCTAAGCTTCTGAACAATGTCTGCATCCATATGACCTCCTTAGCTGCTTCCACAAGTCCTTTGTACTCAGCTTCAATTGATGATAATGCTACTGTATGTTGTTTCTTTGAAC
Source organism: Ceratopteris richardii (assembly GCA_020310875.1). NCBI lineage: Eukaryota > Viridiplantae > Streptophyta > Polypodiopsida > Polypodiales > Pteridaceae > Ceratopteris > Ceratopteris richardii. Next base: position 141,606,439 of record CM035418.1, on the reverse strand, counting down.
ACCAACTTACAAGCTTATCACGAATGTATATCATGTAACCATGAGTTGATCTTTTGTCATCCTGATTACCTGCCCAGTCTGAGTTACTATAGGCTCTCAACTTCAAATCTGATGTAAAAGGATAATATAATCCTTCCTTTATAGTTCCTTTGATATATCTGAGAACTCTTTGACCTGCAATCCAATGTGAGTCCTTTGGACAATGCATGAATTGTGACAAAACTCCCACTGCATAACTAAGATCAGGTCTTGTTAGTGTAGCATAAATCAAACTACCCACAAGAGATTGATACTTCCTCATATCTTTGTATTCTGCACCATCATATTTAATGAGTTTGTGATTAACTTCAAGTGGAGTTGAAGCTTCTCTGCAATTTTCCATATCAAACTTCTTCAATAGATTCAGACGATACCTTTCTTGTGATACATATATGCCATGATCTGTATAAGTGACTTCCATTCCAAGAAAGTATGACAACTTTCCTAGATCACTGATCTTGAATTCTTTTTCAAGTAATCTCTTTACCTCCTTGATTCCTTCATCTGAAGTACCTGTGATTATAATGTCATCTACATAAATACAAATATAGATTGTACCTTCCTCTGTTCTTTTGATAAGTAGACTTGGATCTGCTTTTCAACTTTGATATCCAAGGTCATTCAGATACTTCACCAGTCTATAGTTCCATGCTCTTGGAGCTTGCTTCAATCCATAGAGTGTTCTTCTCAACCTGCAAACAAAATTTGGATACCTGGAATCTATAAACCCTTGAGGTTGTTCCATGTATACCTCATCTGATATGTATCCATTCAAGAATGCATTCTTTATATCCAATTGACTTAGGGTCCATCCTTTTGAAGCTGCAATAGCAATGATTGTCCTTATAGTTGACATCTTAGCTACAGGACTAAATGCCTCATCATAATCTACGCCATAAGGTTGGGCATAGCCTTTCACCACCAGTCTAGCTTTGTATCTGGCTATACTTCCATCTGCAAGCTTCTTCACTTTATAAACCCATTTATTTCCAATTACTATCTTACCATTTGGTTTAGGAACAAGTTCCCATGTCTTGTTCTCCTCCAGTGCATTGAACTCTTCCTTCATTGCTTCTTTCCATTGCTTCTTACCTTTAGCTTCATCATAATTCTGAGGTTCATCATCTTTGACCATATATGCATAGTTCTTCTGAGTTATGTAAGAAGTATCATAAGAATACCTTTCTGGTTGTCTTCTAGTCCTGCTTGACCTTCTTGGTTCACATTCTTCATAAGTGTCTGGATACACCTCTTCATCAAATATAGGAGCTTCTTCATTCCTTCTTGTTAATCCACTTCTGGATGTACTTGCTTGCATATATTCTTCATCGCTATTCACCTGCACAATTGATTTTCCTTTCTCACATCTTCTTACCTCTTCTTCAAATTCTTCAGCTGTATGACTTTGATCTGCATACCAACTTTTATGTTCATCAAATGTAACATCTCTAGAAACAAGAAATTGTTTGGTTAGAGGATTCCACAACCTGTAACCCATCTGCTTTTCATCATAACCAATGAACACATATTTTTCTACCTTTGGTTCAAGTTTATGCCTAAGCTGTGATGGCACATAAGCATATGCAATTGATCCAAAACACTCTACAATGATCTAGTGTTGGTTTCTTACCCCACCAAGCTTCATATGGAGTCATTCCATTTAGAGCTGCACATGGTAATCTATTCACAAGATATGTAGCTGTATTCACAGCCTCTGCCCAAAGATAATTTGAACAATTCTTCTCCTTTAGCATAGCTCTAGCAAACTCAACCAAAGTCCCGTTCCTTCTTTCTGCTACACCATTTTGTTGTGGTGTATACCTGCAAGTTATTTCTCTCTTAATACCTGCATTCCAAAGATAATCATTGAACTCTTGGGAGAAGTATTCTCCCCCTCCATCTGACCTTAGTCTCTTAAGCTTTTGACCTGTGACTCTCTCTGCATATGCATGAAAATGCTTGAAAGCTCCAAACACTTCTGATCTTTCCTTCAAAACATATAATGTTATCCATCTTGTAGCATCATCAATGAAAAGAACATAATACCTTGAGCCACTCATAGATCCTTCTTTTGTTGGTCCCCATACATCAGTATGAATGAGCTCCAGTAATCCATCATCTTTGAATCCTTTCTTTTGAAATGGTAACCTGTGTGCTTTTCCCATTTGACATGCTTCACATTTATAAACCATATGTTGACTCTGCACATTTGGTAATCCTAGTACAGACTGATTAGCAACCATAACTTTTATTCCTCTTTCAATGAAATGACCTAATCTCTTATGCCAGAGATCAAGTTCTGTAATCACTCCTTCACCATGTGTGAGCAAAGCTTGACCAATGTTCCCTTGCACTCTTAAAGTAAAGAGTCTACCTTCTTTCTTACCAGAGACAATCTGATTATATCCATTCTCTGGATCTTCAACAAATACTCCTTCATTTGTAAACCTGACTTGAAAACCTTTTTCAACTATCTGTCCCACACTAATCAAGTTTTTAGGTATTGTGGGAACATACAAAACATTGGTTAGCAAATCTACTCCACTCTTGCATTTCACTCTTCCAATTGAATGTACACTATGTCTTGTATTATCACCTGTTTGAACAGTGTGACTAGAAATGCCTTTTTCCAATTCTGACATCAATTCTATGTTTCCTGACAAATGATTAGAACATCCAGAGTCAATGTAAAATACCTTTAGATCTTCTTTATCTGATGTGCTGATTGAATTCATCATCAATGATGTATGACTTTCATTCTGTGTGTCATTTGCATAGTTGTAGTAGGTGGTGTTGTAGGATTGATTCTGTCCCCAACTTCTTCCTCCACCTCTACCATAGCCTCGTCTTTGACTTTGTCTACCTCTTTGAAAATTACTTTGATATCTTCCACCTCGACCTCTGCTATTGTTGTTTTGATTCTGGTTTGATCCTTGTTGGTTGTGCCAACAGTCATGAGCCAAATGATTACTCAATCCACAGATCCAGCAAGCCTTCTTGTTGTTATTTTGATTACCTCTACCTCTCCCAAAACCTCTTGGTCTTCCTCTACCTGTGCCTTTACCTCTTGCATAATAAACTTGAGAACTTGACTCTTCTTCATCCTTTGCTTTACCTTTATCTCCTTTCTTCTTGTTCTTCATGTACATTGCATAACTTTGTCCTTTATCTCCATCTCCCTTCAAGTCTTGCTCCTATGTGAGCATCAAACCAAGTAATTGATTCAAATCTGGAACATAATGATTTAATGAAAGTTCTGTTGATAAGACAAAAGGTTTCCACCTTTCATCTCCTCTCAAACCTGCAAGTAGTTGAGCAATCAATCTGTGATCTTCAACATCTTCATCTATGGATCCAAGACTATCTGCTAGATCCTTCATCTTAGTGACATAATCACTAATACTTTGACTTGGCTTCTTCTTGAATGTTGTAAACTCTGACCATAGACTTGCTTTCCTTGCTTTGGTAGTACTTTGGAAATGATATTCCAATGCATTCCAAATATCTTCAGATGATTCCAATCCTCTGATATGTGGTAGCAAATGATCTGAGATTGTATTGTAGATGTAAGGTTTTGCACTTGCATCCTTCTTCTGCCAATGCTTTAAAGCATCAAGTTCCTCTTTCTTTGGTCGGCTTTCATCTTCAAATACTGGCTTCTCTTCTTCACCTGTAACATATATCATGAGATCCATACTCATAAGTAAGGCTTCCATTCTCATTACCCATGCGGGGTAATTGTCTCTGTCTAGTTTGTCAATGGAGATATGATCTGCCATACTCCTTCCCTTCTGCTGCAACCTGTGAGCTTAAAGGATAAAGGATAATACCTTTTTAAGTTCTTTGTGTATGAGGATACTTCGAAAGTAATCTTTTGATGCCTTGTGTTTTCAAATTCTTCACCTTTCAAACTTTAATGGAAAACTTTCCAAAACTTCTCGTACCTTTGCTGCCTTCTGCTCTTCAGGACATTTCTGCTCTGATACCACTTGTTGATGTATGAAACACCACAAGAAATGAATTAATGTGACACTAGAACACCTCTATGGTCACCATTAACTCATTGCCACTCCAAACTTTGAGAAATGATATTCTAAAGTGAGAACTTTGCTTCTACAGAAATTCCTAGTCACTAAAATGACATACCTTCAGTATTTTGCTAATTTCTCTTAGCTCAAATATTATTTCTCCATGATCTTTTAGTGGATAAAATTAGAAGAGTAGAGCTTTCCAACAAGCTATCATATGCTTGAAACGGATCTCTAGAACTCAAGTTATGGCCTTCACAAGATGACACTGTATGACTTACAAAAGTGGAAATTTTGCCTGTTTTAGTAATCTTGAGTGTCTAAAAATGAAAATTCGATGCCTAGCATCGACTTGCAACCAAAAGTCGATGCCGGGCATCGACTTTGAGCTTTTTCAGCCACTTTTTCATCACCAAAATTACCCCCTTGAACACACACATGAACAAGACCACTTTTATGTTAGAAGTCGATGCCGGGCATCGACTTTATGCTGAAACTCGATGCCAGGCATCGAGTTGCTCCACAAACTTCATCTTTTCAAGAAGATTTGGCAGTAGATAAAAACAGATATGAAGACAAGGACTTATAAAGTGAGATTCGATGCCAGGCATCGACTTCCCACATAAAATTCAACCTTTCAACGTACATTTGATGCCAGACATCGACTTGCTTGGAAAAATTTCAATTCTTCAAAACATTACAGAGAACACAAACACTGGAGATGGAGGAAGAAGACTTATACACAGAAATTAATAAACTCTTTCCATAACTATGAAAACTCAGAAATGCAAAGGTGCTTTCTCACGCAGAGAAGCCCGACTATTCTCAGTCATACAAAATGAGTTCTAACTCACTCTCTCATTGTCTTCCCCATCGCGTCAGTTGATACAAACTAACTTATATAGATTTTCTTATTCTCGTGATTTAAAAAAGAAACTTCTAGAACTAAAGTGAACTAACTTTACAAATATGATACACTTGTGAATTTGTCCCTTCACATAGGCATGTGGTTTTCTTCCTAAGATTTGACCTTCAAATATATGTCCAATTAGTGATTGTTTCTCCAACAATGATCATTCCCTTTACTGTACTTGCAAAACAATTTTTGCTTTTCTGATTTTTTCTCATCTTTATCTTGGTTCTTCGAATGTGCAGCATTTACAGATTTCTGCTTACTAGTAGAAGAGCTCTAGTTTCCTTTGCCCTTCTGACTAGCCAAGAAAGCTTGATCTGCAACATGCATAATGGAACTGTTGTGCCTGGACTTATCTTCTTGCAACAGAATAGAGACTAACTCCTAAAATGACAAGGCATTTGGATTGCCTTTCATCATCAACCGAAGAGTAGAAGCAAAACTCTGATATGAATAAGGAAGTCCATTCAGAATGGTCTGCACAAGTGAGGTATCTGGTATAACCTCATCAGCAGAAATCAACTGTTCCTTCAAGTCTTTGATCTTTGTTAGAAAACTGTCCATAGAATCACCTTCTGTTGGGGGATTCTTGGACAAGAAGGGATTTGAGTGTTTGTAGGAGAAATAGGTAAGACAAGAAGAGAAAATACACACTGGAAGCTTCTGTAGATTGATTACAAGAAGACAAATAAAGCACAATGAAAGTCAATGCTTCTGTGCAAAATCCCACAGAGGGCTCAATTACAAAATACCAAATACCCAAGGGACTTGTTGCTGCCGGCCTCCTCTGCACCAAACCTCCACCTTCTCCAAGCCTGCACTTGTGCACACCTTGCACCAAGCTTCCACTAAGGGGGAGGGATGGGTACCTTATGTCGGCACGCACACACTTCAATAAGGCCTTGGGATCTTTGGGAGACTAGCTTAACACTTCTCTACATAGTTCCTTGGTCACTTTTCATGCACACCTTGCACTCCACTTCTCTATGTCGCACACTGGTGACTCTTCCACTTCTCTCTCTTGCTTCACTTAGACTATGCTTCCCTTGCTTACACTAGAATGGTCCAAGAATAGTCCTTGCCTTGAGTTGACTGTCGATTCACATACGCTCCTAACTGCAAGTGTATCTTGGTGCTCACTTTGATGTCCCAAGATTGTCTTCACAAGTGGAAGCCAACGAATCCCTGTTTTGTCCTGTAGTGACTTTAGGCTAAAAACAAAATTTTGATTGGGGGCATACTTTTACCTCTGCTTACGCTGCCGCTTCACATACCTTCACATTTTCCTTTTAAGTCTTCACTTTTGCAAATAAGAGAGGGTTCACCTGAACCTTCCAAAACACTTTAAAACACTTTGAACCTTAAGGAAATTAGAGAAATACCTCTGCAACCTGCAACCCACTTTCTCCAATTTACCCTTTGGTGGACAATCAATTGTGCACTACCTGTGCACTTTGACACCTGCACTTTAGCACTTTGACTTTGCACCTATTGACTTTGACCTTGACCTTGTTGACTTTGAATAGTTTGACTTTGACCTTTTGACTTTGACTGTGATTGACTTTGACTGTAGTTGACTTTGCCCAATATGACTTTTATGGGCTCAACAGTTGCCCACCACCGAATGTGCTTCAAATCTGTTTTCATCTTCATATAAATCTGTTCCTTCAAATAGATCTGCTTCTGGGTTGTCCACCACTTCTTCTTCCATACAAATACTAATTGTCTGCATCATGCTAGTATTTCTCTGATTGTCTAGTCCATCTTCTAAAATTATCTGCTGCAACTCTTTTCCCTCTTGCTTTACCCACATTGTGTCCTTGCCCCAGTCATGCAGCACATTGGCATGCCTTAACCAAGGTCTCCCAATTAACAGGGGGAAGCATCCTTCTACCTGTGGTAGCCTTAAAACAACAAATTCCAAGTTAAAGGTGGTACCTTGAATCTTGACTGGAACTCCAGGGACCACTCCCATAGGCCTTACTATGCTTTGGTCTGCCATTGTTACAGTGAAGTTGGCAGGTCGTGAAGGGTATAGTCCAATATTTTTCATGGTATATTCAGGCATCAAGTTAATGCCAGAACCACCATCCACAATAACTCCTTGAAACTCATGACCTTTGATAGAGACTGTTAGCCAAGGGCTCTTGTAATCTGTGAGGGGTGCTTCCCCTACACTTTTATCTTTATGCATAACAACAGCCTTTGCCACAAGACTTGTTGTGGACATTTCATCAATTATTTGCAAGAGTTCTGACTTGAACTTCCCATCCATCTTTATTAAATAAAAAATACTGACCTCCTTTTTCATGGACTTGAGTAGTCTGGAAGCTTCTGATTCCTTAAGAGCATGGGCTCCATTTGACTTACCAAACTCCTCATGAGCCCTGTTGAATGCGTGTCCAATGGCATCACTGGTACCTATGAAATTTTCTTTTTGCTTCGTGTCTGCACATGTGGTGGCTTTGTTCTTAGGTGCAGCTTTGTCTTTATTCAATCCATTAATCATTGATGCTTGGCCTATCTCCACTTGAGCCTTCCCCTTGCTTCTTGTCTGCACTGTAAAAGAGTCAATTTCTTCTAACTGCACCACCCTGGTAGATGGTGATGGCACCCTAGTTTGATCTACCAGTTCTTCTTTCTGCATAGAAATCATTTGAATGTGGGGCCCAGATGAAGAGGCTTGATTCTTAGGACAACAATTTGTATAATGGTCTCTGGCCTCTGGGCAGTTTCTGCAAAGAGGGGCATTTTTTGGTAGGGTGCACCTACTTTGATAGTGCCCACATTCTCCACATCTGAAACAAATGATTGGTCTCCTTGGCCCATTTCCAAAGTTATCCCTATTTCTAGGGTTGTAATTGTTACCTTGGTTCGATGCAGCAGCTATCACATTTGCTGGTGGTAGGGGTCCTCCTTGTGTCCAGTATGTTGTTGCAGATATTGCCCTTGATTGGCATTCTTGGGCCTCATGACTAGCTTTCCTGCATAATTGGCAAGTCACACTTAAGAGAGGACATTCACTTACTATATGCCCTTGCTTGCTGCACATGGAACACCAAAGTCCACTCTTGATGCCACCTCCTTTGAGTTCCTCCAACTCCTATCGCAGCTGAGCCAATTCCTCTGCTTGGGCCTCCTCCTCCTTTTGGAGCTTTAGTGCTTCAATCTCGATTCTCAACTGAGTTACAATATTCTCCTCCTCTCTATGGGGCTTATTTCTTTTTAAGCCCTCCAACTCCTTCCTTAGCTGGATTACTGGATCCTCCATTTTTGTGGAATATGGTAGTTGAGAAGACGATGCTCCATACTGTTGCCTTATTTGCTCCAGTTTGATGAACTCCTCTATGGAGGCTGTAGGTAACACTAATTCCTTTATTTTGCATTGGGTGGCCACTGGTAGGGATTAGCTAACCATTTCTTAACAAAAAAATCATGTGGTGGATCTGGCAATTTAGCCATTAGTGCTTTGGCCCTAGTCACAAACTCTGGGAACTTTTCTCCTGGATCCAATCTCAAATTTTCTAGTGCTTCTATGATGATCTCTGTAGTATTTCCATGCTGGAATTGATTTTTAAATGCATCTTTCATCAAATCACAAGTTGTAAAATGGTTCTCAGCAAATTGGCTGAACCATTTATCTGCTAATCCTTCTAATGTGGCAGGGAAGAGTATCAAAAAGGCATCCTCCCTACCCATTAAACCTCTAGTCTTGCATAGTGCCGAAAATCTTCTAATGTGCTCATCTGGATCCTCTTGAGCTAGGCCTTTGAAAGAAGGAAATTTTATATTTAATCTTGAGAGTAAGGTTTCCAAGTCTACCTGCCCCGCCATGCTCTTTACTCATGAGGTTGAAGATAGTGGACTGGAGGATCTTCTAACAACTTTCCTTCTTGTTTGCTTGCAGGTGACCCTCAATGTTTGGGACCGGGTCGCGGTCATGAGCTGTTCATAGTCCACTTAATATGAGACACTTGATAAAAATATGTACCTCTTAGTCCACTAGAGTAGTACTATCGACACTGGAATATTGCTCTCCAACTGCAATATATCTTCTCCTATGCTCAAATCTCCTTGGATGTCCCACCGTGCGTGCCAAATTTTGTTGGGGGATTCTTGGACAAGAAGGGATTTGAGTGTTTGTAGGAGAAATAGGTAAGACAAGAAGAGAAAATACACACTGGAAGCTTCTGTAGATTGATTACAAGAAGACAAATACAATATTGAAGCACAATGAAAGTCAATGCTTCTGTGCAAAATCCCACAGAGGGCTCAATTACAAAATACCAAATACCCAAGGGACTTGTTGCTGCCGGCCTCCTCTGCACCAAACCTCCACCTTCTCCAAGCCTGCACTTGTGCACACCTTGCACCAAGCTTCCACTAAGGGGGAGGGATGGGTACCTTCTGTCGGCACACGCACACTTCAATAAGGCCTTGGGATCTTTGGGAGACTAGCTTAACACTTCTCTGCACACTTCCTTGGTCACTCTTCATGCACACCTTGCACTCCACTTCTTTGCGTCGCACACTGGTGACTCTTGGACTTCTCTCTCTTGCTTCACTTAGACTATGCTTCCCTTGCTTACACTAGAATGGTCCAAGAATAGTCCTTGCCTTGAGTTGAGTGTCGATTCACGTACGCTCCTAACTGCAAGTGTATCTTGGTGCTCACTTTGATGTCCCAAGATTGTCTTCACAAGTGGCAGCCAACGAATCCCTGTTTTGTCATGTAGTGACTTTAGGCTAAAAACAAAATTTTAATTGGGGGCATACTTTTACCTCTGCTTACGCTGCCGCTTCACATACCTTCACATTTTCCTTTTAAGTCTTCACTTTTGCACATAAGAGAGGGTTCACCTGAACCTTCCAAAACACTTTAAAACACTTTGAACCTTAAGGAAATTAGAGAAATACCTCTTCAACCTACAACCCACTTTCTCCAATTTACCCTTTGTGGACAATTAATTGTGCACTACCTGTGCACTTTGACACCTGCACTTTAGCACTTTGACTTTGCACCTGTTGAATTTGACCTTGACCTTATTGACTTTGAATAGTTTGACTTTGACCTTTTGACTTTGACTATGATTGACTTTGATTGCGGTTGACTTTGCCCAATATGACTTTTATGGGCTCAACACCTTCATTCATGTGCTCACTCTCCAACTGTTTTCGGAGGTAAGCAACATGAGCCTCATTCCTAGCTTGGTACAATGTGGTAAGTGTATCCCAAGCATCCTTAGTTGTTCTGCAAGAGCGAATGTGAGGAATAATGGCACGTTTGACAGACAAAGCTATCAATGCATGTGCGTGGGCATTTCTGCCATCCCAACGAATCTGCTCTACAGTAGGTGCAACAGAAACCACAACACAAATAGGAATATGCAAAATATCATCATCTTCGACACCTTCTGCCTCAACTTCTGTACCTGCAGTTGTAACAGTTGCAGGTGTGATAGGACGTTTCTCAACATCCTGCACAATGTTCCATAATCCTTTTGCAACCAATACATGTCGCATCATATAAGCCCATAACAGGTAGTTGGTACCATCCAACTTATCCTCAACAACCAACATACGGAATACATCATTGCTTTCAGGCATGGCCGGTGACTAAAATACCTTGATGCAAAAAATTGACCGTATCTCAAAAAGTTGAACATATATGCCCAGAGCAATTCCGTTAGACCTGTAGCAGACTTCGAGACGCTTATAATAACGAACAGAAACTGGTATATATTTTTGGCACAAAAAGACAAAATAACCTACATAAGCATTGCGATAGTGCGTTCGGAGGCCGAAACAAGCTCAGATCGCGATTTTGGCACCACACAGCGAAGTTGTTTTGATCTCAAAAACACGCTGAGTATGCTCACCAAAATTTGTGCGATCTTGAGATTGCAAACGGAGGAGTGTCAATGGCGCGCTAGATGAAGCGACGACCTGATTGCTTAGAAAGCGACGATTTTATAAATAAAGTAGATTTTCATAATACACACACTTTTCAAAGCGCTGCCCTCATGTATCTTCTATTCAAGACACAATGAAAAATACCTATAAATACACATGCTCTGATAGACTCGTCCATCAAAGTATGTGGGGGAAGATTTTACTCAATCTTGTGTTCAGTCTCTTGTCTCTTTCTATTCTCTGAGTACTTTTGTGAGATTTCATTTCTATACTATCCTTGGTGTACGTGCATATGTGAGATCCAGTCGATAGTGGTATCAGAGCCAAGGCACATCTATAGAGGTGTATGTATCGATGTCAGGTCATTATTCACAACGTCTGCTCGTGATTCTACATCCATGTCGGTCGTCTGGTCTAGGTTTTCATTTATCAATTTGTTTATCTTTGGTTCGTCAGTATGTTTTTTGATTTTTTTTGAATTTGCTACTATCACAGGGTGCTTTGTGCACTGTGACACTGTACTCACTGTGCTCACTATTAAAAACAAAGAAGCAAGGCTGTATATATTTTGCAAAAAGAATTTCCTTCAAATAGAAGGAAAATACAAAAATGGAAAATGGAAGCATTTACTTCAGCAAGTAGTGGAGGCCAAAAGAGAATCAATCCAAAAATTGAACCGAACGTGAAGAGTGGTTGCTCAAAGTTGAGGAGTTATGGAGAAGAGCTCATGAATTCATCATGAGAGCTCGTGGTCACTTGGCTACAAAAGAGGCAAGGGAGGCACTCAAGTCCCCTTATAGGTAGTTCATTTGGTTTTAGTCATTTCGTTTTCTTTAGTCTCATAGACTATGTCCGATCGCTCATCATTTCTAGGTAGCCTGATTGTGAGAGTCATATCTCTCAATGTATGTATCCACTATTAGAGTTTAAATATTTGTTGGAAAGACTATCTTGTGTTCTTCCTCTATCTAAAACAATTTTTCAAATTCATCATGTTCTATGAGTTATTAAGTTTTTAGTGAAGACTAGTTTTCAACCTAACTGAGTGGACATGCAACCTGTTTTGAGGCAAAGAAAGGTAAGGTTCAAATAGCTTGAGAAGTATAACTATTTTAGCCTACTAGCAGACTAGAATATCAGCAGATTATTCAAGTGATTACATGATGGCTTCATCGTCGAACACTGGTTTTGGTGCTTCAGCTAATGTTAATGCTGCACCTATTCGAACTTGCCCACTTGCATTCACTGAAGGGAAGCTGGATGGAACCAACTATACACTCTGGAAGTTCAAAATTTTTGCAATTTCGGACTCCTATGAATTACTTGACATTGTCATGGGACCGATGGGATTGGATCCAGAGCCTGTACTAGTTGAAGATCCAACAAATTCAAGATTGATGATTCAACCAGATCCAGATCTTCTACAAGCTTGGAAGAGGAAGAATGCTGATGCATTATGTGCAATTTTCACTAGTGTAAGTGATTCTGTGGTTACTTTAGTTCAACATACTACTAAAGCACATGAGGCTTGGGGCATATTGGCTCATCAATATGAGACCAAGAACCACACTAGGATAAAAATTTAGAAAATCAGTTGGCAAATGAAAAGCATTCTGATTCTAAAAAGGCTGAAGATTTCATCAAATGAATAAAACATCTTCAAGATCAATTGGTTGCAATTGGTGTTGTTATAACATCAGTAGAGCTGGCTCAAAGATGTGTACGTGTTCTTCCAGCAAAGTATGATGGATTAGTAATAGCCCTTAACACTCAGGTAAGACCAACTCCCCTTACATCTGAAGAGTTTTGTGCTATGCTTTTAGAAGAAGAGATGAGGCTGAAGAATCGCCAAAGTACAAGTGATGCTGCATTCTCAGCAAATGCAAAAGATAAAGGCTCTTCTGATGGATCAAAGAAGAAGCCAAAGAAGAAAAAGTTCACAGGAAGTTGCTTCTATTGTGAAAAGAAAGGCCATGCCATCAAGGATTGCAGAAAGAAGCAAGCTAATGAACGGAATGGGGCTGTAAAATCATTGTGGAAGAACAAAGAGTCTGCAAACAACACAAAGCTGGAACTATGGTAGCTATTGAAGAGGTATGCTCATCTGCTCAAGATCATGTTGATGAACCATGGATTTTAGATAGTGGAGCTTCTCGCCATATGACCAGTAAAAAGGATTGGTATAATTCCGTAGTGCCTCTACGGGAATCCATCAATGTAGTGGTGGGAAATGACTCCAAGTGTCCAACGGAAGGAACTCGAACCATCTCTTTTATCACTTCTCTAGGTGTTGAGAAAACGATGTTCTCTATGTACCTACACTTAAAAGAAATTTGTTGTCAGTTTCTACAATAACAGATCATGGACTTGAAGTTCACTTCAATAAGAGTGGTGCAGAAATCATGGATTCATCAGGTAATGTAGTAGGTAAAGGCATAAGACGTGATAACCTGTATGAGTTAAGTGCCTTAACTACTACAGAAGATAAAGATTTAAGTAGGTTATGGCACCAATGATTTGGGCATCTCGGATTTGCAGTTTTGAAGGAGATTCAAAGAACAGGGATAATTTCTCATTTGATTGCATTTTCAGAGTTGCAGGAACCTTGTGAAGCTTGTATGATGGGCAAGCGACAACGAAAGGCATTTCCAAGAGAGACCTTTAATCGATCTCAAGCTCCTCTAGAGTTGGTACATGCTTATCTCTGCGGTAAAATGTCTACACCTGCTTTAGGAGGATCTTTCTACTTTTTGCTGTTAATCGATGATTATAGTAGAAAGATGTGGGTTTATTTCATTCGAGAGAAGGCTGATGCTTTTGAAAAATTTAAAACGTGGCATAAGTATGTGGAAAATGAATCAAGAAGGAAACTGAAGAAATTCAGAACAGATAGAGGAGGTGAATTCTTGTCAACAAAATTCAATAATTACTGTAAGGAGCATGGTGTGAAAAGGCAACTTACCACAACTCATACACCTCAACAAAATGGCATTGTTGAGCATAGGAACAAGACAGTAGTTGAAATGGCTCGTTGTATGTTAAAGCCTCAAGACATGCCTGATTCATTCTGGGCAGAAGCAGTCAATACAACAGTCTACATTCTCAATCAAAGCTACACAAAACACTAAAGGGGATGACTCCTCAAGAAGCATATTCTAGTAAAAAGCCTTCAATTTTGCATTTCAGAGTTTTTGGTTGTTTCTGTTATGCAGATATTCTTGATTCAACAAGATCAAAGTTGGATTCAAAAAGCAAAAAGTGTGTTGTGGGATCTTGAGGCAAGGAAGATTTTTGTCAACCGAGATGTGGTGTTTGATGAACGACCACAATTAGTAGAAGATAAAGGTAAATCTATTATCTCATCAAATGGAGAAATATCTCACCTTGTGCCTATCAAAAGATAGGTTAAAGTTGAGGAGGAGGAAACATCTGATGGAGAAATTTCCTCAATAAAAAGCCAACCAGTTGTAGCTGCACAACATAAGCCACTACCGAAGTGGGCACAACAGCTCTTTGATGATCACAATCCAAATGTAGATGTACCAAAATCATCCTCGGATGGATTATGAAGATCAAAGAGAATAGAGGAGCAAAGAAGAGCCTCAGAACACATTGTTAACATGGATCTAATGGCAAATATCATGGGCTCGATAAAGGAACCTACCACCATTGAAGAAGCGCTTGATGATCCAGGTTGGGAGCGACAATGCAGTCTGAGTATGATAGTATACTAAAAAATGATACATGGGATCTAGTCAACTTGCTGCCAAAGAAGAAGGTAATAGGTACTAAATGGATTTGGAAAGCTAAGTATAAAGCAGATGTAACATTAGAAAAGTACAAGGCAAGATTAGTTGCACAGGGTTTTTCACAGATCGAAGGATTTGATGTTCAAGAAACTTTTGCACCAATAGCACGCATGACAACTATTCGGACGGTACTTGCAGTAGCTACACAAAAGGCCTGGCCTATTTTCTAGATGGATGTCAAATCTGCATTTTTGAATAGTCACCTCAAAGACGAGGTATATGTATCTCAACCACCAGGTTTTGAGGTGCCCAATTCAGAAAATAAAGTTTGCAGGTTGAAGAAAGCTTTGTATGGACTTAAGCAAGCTCCACGGGCTTGGTACCAATGGATATATATTTTTTTCAAAAATATGGGTTTTGAAAGAAGTACTTCTGATGCTAACTTGTATGTAACAAAAAGGGATCGCAAGCTAGTTGTTGTCATTGTATATGTAGATGATTTGATCATTACAGGAGATCATCAGGAACTCATCAATCAAACTCGGATCAGCTTGGGAACTGAGTTTGAAATGACAGACTTAGGTCTACTCCATTTTTGTATGGGAATTGAAGTATGGCAAAGGAAGGATGGCATTTTCATCTCACAACAAAAATATGCAAAAGAAATTCTCAAGGCATTTGGAATGATGGACTGCAAACCAACTAGCACACCTATGGAGGTAAATCATAAGCTATCTACGGATGATAACGTGCCTGATGTAGATGCTAAGAAGTATAGGAAGCTCGTTGGAAGTCTTATTTTTCTGTGCAACACTAGACCAGACATTTGTTATGTTGTTGGAGTGTTAAGCAGGTTTTCCAACAAACCTAAGGAGAGTCACTGGAATGCTGGAATGCAAATTCTAAGGTACATTGCAGGAACCTTGGATTTTGACATTTTTTATACCACAGGTGATACACTTCAAGGATATTGTGATTCAGATTGGGCTAGAGATTGTGATTCTAGAAAATCAGTTTCTAGATATTGTTTCTCACTTGGTTCAGGAATATTTTCTTGGGTAAATAGGAAGCGACTAACTCTTGCACTCTCCTCCACTGAAGCAGAGTGCAAAGCAACTTGTTTTGCTTCTTGTGAGGCAATCTGGTTAAGGAGAATTCTCGCAGATCTAGGCTTTCCATCAAATATGGCAACTGTACTCAAGTGTGATAATCAAAGTTGTATGGCTATTGCAAAGAACCCAGTATTTCATGCTCGCACCAAGCACATAGAAGTAGAGCACCATTACATTCATGAGCTAATTGAAGATGAAATTGTGGAGCTAGAATATTGCCCAACAGAGGCAAATTGTGCTTACATATTCACTAAAGCACTTGGAAGAGAGAAGCTCAACAGGCATCTTCAACAGATGGGCATAGGAGCGAGACCTACTTGATTTATCATCGATAAACATTGAGGGGGGGTGTTAGTATATGATCAATGTCTACCCCTCATGATTGTATGCACATTTTGTAAGGCCCCCATTATGAGGAGAAGCCAAGCGTGCATTACCCAATTGATGGGAATCCCAACTTGCATGTTGGATTAAGGTCATATTGGACGATGTAAGGTATTGTAAGGAAAGTGAGTTACCAGGGTCCCCAATTGTGGGGTCCGGGGCAACGGTGAGCAGCCTCGACTGGGGTCCAAGGGGGCCAACGAGCCCCCTGGAGGGGATCCGGGGGCAGTGCCCCCGACGCAACGGTAAAGGGAATATTCCATGAAATATTCCCTATCAGAGTCAAAGATCATTTATATTTGTTAGGTCGGTTCAACCGGCCTAAGTCGTGTATGGCAATTATGCGGGTGGTGGCCGCCCATGCTCTACCGCCCATGTATAGCCGTCCACGGAAGGTATACATGACTTCTGCACTACCTGAGACATCGAATTGAGCCAGCATACCTCTACCTTGTATCTCCCTATCTAGAGTTGTCTAGATCACCATTCAAGCTCTACCTTGAGAGTGCACGGGTGGACAACACCATTGTAACAAGTCTCCTAAACTTGAGTCACAATCTCACACAGAATAATGGGTTTCAACACCACAAGATATAAAGAAGGCAAAAAGAGTATACGCAGAACAAGAAGAGAGAGAATTTTATTATCTGTGCAGATTTACAAGTAGTTCTGATCTGCGTTACAAAATCTATCAGATTGCTTCAATGTGAAGCCTCATCCACCCGACCACCCCCGAGCTGATCTCAATCCTAATCTCAATCACAATCACAATCTCAATCCCAATCTCAATCACAATCACAATCTCAATCTCAATCTCAATCTCAATCTCAATTGCAATTCCAGAAGCCGAAAAACGATCGTAATGACTGTACGACCATCATCCTTTTCTATCTCTTAGTCTTCATCTTTTTGGGATCTCCGCCTTTCGCCAGCGCACGACCAATCACGCCTTCCTAGACCTGCACTTTTAGAATCTACATGCTCCAAGATAGCGTCTTTTCGCATGTCTCATGCAAGACTTCCGGACCACCCATGCATCTACTTTCATGTCCACCATCAAGAATCGTACCTACAAAAATAGAGGTAATCCCTGCAACGCACTCACACACACGTCAATCACCCAAAAATAACCCATATACCCATGTGCGTTTTCTAAATCCGCGAACATGAATAAGATGAATGAATGAAGGCTTCTCTTTTTTTTTTTTTTGTGTTGGAAAACGGCACTTTTCAAAACCCTGTAACTCAAAAACAGTGAGGAATCAGCTTGAGCTTGTGAGAGACAAAAATATTCAGTTCTTAAATCTGTACAATAATGTTAGAGACGCCTCAGGTCCAAATCTGCTTCCAGATATCACTTTTGGGCCCTGCAAAATCAAAAATTCTAGAGAGATGAAAAAACATGAAAAATCTCTTCATTAACCTATCTTCATGGAACCAAATGAGACATAAAACATAGGAACTACAAAAAATTCAATCAGGTAAAGTTTTTCTACTAAGAATACTCTACCTTTCTCTCATACAACACTTTTTCAGATTCCTTCGTCTTCATGCTCGAAATTAACATACAAATTTCATGCGACAACTTTCTAGAGAGAGAATGTAAAAACTTATTGCTACAAAATTTTGCAGACATGATCAAAATATCCTAAACATAAAATTTCATTATTACCTACACATCTTTTTTTTTTTCCAGGTGGAAAATCAACGTGGCATCTTCCTCCCCCTCTTTAAAGAACTCTGTCCTCAGAGTTGGAAAGAAGGATAATGTTCCATAAACTCATCTAAACCAACCCATGTTGAATCTTCAATAGGATATGCAAACCACTTTACTAAAATTTCTACTATTTCACGATTCCTAAGATGTCTAACTCTCCTATCCAATATAACTTCTGGTTCAAGTTCAAAAGTGGCATCTTCCTTCAACTTAGATTTGTGCTGCAAAACATGATCAGCATTAGGAACATACTTTTTAAGTAATCCAACATGGAAGACTGGATGAATTTTCAAAGTATTAGGTAGGTCAAGTAAATATGCAATAGAACCAATTTTCTTTAAGATTTTGAAAGGACCAGCATAACGAGGAGACAATCGACGATCTTTGCCTAAAACCAGATTTGATTTAGAAGGACTCACTTTCAAAAAAACCAGATCATTTGTTCTGAATTCCAAGGGCCTCTTTTTGAGATCATGATATAATTTCTGACGTTTCTGTGCATCTTTCATGTTTTTCCTTACCTTATTTAGCTCCAAATCCATGTTTTCAAGCATCTGTTTGGATATTTCAACCTGATTCTGCGAATTAAAAAGTGAATGCGGCAGCAAGCAATTATAACCATACATTGCTTCAAAAGGTGTCATCTTAATAGAGGAATGCCATGCACTATTATATGCATACTCAACCAAGGGCAAATATTCAGTCCAATTGTTTTGCTTATCATTCACATACATGCATAACATATCCTCAAGCACCCTGTTAACCCTCTCGGTCTCACCATCGATTTGAGGATAAAATGCAGTACTCATGCGTAATTCTGTTCCTATGGATTGAAATGTTGCTTTCCAAAAATTAGATGTGAACCTTGCATCCCTATCAGAAATTATACTTTTGGGTATACCATGTAACCTAAAAATTTCTTTTATGAAAAGTTTAGCAACATGCAAAGCTGTATCAGTTTTCCTCATGGGAGGAAAATGTGCCATCTTTGTAAGACGGTCCACGGCAACAAAGATGGTATCATGCCCACTTCTGGTCACAGGAAACTTTGTTATGAAATCCATAGAGATGGATTCCCATTTTTGATCAGACACATCTAATGGTTGTAACATGCCAAGACTCCTTTTAAATTCGGCCTTAACCTATTGACATTTCAGACATTCTTCGACATACCTCTTAATATCATATTTCATACGTGGCCAGTAATATGAAGCTTTCACTTTTGCATAAGTTCTAGAAAAACCAGGGTGTGCAGAGAAAGGTGCATCATGACAGTCATGCAGGATCTTTTCTTTCAAAACAGATTCTGAAGAAATACATAAACGAGAATTACAATACAAATCATTATTATTTCTCAAATGAAATTTTCCCTGAAACATAGAACCTGGATTCATACCCAAAAATTCCAAGATTGCTGCATAAAATAAATCTTCTTTTAATTCTTTTCCAATATCAAAATTAGAGGATAAAATAGAAATTGAACTGCATAGGGGTTTACGACTCAAAGCATCGGCCACCTTTTTTTCTTTTCTTGCTAAGTATTTAATATCAAAATCATATTCACTTAGCAATTGGATCCATCATTTTTGTCTATTGTTAAGTAAAGGTTGAGTAAATATGTATTTAAGGCTCTGATGATCTGTTCTTAATTCAAACTTTACTCCTAGCAATAAGTGTCTCCAATGTTTAAGTGCATGAACAACTGCAAGCATTTCTAAGTCATGTGTTGTATAATTTAGTTCATGTTTCCTTAATTTCCTTGACTCATAGCCGCTACCCTCCCTTCTTGTGAAAGAACGCATCCGATTTGGCTTCCACTAGCATCACATGCAACAATAAAAGGCTTCCCTAACTCAAGTATCTTTAGCACACAATTTTCGATAACTTTCTGTTTTAATTCGTCAAACGCCTTTTGACACTCATCGTTCCATGTGAACTTTCTATTTTTCTTTGTCAATTCTGTAAGAGGATTTGCAATTCGAGAAAACTCCCTAATATGTGCCCTCTCATATTGTGCCAAACCAAGGAAGCTTCTCACATCCCTCACACATTTGGATGTAGGCTAGTCAACTATGCTTTTAAATTTCTCAGGATCTATATGAATCCCTTCCTTAGAAACAACTCTCCCCAAATAAGTCACTTCCCCTTTTGCAAAAAAACATTTACTCATCTTACCATATAGTTTATGCTCTCTTAGTTTTTGTAAAGTCTTCCTGAGATGCAATGCATGTTCATCATCATCCTTAGAATACACAAAAATATCGTCAAGAAAAACTAATATAAATTCATCGAGATATTCATGAAACACATTATTCATCAAACACATAAATGTTGCAGGAGCATTTGTTAATCCAAAAGGAAAAACTGTGAACTCGTAATTGTGAAGAGAGATGGTGGATGCAATCCAAAGATGAGTAGGTGCCGCTACAACCAGCTTCACACCAGCCAACTGAGACTTCAGATTTGATTAGTAGACCCTTTGAGCTTCCTAAATCCACCAAAATATCATCCAAGTAATTTGGAACATGTATCCCAAAAGTTTAAGTGAAGATAGACAAGTTGTGAAATGACTAGCTCCCAAAACTTGCTATTTTTGGACATACACCTGCTGGAAAAAATGAACAGTGCTCTCAACCTGGTAGGAATTAGAAAAATTCCTTTTGGGCATAGCAAATAGACTTAGCAAGCTTGCTATTCCAAGTTAAAACACTTCAAATGATGGACTGAGCACTGAGAACAAGTTTCATCAATTTCTGGAACATGCCCACCATTCTCGGGGCTCTGCAGAGATAGACCAGTGAGCAGTAAAATGCAGATATCTCAAAAATTATAAATCCAATGACCTTGAAAATTGATATTCAGAAACTAGACAATAAGAGCTATCCAACGCATGTTAAATCAATGAAAAAGGATCAGTAGAACTCGAGATATGACCTTCTGAAGGTACTGCTCTGAGTGAGTATAGCAGAGAACAAAACAGAGAAGTAGATGATGATAAATGTATAGATTCACATATGATTACAACCACATTGGCAATGAATCTTTGCACAATGGGAGTAGAATGATAGAGCTATGGAGTAAGCTCTTCAATCTCTACAAAATGACATGAAGTGGTCACGTACAAGGCTTGCTATTCGCCTCTTCCTTCTTGCTCTTTTTATAGCTATTCTTGGAGGGAGTTTTGAATTCGAATTCGAATGGCTCAACCTAAAAGTGATCCCCAAAGTTAGGAGATATTCCCTCATCTCAAAAAGTCGTGGGTTTTGGTAGTTAGATCCACGAAATTGCTTTTACATCATGCATGAGGTAAGCCATCCTTTTTCTTTTTCTTTTTTCACTTACAAGAGATAAAAATGAACTCTTTTACAAGAGGTGTTCACATGACTACTCATGTGACTTACAAATGAGGATGATATCAAATATATCAAGCATGTAGGCTTGGGTAAAATGCACCAACAGCTCCCCCTCAAGCCTAACATGCTTGGCCTTCAAATAAGTCTTCAATTGTCCTTGATTTCCTACAAGCCAATCATCAACTTGAATCTACTTAATTTTGTACCATCAAGAGCTTTAGTCAACATATCGGCACATTGCATATCTGTAGAGACATAGGATAGTTGAATATCCTTGCTCATTAGCTTCTCCCTTACATAATGGTAGTGGACTTCAATATGCTTGGTTCTAGCATGGTATACCGGATTAGTTGCTAGATGTAGTGAGCTTGTGTTGTCACCAAAAATATGAGGTGTTGAAGAATGAAGTCCAAGATCTGTGTACAAAGACTTTAACCACATGGTTTCTTGAGTTGCATTAGCCGAACCTCTATATTCTGCTTCAGTAGAAGATAATGCCACGGTTGGTTGCTTCTTCGATGACCAAGAAATGATTTTTGAATCTGCAAATGATATATACCCTGATGTGCTTCTTCTATCATCTTTAGATCCGGCCCAATCTGCATCTGAGTAGACCTTTAGCTCAATATCTGAAGTATATGAATAGAACAAACCTTCATTCATGGTCCCCTTTAGGTACTTGAGAACTCTCTTGGCCGCTTTCATATGTGGTCTTCTCGGCTTATGCATCAACTAACTACATATGCTAACACCATAGCATATATCCACCCTTGTGAGAGTTGCATAGTTCAAACTTCCAACCAAGCTTTGATAGCTTGTGATGTCTTCAATTGGCTCTCCTTCATAAGCACTAAGCTTATGATTTTGCTCCATAGGTGTACCTGCACACTTGGTATTTTCCATCTTGAACTTGACGAGCATGTCATGCACATACTTCCTTTGTGTGATGTATATACCTGAATCTGAGTAGATCAACTCCAATCCAAGAAAAAAGTGAGTGGTCCGAGGTCACTTATTTTGAACTCCTCCTTCATCTGACTCTTTACCTGTTTGATTCCTTCAAGATCATTGCCTGTGATAATAATATCATCAACATACACACATAAATAGATCACTTCAGATCCATTCCTCTTTATGAACAAAGAGGTATCCGCCTTGCTAGCTTTGAATCCTTGGTCCTGCAAATAAGTCACCAATCTGAAATTCCAAGCTCTTGGAGCTTGCTTCAATCCATACAAAGCTTTCTTTAGTTTGCATACATAGTTAGGATGATGTGCATCCTCATATCCAGGAGGTTGTGCCATATACACTTCCTCAGAAATCCATCCATTCAAGAAAGCATTCTTTACATCAAGTTGATAAAGATTCCAATTTCTAGATGCAGCAAGACTAATGAGAACCCTAATTGTAGGCATTTTTGCAACAAGAGAGAAAGTCTCCTCATAATCAATACCATGGGTTTGAGAAAACCCTTTAGCAACTAACCTTGCTTTGTGTCTATTTATACTTCCATCTGGATTCCTCTTGATTTTGTATATCCATCGAGATCTGATTATCTTCATAGATGGCTTGTTAGGTACAAGCTCCCAAGTGTCATTCTCCTTCAAGGCTTCCATTTCTTCATCCATTACATCTCTCCAAGCTTTCTTGCTTTGTGCTTCTTCAAATGTGGTAGGTTCTTCATTGGTTGAATCCTTTGCAATGTAGATTGAGTGCTTGGTGACCAAAGAAGTATCATAACCAAACCTCTCTGGTTTCTTCTTCTCCCTTGAAGACCTTCTAAGTGGTTGATGTGAGCTCTCTGGTCCATATGTAGCATCTTGCATCTTTGCTTTACCTTTGTTCTTCCATAGCTTTAGTCTTTCCAAGCCTTCTAGGTCAATCTCGGAATCACTTTCTTCAATCTGCTTTGGCTCCTTTGGTTGAAGTGATGGAAAATCTTTATCCAAGTCATATGGCAGCTTCACTTTCCTATCATCATCAAACCATGATTTGTTTTCATCAAAAATTACATCTCTACTCACAGAAAATCCTTTATTTGTTGGATTGTACAATCTATATCCTTTTTGGTTTTGATCATAACCAATGAATACACACTTCTCTGCCTTGGGATTCAATTTCCCTCTTACTTGAGAAGGAATGTGAGCATAGGCTAAGCATCCAGAGATTTTGCAATGCTCTAGACTAGGTCTTCTTCCATTCCACACTTCATATGGAGTGGTTCCATCTAGTGTCTTAGATGGAAGTCTATTTATGAGATATGTGGCTGTAGACACAGCCTCTGCCCATAGGTAGTTTGGCAATCCCTTTTCGTTGAGCATGGACCTTGCTGCTTTGACAATAGCTCTGTTCCTCCTCTATGCTACACCATTGAGTTCGGGTGTATACCTTGTAGTGACTTCCCTTTTAATACCTCTTTCATGCAAGAAGGCATCAAATTCAGAAGAGAAGTATTCTCCTCCACCATCTGATCTGAGTCGTTTCAAAGTCCTACCTATTTGGTTTTCAACAAGAGCAATATACTTCTTAAAATAATTAAACACTTCATCCTTGTGCTTCATGAAAAACAGAATGGTCCACCTGCTACAATCATCTATGAAAGACACATAATATCTTGAGCCTGATATAGATGGCTCCTTACTTGGACCCCACACATTCGTGTGCACTAGATCCAAAGGATTTTGATACATATATCCTTTCTTATTGAAAGGTTGTCTATGAGCCTTGCCGAGTTGACAAGCTTCACACTTATAAATCATGTGTTGCCTTGTGATATTAGGCAAACCAAGTACACTTTGGTCCTTGCAAATCTGTTTGAGTGTCTCTCACCAATGTGAGCAAGCCTTTTGTGCCATATCTCCAACTCTGTTAGAGTTTGAGATCCATAGCTAAACAAATCTATGTTCTTTGTATCTTCCACTTCAAAAGTGAAAAGCCTTCCTGTCTTTTCTCCTTTTGGCAATCCTTCGAAAGCCTTGCCTTGGGTCTTCAACATATGCTCCAAATCGGTTGAATCTAACCTGTAATCCTTTTTTCAACAATCTGTCCAACACTTATTAAATTTTTGGTAATTGTAGGGACATACAAGACTTTGCTTAAGAGGTTCATATTCCCATCTAGTGTCTTCACATTACCTATCTTCTCCACTGAGTGCTTTGTGTCATCTCCTGTCTGCACTTCATGCTTGTTATGAGGATCTTCCAAATCAGAAAGTAAAGCCACATTTCCTGCTACATGGTTCGAGCATCCCGAATCAATGTAAAATATGTGATCATCATCCTTACCCTTCTTCGCTGATAGATTCATAATCAATAATGAATCTTCTTGACTTTGGTCCTCTGCATAGTTATTGTAATCTCTTCTTCCTCTATGGCCACTTTGATAGTTGTTGTTGTTGTAATTGTTGTTGTAGTAGTTGTTGTTGTTGTAGCCTCCATTGTATCTATCTCTATTTGATCCATAGCCACCTCTATTGAATCCTCTTCCTATTGAGTTCCTCGGGTTCTTGAAACATTCTTCAGTAGTATGGTTAGATAAGCCACATATGTTGCAAGGTTGAGATGATTGGAATCTCCCCCTACCTTGCTTTCCACCTCTGCCTCTTCCTCTAGCTCTTCCTCTACCTGCAAAGTTTGCTTGGAAGGAGCTTCCTTCATCTTCATTCTTCCTATTCTTTGACTTTTCCTTGACCTTAGCTTTATCGAAATATAAGGCAAAAGTTTGATTACCTCTTGATGACTCACCACCTTTGCTAATCTTTGCTTCACGAGTGAAGAGTTGGCCCATGAGTGTGTTGAGGTCGGGTACATGCATGTCCATGTATAAATCCATGGCTGTTGTGAATGACTCCCACTTGTCGTCTGCTTTGATTCCATTCATGATTTGTCTTATGATTTGCTCCTCTTCAATTACCTCTCCAATGCTTCCAAGTGGGTCGAAAATCTCCTTCATCTTTGTGACAGTCGCATTTTGCTTTGGGCTTTTCTTCATTGTTGTGAACTCCATCCACAATTGATTCTTCCTTGCTTGAGTGTTGGAAGAGAAGAAAGAAGCAAGTGCATTCCAGGTCTCTCTTGATGTCTTGCATCCCTTGACATGAGGTAAAAGAAAATCAGAGATTGAGTTTAGAATATAGCACCTTTCAAGTGCATCCTTCGAACACCAATTTGAAAGTCCTTCCACTTCTTCATGTGATGGTTGCCCTTTGTTCCTCATGGTTGGCATTGCTTCATCTCTGGATATGAATCCATATAGATTCCTCCCTTTAAGGTAAGCCTCCATCCTTAGAGACCATTCCGGGTAGTTGTTTCGATCCAATTTGTCAATTGTTGATGGAAATCCATCTCCCATGTTGCTTGACTATGCTCTGATACCACTGTGAAGAGAGATGGTGGATGCAATCCAAAGATGAGTAGGTGCCGCTACCAGCTTCACACCAGCCAACTGAGACTTCAGAGTTGATTAGTAGACCCTTTGAGCTTCCTAAATCCACCAAAATATCATCCAAGTACTTTGGAACATGTATCCCAAAAGTTTAAGTGAAGATAGATAAGCTGCGAAATGACTAGCTCCCAAAACTTGCTATTTTTGGACATACACCTGCTGGAAAAAATGAACAGTGCTCTCAACCTGGTAGGAATTAGAAAAATTACTTTTGGGCATAGCAAATAGACTTATCAAGCTTGCTATTCCAAGTTAAAACACTTCAAATGATGGACTGAGCACTGAGAACAAGTTTCATCAATTTCTGGAACATGCCCACCATTCTCGGGGCTCTACAGAGATAGACCAGTGAGCAATAAAATGCAAATATCTCAAAAACTATAAATCTAGTGACCTTCAAAATTGATATTCAAAAACTAGACAGTAAGAGCTATCCAACGCATGTTAAAGCACTGAAAAAGGATCAGTAGAACTCGAGATATGACCTTCTGAAGGTACTGCTCTGAGTGAGTATAGCAGAGAACAAAACAGAGAAGTAGATGATGATAAATGTATAGATTCACATATGATTACAACCACATTGGCAATGAATCTTTGCAAAATGGGAGTAGAATGATAGAGCTATGGAGTAAGCTCTTCAATCTCTACAAAATGACATGAAGTGGTCATGTACAAGGCTTGCTATTCGCCTCTTCCTTCTTGCTCTTTTTATAGCTATTCTTGGAGGGAGTTTTGAATTCGAATTCGAATGGCTCCACCTAAAAGTGATCCCCAAAGTTAGGAGATATTCCCTCAGCTCAAAAAGTCGTGGGTTTTGGTAGTTAGATCCACGAAATTGCTTTTACATCATGCATGAGGTAAGCCATCCTTTTCCTTTTTCTTTTTTTCAATTACAAGAGATAAAAATGAACTCTTTTACAAGAGGTGTTCACATGACTACTCATGTGACTTACAAATGAGGATGATATCAAATATATCAAGCATGTAGGCTTGGGTAAAATGCACCAACAGTAATGACCATATCGTGTTCTAAAAGTGGTTTTGGGTATGTCCTCAGACTTTACTCTAATTTGATGATATCCCGATCTTAAGTCAATTTTAGTGAATACTGTGGCACCACTCAATTGACTCAGCAGTTCATCTATGTGTGGCAGTGGATACTTGTTCTTAATGGTTTTCTTGTTCAATCCCCTATAGTCAATACAAAGTCTGTATGAACCATCTTTCTTTTTCTGAAACAAAACAGGTGCTCCCCAAGGTGAAACACTAGGTCTTATCAACTCCTTCTTCAATAGATCATCCAATTGGAGCTTCAACTCTTTCAATTCATCAATATTGAACCTATAAGGTGCTCTAGAATAAGGCTCACTTCCTGGATAAAGGTCTATGGCATGGTCAATTTTCCTAGGAGGAGGCATGCCCGGTAGATCATCAGGAAATACGTCTGCGTACTCATCTAAAAGTTTTTAAACATATTCCGGTATTTCCTCTTCTTTCTTCTTCTCCTGAAGGTCATGCACATAAACCAAATATGTCTCACAACCCTGTCGAATACCCCTAATCAACTTTATTGCAAAAATAGGAGAAAAACTTGAATTACACTTGCCTGCAAGACGATGTTCCTTCCCTTCTATTTTCAAAGTAAGGATCCCGCTTTCACAATCAATCACGACACTGTTATGAACTAACCAGTCCATTCCGATGATTACATCACATTCTCTCATTTCAATTACATGGAAGGTACCCAAAAACTTATGTTCTCCTAACATAAAATCAAGATTCTCAATACAGCCTCGAGTATAGTGTATCCTACCATTAGCCATCTGTACAGGTCTTTTAGTCTGCATCTCAATATGCAACCCTAAAGCTTCTGCCATTTTAAGTGAAAGGAAACAATTTGTACTACCCAAATCAATCAAGAAACTAAACTTACGTGAGGATATGTCCCCCATAATCCTAATCACCGATGCCCTTGAATGAGAAGAAGTTTTCATGCATTGAAGTCTAGGGCTAGAACACTTACCTTGATCATCCGCTTCCTCAATTGTCATGTTTTCTTCTTGTAGATGAGCTATCTTCGCTTGCATAGAACGGTTGATGGCCTTGTTTGGACATTCAAAAGTGCGATGTCCTTGTTCTCCACATCGAAAACAAAGTCCCAGCCTCTTAGTCCGCTCCAGGAAATGAGAATCACGTTGCCAGTGCATAACTTCTTACTCCTTTGGTGTATCCATTTGCTTCGGCTTTGGTCTTCCTCCTTGATCGTTAATAGAGTTAGTCGATCTCTGTCCATTTTGATTTATTGAAATAGGTCTTGGGGGTCGATGTCCTGTTGAGATAAACCTTGATTTGAATGCCTTTTTCGTGGTAGACTTCTCCATCTTCTCAAAGTTTTTTGCTTTTGCAACCGCATCAAGAAAATCTACACATCCGGACCCCTTTACTTGATAGCGAAGCTCTTCCCGCAAACCCTCAATAAACTTGCTTTTCAGCGCATCTCCAGAAACTTCTAGTGCATACTTATGTAAATGCAAAAATTTCTCCTTATATTCTTCAACAGACAAGTAATATCTATCATCCTCATGCTGCTTGAAATTGTAGAATTCCATTTTCTTTTCCATCCGATAATGTGGAGAACAATAACGATTCTCTGCTTGCTCTCGAAATTCTTTCCAGAGGATCGGACCTTCACGTGTTCTTGTCTGTATATAAGATTTCCACCATAGTTTTGCGACTCCTCGCAGATGCAGAATTGCCACCTTTGCTTTTGATTCCTCACTAAATACACGCAGGTCAAAGAAATCTTCAAGTTCCTCAATCCATGCTTCAAGATCCTCTCTAGTTTTCTTCTCACCATCAAATTCATTTAATTTTGCTCTTTTGAACACTTGCTTGAGTGCAGATTCACCTGCATCATCGTCCTCTTCAGGTTCACGTGCCGTCTAGCTCTACGTGCATTTGATGTGCCCGCACCATTACCACCTTCAGCATTGAGGTCCATGAAAGCATTTGCAGTAGCCTCTTTTTGTTTGTTGGATCTTTCTTTATGTAATTCTGCATTCAATCTACGGATAAGCTCCTCTTGTTCTTCTATCTTCTTCTTCAAAGCCTGTATCTTGTCTCGGAATCCAACTCTGCTCTGATACCACTTGTAACAAGTCTCCTAAACTTGAGTCACAATCTCACACAGAATAATGGGTTTCGACACCACAAGATATAAAGAAGGCAAACAGAGTATACGCAGAACAAGAAGAGAGAGAATTTTATTATCTGTGTAGATTTACAAGTAGTTCTAATCTGTGTTACAAAATCTATCAGATTGCTTCAATGTGAAGCCTCATCCACCCGACCACCCCCGAGCTGATCTCAATCCCAATCTCAATCACAATCACAATCTCAATCCCAATCTCAATCACAATCACAATCTCAATCTCAATCTCAATCTCAATCTCAATCTCAATCTCAATCGCAATTCCAGAAGCCGAAAAACGATCTTAATGACTGTACGAACATCATCCTTTTCTATCTCTCAGTCTTTGTCTTTTTGGGATCTCCGCCTTTCGCCAGCGCATGACCAATCACGCCTTCCTAGACCTGCACTTTTAGAATCTGCATGCTCCAAGATAGCATCTTTTCACATGTCTCATGCAAGACTTTTGGACCGCCCATGCATCTACTTTTCATGTCCATCATCAAGAATCGTACCTACAAAAATAGAGGTAATCCCTGCAACGCACTCACACACACGTCAATCACCCAAAAATAACCCATATACCCATGTGCGTTTTCTAAATCCGCGAACATGAATAAGATGAATGAATGAAGGCTTCTCTTTTTTTTTTTTGTGTTGGAAAACGACACTTTTGAAAACCCTGTAACTCAAAAACAGTGAGGAATCAGCTTGAGCTTGTGAGAGACAAAAATATTCAGTTCTTAAATCTGTACAATAATGTTAGAGACGCCTCAGGTCCAAATCTGCTTCCAGATATCACTTTTGGGCCCTGCAAAATTGAAAATTCTAGAGAGAGATGAAAAAACATGAAAAATCTCTTCATTAACCTATCTTCATGGAACCAAATGAGACATAAAACATAGGAACTACAAAAAATTCAATCAGGTAAAGTTTTTCTACTAAGAATACTCTACCTTTCTCTCATACAACACTTTTTCAGATTCCTTCATCTTCATGCTTGAAATTAACATACAAATTTCATGCGACAACTTTCTAGAGAGAGAATGTAAAAACTTATTGCTACAAAATTTTGGAGACATGATCAAAATATCCTAAACATAAAATTTCATTATTACCTACACATCTTTTTTTTTTTTTTTCCAGGTGGAAAATCAACGTGGCATCTTACAACCATCATCTTTGTACTTGCTGTTAGTAGAAAATTGTTGAGGTGAGGTTCTCCTATATCTGTTATCTTCTCTAGTATTGCTTCTGTGTTATATTGCGTAACTATTATCTTATAGATAATCCTAAGTGTGTTCACACACATTTTTCTACCAAAATATATCAAGAAGCAAGGAGGATTATCTATAATTAATTATAGTTTCTACATACACGGATGTAAACCTCAAGATTCTAAATAAGAGACCTTATCTAACAATAGGCTTCGGATATAAGAACCTATTAGTTCTCTCAGTCTTATAGACATAGGGACCACTCTTAATACAATAAGGATGTCCATTGTTGATGGATTTTAAGAAAAGAGAGTGCTTGTGGAAGCCTATATCATGATTATAGAAATGCTCTTAGATCAGATGTGTGGGAGAAGTCGAACTACCAATTTACTTAGGGAATGAGTCCATGTATGCAACTTTCCTAGCATATAGAAATGAGGATTTTATAGATGAAGTCATACTAGGGCAAGACTATATGTACTATCACTCTATTACCTTTAATATAACACTCTATTACCCTCAATATAGCTCAAGGCATGCTATCCACAATTATGTATAGTAGAATGGTGTTTAGCTTCTTAGAAGATAGAGAATCATGTGTAAACCAATTATACCAACAAATTCAAGATCCAAAAAAAAAACAATTCTAGTGAAGAGATTCCTAGTCTATCAACAATCGATGATTCTTGCATTTTGAATTTTGCAAAAGGATCAGACCATGACTCTCAAACAATCAAAAACCCTAGTGAAAGAACATAAGATGATGAGAAAACTACTAAAATGAACACAACAATTGACGATTATTATGGGCAAGAAAGCACAAAAAGAAAGCAAGTAATTCACAAAGGAAGACACAATATTTTAAACATATACTTACATGTTGAGGATTGTTTAAACATATAGATATGTATGAATCCACACCCCATCTATTTGCAATGTAAGAAACACATAATTTTCATGATATTTGTTTCAGCTCCATGTAAACATGGGTTTACTCACATGAGTGCATGCACAAAAACACTTTCTTTTTCTTTCACTCTGAATCAAGTTTTTGTAGCTTTTATCAATCACAAAGAATTTGTGGCTTATACTAGTGGAGATGGAGGAGGTGTTAGACTTCCTCGAGAAGGAACATCATCCCCAATAAAAGATGTGGCATCCGTGAAACCATAAATAGATTATTCAAAGATCAAATAAGGACTTTAAGATATACCACCCTCAATATTACTACAAGATGCAACTAAATTGTTATAACTTATGGAATATGTTGAACAATGCATTGTAGGAGTGTAACATGAATATGTTGAACAATGCATTGTTGGATTGTAACATGGAATATGTTGAACAATGCATTGTTGGAGTGTTAAATTATTATTGAACAATGCATTGTTAGAGTGTCAAATCATTGATGTATTAATGTGTTTTTGATGTTTTTGATATAGCAGCTGAAGGTTCATGAGGAGCGTGCAAGGCGTGAAAGGGCGGATATCAATAATCCGAATAATTATTATGCGTAGAAGGTTCTATTGTTAGAAATAGTTAGAAAAGTAATGGTTAGAATAAGGGTCGTTGTAGACCACAATTTTTGTTATTGAAAGCAATGGCTTTCTGTAAAAGTTACCAACTTTTAGTTTCACGCTTGTTTTTTGAAGCCGCTCTCATGTAACCACTCTTTTCGATGTAATCAAAAGTTCCTATAAATACATGCACTCTCTGGACTGTCGAAACAGAGTGCATGGGGGGAGATTGCACCCAATACTACGTTCAACCTCATCTCTTATTGTCTCTATTTTTCTGTGCTTTTTCTGCATTCGTAATCTCTGTATGCGCGTGAGCAAGATCTTGACAATAGTGGTATCAGAGCTCTGCACGTGTCCATACGGAGGGTTCTGTTTCCGTTTTCGTTTCTGTTTCCGATTCTTGTTCCTGTTCTTGTTCCGGTTCCGGTTTCTGTTCCAGTTCCAGAACCAGAACCTACATTTTCACCTACGGCTTACTCCAAGGCGTCGACTAAGGCAATAACTTATGCAATACATTGGCAATATTGGCACCCAAGGCTCCCTTGGCGACTGTTGGCAGCCGTTGGCTACGCGCGAGGCAATTTTAATTTTGAGTGGCAATAGAGTGGTTTAGATTCCCTAAGGTAGGAGGATTTGAACCCACAACCTCCTACTTTCAAGGGAAGTACTTTAACCAATACTCCATTTCTTGGAGTTGTCACTCAAGTTCTCTCCTCTTAAATTTAACATAACTTGCAGTTTTTCTCACTTTTCAAGGCGGCACGGTGCGACGCGATGCGGCACGTCTCAGGGTACATCTTCTCAGGGTACACTTCTGAGGGTACACTTCTCAGGGTACACCAGGGTACATCCAGACAGGGTACATCCAGACAGGGTACATCTTGTCAGGGTACATCAGGGTACATCCAGACAGGGTACTTTTCTGCTAGGGTACATTCCCTGAGGGTACATCCCGAGAGGAAAGCACTAGCTTAAGGGTCCAAGAGCACCATGGAGTATTACAGTAATTCACCTCTACCTGAGGCAAAACTTGAACAACAACCGCGCCAACGACCACTTTATGTTAAACATACAATTCATATGAAGCGTACTTTTAATGCCCCATCTTACACTAGTTTTCCTTGTCCTCCACAATCCAATTATTCAACTCCACCTGTTGCTTCATCTTTCCAACCAACCAAGCCACCTACCCTTCAAACTTCTGCGGTGGATGCCCAACAAAAGCGACCACGAATCACTTGCTGGAATTGTGGTAAACCTGGACATACAAAAATAAGATGCAGATTGCGACCTCTTCACATGAAATCGGCTACAACTCAATTGCATAACATGGAGGTCCATAATGAAGAAATTCCTCCTGTTCAAACAAAGGAATCATTGGAGAAGGACTTGAGTACCTTGGGTAACGATATCTCTCTTCACTCTCTACTTTGCATGCAGGGTACAATAAATAACAAACTAGTTAAAATTCTACATGACGATGGTAGTTCACATGACTTCATTTCACATTTATTAGTACAAGAACTTAAATTACAAACGTTTCCTTCCTTGTATAAAGTGAAAGCTGCATTTCAAGGTAGTCGTTATAATGTAACACGAGAAGTGCAAGATGTTACGATTAGCATAGGCCCATATGTTGATTCACAAACATTTTTAATTGCACCTTTGCAATCTTATGATGTTATACTAGGTATGCCTTTTCGTCACCATTATAACCCACGTATTGACTACCATACGCATACTTTTAACTTTGAATTTAAAGGTCAAGTCATTAGTTTGTCTGCACGGCATGATTTTCAGCCATTTCCATTAATTAGTCACACTCAAGTAAAGCGTGAATTTAGGAAAGGATTCAACTCATGCATTGTTTTTGTCAATGTCATTACTGATTATACTCATACACTTCCTGATGCATATAAACCTTTCATGAGTACTTATAAGGATTGTTTTATGTTTGAGTATCCCTCTGAACTACCACCATCTCGAGGATCCTTTGACCATAGCATAGACTTAGTCCCTGGTAGTTCTCCTCCTCATAAAGCACCTTATAGACATGGCCCACTGCACCAAAAGGAAATAGAAAACCAAGTAAAAGACCTACTACAGAAAGGACTTATAAGGCCTAGTTCTTCCCCATTTGGAGCACCAGTTCTCTTAGTAGAGAAGAAGAATAAAACTTATCGAATGTGCATTGATTATAGAGCCCTCAAAAAGATCACAATAAAGAATAGATACCCTATTCCACGAATAGATGATCTCTTAGATAAGTTACAAGGAGCACGTGTCTTTAGTAAAATTGATCTAAAATCGGGTTACCATCAGATTCATATGACACAAAGTGATATTTTTAAGACTGCATTTAGAACTCAAACCGACCACTATGAATTTATGGTAATGCCCTTTGGACTTACTAATGCCCCTACTACATTTGCACAAATGATGAACAATATTTTTCTTGATTATCAAGCTTTTGTTCTTGTATTTTTTGATGATATACTTATTTACAGCAAGAATGATAGTGAACATGAAAAGCATCTTGAAACAGTTTTTCATTTGTTACGAGAGAACACACTTTATGCTAATCTTGAAAAGAGTTACTTTTTTCAGCGTAAGCTAGAATATTTATGACATATTATTTCAAGTGAAGGTGTGCATGTGGATCCGAAAAAGATTAGAGTTATCCTAGAATGGCCTACACCACAATCAGTCAATGATGTTCGTTATTTTCTTGGGTTGGCTAGTTTCTATAGGAAGTTTGTTCGAAATTTTTCTTATTTAGCATTGCCTCTTACCTTGTTGTTGAAAAAGTAAATAAAATTTGCATGGGGAATTACCCAACAATAGTCTTTTGAAAAACTTAAACAAGCACTTTCACATGCACCTGTTTTATAGTTACCTGATTTTTCACTACCCTTTCATGTCGTTACTGATGCTAGTGGTTCAGGAATAGGTGCTGTTTTAATGCAAAATGACCATCCCATTGCATTTGAGAGTAGGAAGCTTAAGCCCTCAGAACACAATTATCGTACGTATGATATAGAATTGTTAGCAGTTGTGCATGCTCTGTGAATTTGGAAACACTATCTTATGGGCTCTAAGGTCTTAATCAAAACCGATCGACAGGCTATTAAGAATTTATTAAATCAGCCCTTAATCTCTGATAGGCATCTTAAATGGGCATCATTCATTCAAAATTTCCAACCCATGATACAATATCAGCTTGGTAAAGCTAATGTTGTAGCTGATGCTCTTAGCCGTTTTCCTTCGCATTCTGTTGTTTTGAATAATATTTCTGCCATCCAAATACATTCTTTCAAGAAATGGTTTCCACTTATGCATCTGATTTGTATTTTTTCACCTGCATGGTATGATTTCAACAATGGTGCATCTTTATCTGATGAACATTATACATTTCATAATGGTTTTCTCAATTTTCAACATAGATTGTGCATAACCCAAGCTTTTAAAGATTTTGTCATTAAAGAAATGCATGAACCATCTTACATGGGTCATAGAGGCATACAAAGCACCATTTCTGCTTGCAAAGATTTCTTCTTTTGGCCACACATGCAAAAAGATATTGCACATTATGTTTCTCAATGCATTGTATGCCAACGTGTCAAACGTCATCATGGTAAACCATTTGGATTCTTAATGCCACTTCCCATTCCAAATGAACCATGGGAACAAATCTCTATGGATTTTATCACATGTCTTCCCATCACTTCATCACATAATGATATGATTTGGACAATAGTTGATTGGTTTAGTAAATATGCATATTTCCTTCCATGTAGAAAACCTTTGACTGCACCTCAAGCTGCAAAATTATTCATTAAATGCATTTACCCACATCATGGATTTCCTAAAGTAATGTTATCTGATCGTGACGTTATATTTTGTAATCATTTTTGGGTTGCCTTATTTCAACATTTTGGTTCTAAAATGGATTTTAGCTCTACATCTCATCCTGAAAGTAATGGACAGAGTGAGGCTACAAATAGTACTATTCTTGATTTATTGCGTTGTTATTCATTAGATAATCCTAATAATTGGGATGAAAAGTTGCCATTGCTTCAATTTGCTTACAATAACACAGCACACACCACTACTGGTCATGCACCTTTTGAAATTGTTTTTGGTAAAAAGCTTCCCACTCCCATGTCCCTCACCCAAACCGACATTCCGATGGCTGATTCTATTGCTCATGATCACGTTTCTATACTTCATGATGTTCACAAGCACATTAGGAAAAGTCAAGAGCGATATACACGTAACATCAATGTAAACGATTAGCCAAAGAATTCAAGGAAAATGATTTTGTATGGTTGCGTATCATTAAAAGACGTCTCAAAAATATTTTGCAGCATCCTAAAATTAAACTTGCACCATGCTATTATGGACCGTTTCACATTATAGAAAAAATTAATGATAATTCATTTAGATTAGATATTCCATCTCATTGGACTATGCATAACTCTTTTCATATTAGTTTACTTAAACCATTTAAAGGAACTTTACCACTTGCTCCACTTCTTGATGACCCTCCTTTAATTGAAGAACAATCTGAAATCTTAGTTCCTGAGAAAATCATTGATCATGATGTCACTACTACATGCACATGTACTCAATATCATCGCGATATTTGGTTAAGTACAAAAATCACTCTATTGAAGAATGTCAATGGATACATAAAACACAATTAACACCTCATTAAGATCACTTAATTTTTGCATATCATAGACAAACACATTAATGTAACCGCTCCATGAACATTTCCATGCATGTGTTTTTACATGGCACATGCCTATTTTTTTTTATTCAGTGATGAAACATGTGACTGGCCATCACTGTTTATTATTTTATCAACTGAGGTCAGTTGCTTTTTTCAACTGAGGGGCATGTTATAACTTATGGAATATGTTGAACAATGCATTGTTGGAGTGTAACATGAATATGTTGAACAATGCATTGTTGGATTGTAACATGGAATATGTTGAACAATGCATTGTTGGAGTGTTAAATTATTATTGAACAATGCATTGTTAGAGTGTTAAATTATTGATGTATTAATGTGTTTTTGATGTTTTTGATATAGTAGCTGAAGGTTCGTGAGGAGCATGCAAGGCGTGAAAGGGCGGATATCAATAATCCGAATAATTATTATGCGTAGAAGGTTCTATTGCTAGAAACAGTTAGAAAAGTAATGGTTAGAATAAGGGTCGTTGTAGACCACAGTTTTTGTTATTGAAAGCAATGGCTTTATGTAAAAGTTACCAACTTTTAGTTTCACGCTTGCTTTTCGAAGCCGCTCTCATGTAACCACTCTTTTCGATGTAATCAAAAGTTCCTATAAATACATGCACTCTCTGGATTGTCGAAACAGAGTGCATGGGGGCAGATTGCACCCAATACTACGTTCAGCCTCATCTCTTATTGTCTCTATTTTTATGTGCTTTTTCTGTGTTCGTCATCTCTGTATGTGCGTGAGCAAGATCCTGACAACATAAATAAAGTACTATCTTGAATATGGTAATTCTAGATATAGGTGCACAAGTTTTATCATAGTCTTTCTTTCTTTTATACATAACTTTTGACCACTAACATGGCTTCGTACCTGTCAATAGTACCATTAGCTTTCTTCTTGATCTTTAGTATCCACCTAAAATCAACAACTTTTTTCTTTCTGGTAAGTCACAAAGCTTCCAAGTTTGCTTTTTATGAATAGAATTAATCTTATTTTACATTGCTTTATTCTACACAAGATTATGTAAAGCTTTTTGAACACTTTCAAGTTCATTCTCAATTGAAGTAAAAGCCAAAATAGAATGAATATTAGTAACTTTTGTATAATTTATATGATTTTCTTGATCTTTATGTTGAATTCTAGTTCTTTCTTTGAAAGTCTTTATAACATTCTCTTGCAAATTTTATAAATATTATCCAATACCACTGGTGCAATCTCTCTTTCTTCTTGACTTCTAGAAGAATCTAAAGGGTCTTGAATTGATTCTTCCTCTATTGGTTGAGAGGGAATGGAACATGGTGAAATGTATTCTCCACCTCTATCACTTCTGAATTTTACATTAATTTTCATTTTCAATCATAGCTGCAAATTTCTTTGATGTAACAAAAACTTTGGAATTTTCTTTTAAACCAAAAACCAACGAATATCTTGTAGAATCTTCACTGAATGCAATAAAAGGCCTTTGATCATGTATAGATTCTTCTATCATTGAACCATTCACATCTGAGTGAATAATTTGCAAATTTTTAGGGGCTAAAATAAATCCATGAATTTTCAAAGGTAATTTATGCCACTTCCCTTTCAAACATCCTTCACATGAATGTGTATCATCAGGTAAAGCAAAAGTAAGTACGCTTTCAACCATACTTGAGAATAGTCAAACTGAGAGCACCTTATATATTAAGTGTATATATGATGTACTTCTGATCATTGTTGTATATGTTGATGACATATGCTTGTGGCTCCTAATGAGAAGCATATTGTTGAATTTAAGGCTGATTTGCATACCTCTTTTGAGATGTCATATTTAGGGCATTTGCATCATTATTTGGGCATTCAATTTATGCAAGTTGATGGGGGAATAGCTTTGTGCCAAACAAAATATATTGACACATTATCACAATGTTTTGGCCTCAAATATTGCAAATCTATTGACACTCCCATGGAAACATGTTTATAATGGTTCTTGAGATGCACTTGATGCTGTTTTGTGTTATAGATTTTTGGATGCTTGATTTACTTGTGCATAATGCAACCTGGTATTCAATTCCCTGTTTCTTAGAGGAGCAAGTTTATGCATTACCTAGGTCTCATGCATTGGAAGGGGGTTAAATGCATCTTTTGCTACTTGAGTGTACCTGACTACTTGGATTGTTTTATCCTAAGAGGGGATCATTATCGCCAAATTTAGATGCTTTTTCTAACTCAAAATAGGCTTGTTGCTATGACACTCATGTGTCCACTAGTGGATTTTGCTTAATGCTTGGTAGCTTATGAATATCTTGGTTGAGCAAGAAGTAGCCTACTATGGCTACTTTTAGTTGTTGAATAAAAATTCACTACTTCAGTGAGGAAGTGTGTTCCTCTATCATTCACAATATCTATTGCAAAGCCAAAGTAGGTAAAGACTTATTCAATCATGAACTTTGCAATGGTTTGTGCATCATTGCATCATACGAATTCAGCCTCTATCCATTTAGGCAAGTAATCCATAGCCAAAATGATGTATTCAACATGAAAAACCCTTTCTAGTGTGTTGATGGGTCCAACAAATTAAATCTTATGCTTCAAAAGGGCTCCAATTCCTATCATTGGACTAAGATGTATGAAATTGCTTTATGTATTCCTTTGCATTCATGTGGAACACAACCACAATCCAACCAATAATATCATTTTAGTTGCTTTTGCAAGAGCAAAGTTCCCTACAAGCATTCTTGCATGATCTTTTTCTAGAATAGGAAAGTATTTTGAATCTTTTATATACAAGCTTAAGCAATAACTTTGGAATGTCTATATAGTTTTACTCCAATTATATTGTAATTTAAACTCTCTTCTTCTAGGAATTTCTTTCTCGTAGGTGTGAATCCTACATGATGTTTCCTATGTTGCAAGTAATCGACAATTGGATTACTCCAATAGTGTAATTTGGTAATGTGAAATAACATGGCATGTTCAATAGGTTGGATGAGATTATATCTTCAACAATTTTTAGTGTGGTCATGAAAATCTTTCTCCATCATAGGCCAATAAAATCCTTCTCACTTGAGATTTTGTAATGTTCATATTCATGAGTGGTGATGACCTAGTAGAACTACATGGGTTTTTTCTAAACAAATCCAAATTTTCTTTTTCATCAACACAACAAAGAAAGACACCTTTAATATCTTAATGGCAAAGACTTCCAAAAATGACATGAAAATCAGTAGCTTCATGCACAAACTTAGAAATTTTAAAAGTGATCTCATGATGTGATCCAAATGTGAGAATTTTCACTATCTTTTTTGTCCACTCTGGGACTATCTCTAAGTTAAACAAATAATCTTTTGGTAGATCATATTCTACTCCAATTGGTGGCTCGCCAATATATGTGTTCTCGTTGTTCACAACTACCTTGAAATCAAACTCCATAAGTAGTAGGAACCAAAGTGCTATGTGATAACCTTCCTATGGCAGATTGCTTGTTGAATAAATATAGTAGGGCCTGATGATCCACAAAAAACTTGAACTTTTTAACCAAAAGATAATGAAATAATTTTTTAACCATGTACACCAATTCTAAACCCTCACATTCTATAGTGGTATAGTTTTGCTTTGCCACATTCAATTGCCTACTAGCATGGGAAATCAAAAAGTCCATGTTTCCTCTAGCTATAGATTGTGTAAGAATGCATCATA
Organism: Ceratopteris richardii; assembly: GCA_020310875.1. Lineage (NCBI taxonomy): Eukaryota > Viridiplantae > Streptophyta > Polypodiopsida > Polypodiales > Pteridaceae > Ceratopteris > Ceratopteris richardii. Next base: position 141,566,439 of record CM035418.1, on the reverse strand, counting down.
TATCATAATATGATGCATCTATATGAACATGAAATGGTCAGTTCTATTTTCACGATAGGCACAATACTAAAACTCTTCTTGAGTTCAAGAAATGCATCACATTGTTCGGTCCACTCAAAGTGTGTAAGGAACCCATAAAGATGTTTTGCAATCATTGCATACATGGATTAAGTGTATGTAACATCTCCACTATCCCATAAAGGATTCAACCTCAACATTCTTGGGGGAAGGTAGATCAAGAATAACTTTGATTTTATCTTCATTCATTGGGATTCCATTCTTGGACATGATATGGGAAAGGATCTTACTTTTCCTTACCATGAAAACATACTTTTCATGATTTAAACAAACTCTATATGAAGACTTTTTTATAAATTTGATATATGTTGGATCCATTGCTAATAGGAGCATAAATTATCTATGTATATTTCCATGAGCTTCCACAAGAATTCCTTTAAAACTTGACACATTAACCTCTAGAATGTAGTAGCTCCTTGGTCTCTTTTAGTTTTGGAAAAATATGTATCATTATAAGTGTATGATTGTTGAGCCCATAAAAGTCATGTTGGTCAAAGTCAACTGCAGTCAAAGTCAACGGGTCAAAGTCAACTGGTCAAAGTCAACAAATGTCAAGGTCAAAGTCAGCAGGTGCAAAGTCAAAGTGCGTAAGTGCAGGTGTCAAAGTGCACAGGTAGTGCACAATGAATTGTCCACAAAGGGTAAATTGGAGAAAATGGGTTGCAGGTTGCAGAAGTATTTTCTCTAATTTCCCTAAGGTTCAAAGTGTGTTTTAAAGTGTTTTGGAAGGTTCAGGTGAACCCCCTCTTATGTGTAAAAGTGAAGACTTAAAAGGAAACATGAAAGTATGTGAAGCGGCAAAAGTGTACGCACAGGTGAAAGTATGGCCCCCCATTAAAATTTTTGGTTTTAGACTAAAGTCACTACAGGACAAAACAGTGAGTCGTTGGCTGCCACTTGAGAGAACAATCTTGGAACATCAAAGTGAGCACCAAGATTCACTTGCAGTTAGGAGCGTACGTGATCGACACACTCACATGAAGGAAGGACCATTCTTGGACCAAGCTGAGAGTAAGCAAGAGAGCATATGCTAAGTGGAGCAAGAGAGAGAAGTGCAAGAGTCACCAGAGTACGTCGCACAGAAGTGGAAGTGCAAGGTGCATAGAGAGTGACCAAGGATTTTGGTGCAGAGAAGTGCTAAGCTATAGTTCCCCCAAGTATCTCAAGGTCCTTTGGCAGTGTACGCTTGCCGACAGCAGGTATTCACTCCTCCCCCTTTGTGGAAGCTTGGTGCAAGGTGTGCACAAGGAGAAGCTTGAAGCAGGTGGAGGTTTGTTGCAGAGGAGGTCGGCAGCAAGAGGACATTGGGATATTGGATATTTTGTAATTGGGCACTCTGTGGGATTGTGCACAGAGGTATTGGTGTATCTTGTATTTCAAACATTGTACTTTTCTTACTGTAATCAAACGGCAGAAACTTCCAAGGTGTATTCTCTCTTTTGGTCTTTTCATTTTCTCCTACAAACCCTCAAACTCCTTCTTGTCAAAGAATCCCCCAACAATGATCTTTTCGTAGTTGGCTTAGGTTCAACTATCATTGGAACCCAATGTGAGCAGATGCTAGGATCTAGTCCCTTGAGGTCAATGTACTTCCATGCAAAGACATCACGATACTCTGTCAGTAATTATAATAAATCTCCCTCTTCTATACTCATCATACCATTGCCTATGCATGTACATGTTTCTTTATCATTCTCAATTATTACAACAACTTTCTTTTTTTGTTGTTTATTATCGTATGCTTCTCTTATGGAAGCCTCTCTCCTAAGCATCATTATTGCAATCTTCGTATTCTCAACTTGGTATTTCTTGAAGTGTTCAAGAGTCTCAAATACTCATGATTTTACATTTTACTATTTATTTTGACTTAATTTTATCCTTTGTATTCTCATATTGTGGATGTTCCTATCCGTTCTTGCAACTAGAAAATGCTTCACTCTTCTCCCATTACTTCTATCTATGATGGAACATAATCTCCTACATGTTCTAAGAAAACTTCAATAGTGTGAAGAATGTTTCCATGACTATAGAACTATACTCCCAAATTGAGCCAAAGTGTGAGGGAGCTGGCTCCTTGGATTCTTTTAGAGTGGTAACCATGAAGACATCATAGCCAATGTCAAAACATTGCACACCGTGTTTCTTGTTTAAAGTATATCAAGCATTGCAAAGATTTGCATCCACCATGTGGTTCAAACTCTTTGTCATTGAAGACTCTAAGCATGTATGCAGGATCCTCGATTGATCTAAGCATTTTCTTGTGTATATCCTCTTCTCACTTTCTTCATATCTCTACTTCTCTCATGGAAACTTTCCACACCCACATATGAGTGTCTTCATGAATCTAAGAAGGATCTTCAGAATGCACACTATGTATGGAGGTTGTCTCTTCATTCTTGTGAAGGATTTTTGCTATAGTGGAGCAATATCCCTAAATGAGAAATCCTTTACGTTTATCTTGCTGGTCACCAACAGATGTTGCAAGTATGAGGAATTTGATCTCCATTCTTGAACCACCTTTAGCTGATGCATGAAAGGCCTTCCTAAGAACATCTCATAACTTTCGGCCTTTCCAAATTGATAGAGATTAAGTGTGTGCTTGAGCTTTAATCCACATATTTTGAGAGTGGTCCCTTCCAAAAATCCATGTGTATGCTCTACTTGTCCATCATCTTGTTGAAACTTCATCTGTATAGGCCAGAGATCAGGATGCCCCCATTTCTCCCATAACTCCTTAGTGACAAATTGCTACTTGTGCTTCCAAGTCTAGAATTTATTGGATTGTATAAGAATTATAGAGACAATAAACATTTGTTTTCCTACTAAAACCCCCAATCTTGTTAAGAGGGATTTGCTTTATACACGAACTAGCTTGGACATGAGTTGTCTCTAGGATGACTTCTTCATGTGGCCTTATTTATTGAGATAGCTTATCCCAAAGATGAGGTTTGACTTGTAATAAATCATCTAGAGTGAGTGTACATTGAACCTTCATCTTCCCAAGCCATTACATTATGGAAGGCTTAGCTCTCTTTGATATATTTTCTTTTCACGGTAGGTGCTTTCTTGTATTCCTACTTAGCTTCATATTCTCTCATGTAGTTAGGAAGAGTGTGAAGACTTATAATATCTTCATTAGGAATACTAAGGTTCTGAGCATCACCATAACACAATCCTTCAAGAGGATTATCATCATTTCTACCCATGATTATTTCAAGAATAGGCAAGTTTACTTGTTTCTCTTTCTTCCATCTCATTTCATGAACTCTTTCCTAGAGTTTGTGATGCCTATTTTCTTCCATATCATGTAACAAAATGAAAAATTAGAGAAAGATAACATAGGTAAGTATCCAGAACGAGAAAGATTTTCCATTCCACTACGAGATATATGGCCCAAACAACCATGCCAAATACAAGCCATAGGCTGTTCAATAATAGCTAACAAGTGTCCTTTCTGTGACGCAAATAAAGGATAAAGTGAGCCAACTTTGCTTCCTTTTGCAATAACCATATTGCCCTTTGATATATGAAATGATTGATCATAGAAGACCACCTTGTAACCAAGGTCATCAAGTTGACCAACTGACATCAAACTGTGTGATAACTGAGATACATGGCGTACATTATGCATAGTAAATTTTGAACCATCAAAGAACTCCACAATCACATCTCCAATCCCCGCAACATCACACTAGTAAGAGTCACCAAGTCTCACAGTACCAAGAGACTTTGCTGCATAATTAGAGAACCATTCTCTATGTGGTGTCACATGGAAAGAAGCACCAGAATCTAGCAGCCATGCATGGGAAAGAGAATCAGCCATAAGCACCTCAGTTGGCATAGTACTATCAAGTGTCAACACATCAACATCATCAGAAATAACATTAATTTCTTCAATCTTCACAGTCAAAGTAGATGGTGCAGGTAACTATTGAACATGCCCATCAACATTCTGTCCTTTACCTTTAGCATTCTTTAATGCATAACAGTCTTTCTTCATATGTCCTTTCTTATGACAATAATGGCATTCGATATCCCTCTTCCTTGATTTACTTCTACTCTTATTCCATTGACCATTCTTTTCCTTGTTCTTGCTCCTACCACGTTGCCAATTCTTTCCTTGGTAAGAATCACGAACATGATATGCATCTCCTCTCTGACTGCCAACCATAGATTTTCTACAAATCTCCTCACTCAAGAGTGCTCCACATATGTCATCATAGACAAGTTTACCACCAGGTGCACTATTGCTAATAGGTGTGCAAAACGTATCCCATGATGATGGCAGGGTGCATAACAACAATACTGCTTTCATTTCATTATCCATATCCATTTTCTGAGCCCGTAGCTGGGAGAATATAGCATCAAACTCATTCAGATGAGCAACAACACTATCTGTGTCCTTCATACAAGGGTCATATAATTTTCTCATCAGATACACTTTATTTGATGCCATCTCTTTTTCATATGTATTGCATAACTTCTTCCAAAGCTCCTCTGCACTTTCACAGTCTAATATTGTAAAGTAGACATTATCTGCTAGGTGCAAGTGAATGGTAGACCTGGCCATTTCATCTAACTCATCCCAATCATCTTCATCCATGTCAGCAGGCTTCTTTGAAATCCCATTTACTGGCTTCCATTGCCTCCTTTGAATCAGCACATCTTTAATCTGATTCTTCCATAGAGAAAAGTTTGTGCTGTCAAATTTTCGGATCTCAAAATGGTCTTTGCCCTACAAGTTATAGCTCCTCCTCAAAACACTAACACTAGACCTTGATCCACCAGATGTGCCTGAGACCTCTGATGCCATGATGGTAGAGAACTGAATAGAATGATAATGGAGATAGAAGAGTCCAAACACCAACAAATAAGTGTATCAAGGAGTAAATCGACTACTGTATGGTTGACTAAACCAGAAATATAGAAAATTTTTGCAAGAGTATCCTCTGCAAAATGAGCACATGAACAGTGTCAAAATATCATAAAACTACAAGTACTGACATGTTTACCTGCATAGTGAATCACTGACTCCACTGCATATAATCAGTTACCCAATAGAAGAGAACTAGGCTTATCGAGCACCTATGAGCAACTATCATACATCTCCTATGGTGAGGTTGGGTAAGTCTTCCACCTGCATCACCAAAGAGACCCCAACATCTGGGTGTCTCCTAGTTAAGAAAACCTCACCACGACCCTCTTTTTCAAACGTAAAAGGCTTTATGCAAAAACGTAACCGCTATATCAATGACCACATGGATGTACATAAGCACTATCCACAGAAGCATGCATGGTGTGTATGGGCTCAATATATGCAGTAAAATGACACCAAAAGGCTGAATGCACAACCCAAAAACTAGCCAACAACACCTGTAAGTGTCTGTCAACTATGATGTTTTAGGCCCAAAAACCTGCATAAATTTGCAGCAGCTGCTCCCACCAAAATTGGAAACCCTTAAAGACACCTGTAGTTTTACGCGTGTGGCTGAAAACAGAGCCCCAAATGTTGATATTTGTTGTTGAAGAAGTACAAAGAACGCTCTTCTTGATGTTCTTGGACCTGTATGAAGAGAACTATGTGCGAAAGTACTCCAAAATTGCTCCAAAAGACACCCCAAAAATGCTTCAGAAACAGGTCTTGAAAGCAAAGAATGAAGCTTTGAGGGACCCAAACATGTTCAAGGTAATGTTAACCTTAGTCTTTCCCGTTCTTTAGACACCACAAGAGCGTAGCTTAGTGGCAAGAGATTTCCACGGTTAAGCGAGCTTCGGGGGGAACAGTACTGTGATGGGTGACCTCCCGAGAAGTACCAGGAACCTCTATCTTCCTTGATCGTTTAGGTCCTCCCTCGCGCGCAGCCAATAGTGCCAATGGTGACTTCGGTGACTCGGATGACAAGGTATATGCCTTGGTCGAAAGCCGGGAGAAATCCCGAGGGGGTGCTCGCTTCGCTCGCACAAAAGAAACAAAGCTTTTGCCTCGAAATGCTCTAATACTAGTGAAGAAATTCGATGGCAATGCACCACAGTGCGCTCTCCTTCTCAAGAACTTCATGATGATGTCCTCGAGAGTAGAAAACTGAGCTCCTAGGGCTGCACACAGTACTCTGCACAGCGGCTGCAAAATACGCAAGAAAAAACACAATACATAGGGAGCACAAAGATGGACTTCTTAGGTATTACAAATGCGATCGAACTTACAGCCTGTGACTGACCAAGCCACTATATGCTTTGTTAAAGAACATATACAAAGAAGTGTCCAGTGGCCATTTGGCCTTTCACATGGACACTAATGGTAACATACAAGACTTTATGGGCCATTGTAGATATTACCGCAGGTTTATCCACATGTATGCAATCATAGCTAAACCTCTTTATGCCTTGTTGATAAATTTTGAGTGGAACGATGAATGTGAAAATTACTTCAATGAGCTGAAGAGACATTTGTGCACATCACCAATACTTACCACTACTGATCGGAATAAACCATTCCATGTCCATGTAGATGCATCAATTTTGCAATAGGATGTGTACTATCACAACCCATAGATGAAGTAAATCTAGATCTATCTATAGCATATGCTAGTAGATAGCTAAACATGGCTGAACAAAATAATACAACAACTGAAAGAGAAGGCTTAGGCATGGTATATGCCATGAAGAAGTTTAGACACTATCTATTGGCCAACAAGTTCAAGTTTTTAACTGATCATCAAGCTTTATTATATTTAGCCAATAAACCTTGCAAGACTAGACGCTTAGTAAGATGGTTCCTCTTACTAATGGAATATGACTTTGAAATGGTTGTTAGGAAAGGTAGGACCCACCTTAGAGTGGATCATCTTTCTCACATCACTTCAAGAGAGCCAGCACAAGGAGTGTATGATGAGTTGCCCGATTCTAATCTGTTCAATTTAGAAGTTGTTCCTAAATGGGCAAACAAGTTGGTACCTGTCCTAACCTTCAAACACTTTATCCATTGTGACAGACACTTCCCACGATAGACAATTTTTCCCAAAAATTTTGTCAATCATGATAGATAATCCTCATGACACCTAGGGCTAGATAGGCACCTAGGTTGGGATAGACAAAACATTAGATCCTCTAAAGCTAGTGAAAATCATACCGGTAGGCCATGGGCTTAACAGCTCAATGATTATCCTTACATGCTAAGGTCTAGACTAGTGATTCGAAAATGTCGTTTAGTATGGAAAGACCCACAAGTAGTTAGATGCTCGCATCTATGAGGATGGCTTGAGAAGATGAGTGGTCCAAATAAAAAATTCTGATCAACCCTTTAGACTGGAACACACAGTGGTCAAATTCAAAGAAGGTTCATATATCAATAAACAAGGAACCATTTATGTGGTTACTAGCTCACCCAGATAGAACTGATGACTTCAAAATTTGTCCCCAAGTTTGATTCTGAGATAGGAGACCTAGATAAGAAGAACATTGGAAAAGAACCTAGAACACCTCATGGCAAGTCGATCTTGTCTAGGAGAATTATACTAGAATGGATTCCCCAAGATAACAAAAGCATTGAGCTCTTTTTGAAGAGACACGGATGAAGCCTTTTGGATATTTAAACTAGACCAACCTAGCGAGGTAGGTGGAGTCACCATATATACGTTCAAATACCTCGAGGCTCCAGGGAAGGTTGTCTACTTAGATAACACATCGAAAAGAGTGTTCTTAGTAATGGAGCATGGTAGGCATGCATACACTTGGAAGGGTGAATTAATTTTTTCCCCATTGAGATCAAACATTTCTCATGGTCAACACGGAGCTAGGTCATCTTAGATTTATGGTATCCATAAGGAAAGAGCTAGAAAAAAGGTAGAAGTAAGCTTTGTACACCTTGCAAGAAGAGAGGGACCAAGATTGGAGACAGATAGAGCCGATCAAGAGAGATAGAGAGGTCCAAGACATCAGAGAGACATATACAAGTTTCCAATGCCAAGAGCTAGAGATTACCCTAGGATATTGAGACCCACTCAACTGGTAAAATCCATGAAAAACTACTTTGATGGTATTGGAGATCCATAAGATCATGTACCTAGGTTTAGACAAGTGTTGAGAGTTGAACAGGTTGATGACTTGTTCACCCAATGTAATGCTTTTGGTCTAATGCTAAAGAATACATCCTTGACATGGTTTCAACCACTACATCAAGGTCAATTCAAGAACATTGACTAGTTGCTAGAAGGATTCATCATTGAGTTTTCTAAGAGTGTCATAAGGCACAATACCTCATCCCTGATTCATAGTTTTACGCAAACCCCTCAAGAAATCATTTGGCTAGTAGGATGCAAATTCGAAATTCCTTGAGATATGTCCCATCCCAGAGCTACCCACACCAACCAAACAAGTGGCATTACTCTTTGATGGCTTGTTAACTACAAAATTATGATCATATGTCTACTTCAAGGAGCCTAGGAACATAGAGCAATGTGTGCACATGTGCATAGATATCAAGGACAACTTAGGTGACGGGTTAGAACCTATAAAGATCTATAAAGATTTAGATACTTCAACTAATTTTACTTCAAAACCTTTTGAATTGATGAATTGGCTAAAAAAGTAGCTAAAAAATTAGAGTCTCAAGCAAACATACCCTAGACTAGTCTAGATGAAAAGATGTTACAATTGTGGAAGAAACCACATGGTCAATGTGTGTCCAATCATGAATCAACCCCAAGGGAACCCTAATAGGCAATACTACATAATAAAGAGAAGGTACACTAATAAAGGGAACCCTAATAGCCGGATTGCCCTTACAACAAACAAGTGGTTAGAAAACAAATATCAACAACCATATCAATAGCCAGGGAGATACCGAAATCCATATCAACAACCACCACACTTTAGGCCCCAATAAGCTTATCAACCTCCATACCAAGCTCAACAAAGACCTCAATTGGTGCTAGGTGAACAACCTCCCCCTACTAAGGTTATCCCAATCAAGTATGCATCAACAGAGGATAACTTGAGTAGAGCCCTAGTGCCAACACCCCCATTGATGTTTGAAAGTGATCCCAATGCTGAGAGCTTTGACTCGACAGATATAGATAGCCCACCAGCCCACTACATGGATTCATTAGATCATATTGAGGTCTATCCTTGTGAAACCCATAGTGAACCTAGTTGGGAGCCAAAATATTCAAATGTTATGTACACATATCCTAACCCTAAACCCCAACTATTGCAGATGAGACCCCAAGCACCTAGAGGGCCTTGCTATAGATGTTCGAGAGATAATTTCATTTGTGAGTGTCTATTTCATTCCCTGAGACTATCCCAATGAGTGATGATTCAAGGCTTTTGCCTAGATTGTGGTAAAGAGGACTTCTTGAGAGACTACCCAAAGAATCGTACCAATGTACAGAATTACCCCAATCAATGTTATTGGCTTGGTTGTGGACTCTAGTGGAAGTGCAACAACTAAAACTCCCATGCAACTAGTGACTAGAGCTCAAGCACTACAACAAACTCTAGGCTTATGTCAAGAGAAAAATTCAAAAACCAGTGAGACCAAGAGTGTAGCTAAGAAGAGAACGAGAGCTTGGAAGGATAGCCGTGAAAGGAGAAGAAAGTGGACAAAAAAGTTGAGTGAGTTAGAAGAGATCTTAAAGGAAACAAAAGCCAAATTGACAGTGATTACATCCGACACACACTCTCCAACCCCACCATTCTCGTCAGACCCAAACCACCCCACGATGCCACCTCCACCCACAGTAGGATCAGTACTAGTGGACCCCACCCAAGAAGAATTAGACATGATGTTCAAAGCATATTAGGCGAGAATCAAAGAAGGAACTAATGTGAGGGAGCTAGATAAGTGTTATCCTTGAGCTGAATTAGAAATTTTAAGGACCAAACTTTGTGCAAAAATGATAGAACTGGCTTAGACCATGTTTGAGACCATGCATCTTTTCAATTGCACTAACTCAGCCAAGATCTAGTTGCATTTTTACCGGTTACTAGAGAGATTGGAGAGGATGATTCAAACCTAGGAAGTCAGCTACATCAAATGTAAGTAATAGTGGAAGTGAAAGGCTAAGCATGCCCCCTAAGGAAGCTTACGGCCCTAGCTCCACAGACATGGGAATCTTTTCTTCTATGAATTGGTATTCCCAAAAATTCTTGAGAGAGATTCAAGAACGAAAATGGGCCAAGGAGATCAAGAACCCTCCTCCCATTGAAATAGTGGACAAATTCCATGATCAATTCCCATAGGACATTCCCTCTATCTATGGGGAGCAGGAAGATGCATAATCCAATGAACAATTAGACTTCAAATGCGATTCCCTGTAGGAACTACCTCAATTCATAGGCCCATGGATTCTGTGTTTATTCACATGAGAGACCCCACATTCATGGTATGAAATGCAAAATGAGCTCTACCTAGGGCCACACATGTAGTAAAGAACACTAAGGCATGGTGTCACCTCACCTTAGAGGAGCTATTGAAAGTGAAACCTGAAATGTGGAAGCACATAACAAATCAAGTGCTTGGAATAGTTGAATCACCCTCTCAAGTAGGGACACACAAGATAGTGCCAAAGATACCCCTGCAAAAGATTGGAGATATGAGTGAAGGAGAAGAAGAAAATACCTATTTCCCTTATCATGGTTACACCATCAAAGAAATTTTGGACTTAGGTACAGGAGTTTCCATTGCTACCACCTCCTTATGGAAGCGTTGGGGCAAGCTAGCACTCAAGCCAATGAGGACGAAATTGCAAATGGTAGATGGTCACATTGAGAGGCCTTTAGGACTACTGGAAGGAATAAATCTCACCACTTGTGGTGTAGAGTTTGAACATACATTTTCCATATGTGTTTTTGCCAAAAACCATGTCTATGAGATGATTTTAGGTAGGCCTTTCATGTAATAGTTGCAAATAGTGCAAGATTGGGGAACCAATTCCTTGTACTTACAACACTAAGGGGTCACAACCAAAGTCAATCTCAAGGACTACTCTCATAGACATGTGCCCCCCTTGCAATGGAACCTAGATCACATAACATCGGATGAAACGGAGTCCGTACATTCCATGGGATCAGGATCCTCATGGATGCATGCAGAAACCCATTTATGGATGTGTAAAGTGGAGGAAGAGAAAAGGGCAACCTCTAGAGGCCTAGCCTATGCACCCATGGTGTTTCTAGACAAAGAATTTGATTCCATGGTTGGGTAGAAATTCTAGCCACAATGGTCATAATTGTCAATGCATGGCAATGGACTCCTATTGCGATGAGGATGGCTATGTCATTTCAATTTTTCCTACAGATCCACTCAAGGGTGATATGGTTATCGAGGAATGTGAGCCTAGTACGGGTAAAAGAGCAAGAGCTGATTGCATTACTGAGAGTATATAGAGATATGTTCACATAGAGCTATAAAGACTTGAAAGGATTAGACCTAGATATCTGCTCCCATAGAATTCCCATATCTTTAGAAGCCAAACCTCCTAAGCAAAAACCTTACACTTACAACAATAATTACACAACCAAAATCAAAGAAGAAATTGATGGATTGATAGAAGTAGGATTTATCTATGAAATTGAGCACACCAAATGGGTGTACCCAATTGTGGTAGTGCCCAAAAAGAATGGAAGGCTATGTGTGTGCATTAACTTGAAAAACGTTAATGCAGCTACCATATGGAATAGTTTTCCACTTCCTATCACCAAACATTTATTAGAACATGTTGCAAGAAAATAATTCTATAGCTTTCTTGATGGATTCTCTCATTACAACCAAGTAGCCATTGCCCTTAAAGACCAACATAAAATGACTTTTGCCATAGAATGGGGTATCTTTTGAATTTTGTGTGAATCCTTTTGGGCTCATCAATGGCCTTGCTACATTCCAAAGGCTCGTGTGTCATGTGTTTAAGAAATTCTTGCAAAAGAATTTAGAGGTCTATGTTGATGATTTGTGCACTCATTCCAACATTAGAAAAATGCATATACTTGAATTGAAACAAATCTTTGACAAATGTAGAGAATATGAGGTCTGCTTGAACCCTAAGAAGTTTGTTTTCATGGTCAAGCAAGGCAAGATTGTAGGACACATAATCAACAATAAAGTTAGAGCTATAGAAGAGCTAGCTAGACCAAAGAATGTCAAGGAAGTACAAGTTTTCATGGGCCACTGTGGTTGTTATTGACATTTTACCTCACCAACCATCACAAATATCATGTTGGTATTGAAAGGGGAACAAGTTCTCATATCTTCTCAGCGCAATACTAATGTAATTTTATTCTTCTAGCACATACAAAAGCATTAGTCACCACCAATAATTATGGTTGAGACAACAAGCTCTAGCTCTCAGGTGGGAACAATTCAACAAGCAATAGATATTGAGATCTTGCCTATTATAAAGGTACCCATAGAATGGCCCAAGGCTTTGGGCCACCTCCGAGTGATTCCAATTTAGGATCCCCCTGCCAGACATATGACAGAGATAAAAAAAACTTCCCATTGGTTTAGTGAGATGGAAGGACCCCTTGGAGAAGGAACTTACATGTGGGAGGTCAAAATTCAGTATAATAGGAAGTATCTTTTTTTCACAAGAGAGTTTGAGTGCTTATAGAATGTAGATGGACTTCAATAGTATGGCGCAAAGTGGGCTTACCAAAATATTTTAGTGCCGAGCTTCCCAAGACAAATTTCATGAGATGATATTACCTCATTAAGACTCTACATCCCAACAAGGATCCTAGAGCATCTAGCACTTTTGTCATACCTTCCTTAACGTGCAAAAACAACTTGAAAAGATTTAGATCGACCAATAATCTAGTGAGAGAAGCTTTGGACAAGTATGCTATGCACATCCCGATGGAAAAGGATCAATTAGTCCCTAAAAACATGAAGAATAGGAACTTGAATAAGCTTAAAGACATGGTAGCAATGACCTCTACTATTAACCTACCCCATTGGATCATAGATCAAATTCATGTAGCTTGCAAGTGGTGGTCGCACAAGGCCATATTACATGGATGTTGTGTGTTTACATGGATAATCTATAGGTGCTTGGCCTATGACATACCAATTTAGAGGGCCCTCTCATGGAACCAGATACAACAATTTAAGAGCAGGAAGGCCTCTGCACCTCCCTCCAAGCAAATGAGAGGATGAATCCCTTGTGCTCAACCTCAAGGAGCTACTCTGATGCTTGACATCTCTCCCACACCAGAACGCATTGTACACCCCTTTACACTTAGATTGCTGAGGTGTAGTATTGATGGTCCACAATTGATCTTTCCCCTGTACCATCTGATTTGGAATTTCCTAGTGGATTAGGTTTGGAAGATTTATGACATGTGGACTTTGAAAAAATCCTCAGAGATATAAACCTTGAATTAGAAGAGGAAGAAGGAGGCGATCACCAATAGCATGCAGAGGGACATGAGGAGAAATAATAGGATGAAGATCAAAATGAGGAGGAGGATGAGGAAGAAAAAGATGAACAAGAACATGAAGGAGCCCCAACATATATGGAATAACTGCAAAAATTGTATGATACTATTACAACGTACAAGAGTGAGTCCGACTCTCATTCCAGATTGATCAAGTACTCATTGATCCAATACTAGGAGAAGAGGGAGTAGATCCTTATTTCATAGAAACCCTCCAACTTATGATAGAAACCTATGGAGTAGTGGAAGCTATATATACCATGTTGCAACTTCCACAACCTCAATATGACCAAAGGTGCATAAATACTAGGCCAAGATCAGGTAAAGACATTCGGATACCTATCTCACAACATGAAGCACTAACCACGCATGAAACAACATCAACCACAACCATCGATCTCACTGCAAAAACCTTTGTGTAGACCTCACCCATCTTGCCTCAAAACCCTCAATCCCCACCCAAAACCCACAAAGTACACATTACCACCACAACCACAACAACCACCCAACCACAACAACCACCCAACTAGCAAAATCCATTTTTCACACACCCCCCCCCCCCCCCCCCCCCCCCCAACTCACCATCCCATACTAAAGCTACCATCACCACTACCAAAATCATCACATCCACCCCTTCCTTTAGTTTTAGAGCACCTATTTCCAAGGCTACACTCTTTTCTTCCATCACTAATACATTCTACACTACCTCATCCAAACCCTTGAGCCAATCCTAGGTCACCCGTTCAAACACATAGTAGTAGGAAACCCATCCCCGATTGAAGGGAGTCTAGGCTTCCCTACATTCCGTGACACCTATGTTCCTTTTATGAAACATCCCTATTCCTTCATCCCTGAACCTCAAGAACTTATTGCCTCCATACCACCATTTTGGACATCCCTTATAGAAACCATGATTTGAGTCCCTAAATGATCAAGGGGCCCTTATCCTAGCACGTCATGCTCACTATTCATGAACACCACAAGCATGGAACCTACCATACCCATCTATATGGTAGAACCAACATGAAAAACACTATCAGAGCCCATGGATATCTCACCACCCACTGCACCACCCCCTCCCCCTACACTTCCACAATCTCTCATTCCCCCTCCACCAACCTCATTGGCACCTATCACACCATCATGCACCGCATTCACAAATCCCATTCCCACTTCCCTTCCTGTTGCATTTCCCTCGCTAAATATTACATCCATGTCTATAAGTAATACACCTGATACTATGATTCAATGTGCCACACAATTGCATCAAGAATATCAACATCTAGAAGAACGCAATACCATGCTCATGGAGGAGTTACCAATTACAAGCTAGACTAAGACAACTCCACATTATGAGAGTAGTACGACACCCTCCTGTTGGAGATAGACGTCTGCAGAAGCACGCGAATAGCACAATGAAGAAGAAGAAGAAGCTTGGAGCACAAACACACAATACTGAATGTATTACTAGAGAATGTACAAAGATAAGTAGCCCATTAGGGCAATAGGCGTATATAAAAGCCGGGGGAAAAAAACCTCCTAAAGAGGGAAAAAAGTGCCCCGACGGTCCTAGAGTGTTCACACACATCACTACCTAAATATATCAACAAATCCCCCTTGGGAGTGATGCGGTGAACTGTTGGTGTAGCGCTTATATTGCGGAATTCGCTTACACCACAAGAACTAAGCTAAAGTGATGTTAGAACGCCTCTATAATCATCAGTAGCTTAGCAAAATTTTTGAAACTGAAAACTTTATAACTATATTAGTGAAAACTAAAAATTCACTTTATAGAAAGCTTCACGTTTCCTTCAAGCTTCAATTCTGAACTAATTTACTTCAGTCTTTACACTACTGTATTTGCTTACAGTTAAATAATCTTTCCATCACTTAACTGTGCCAAAATTGTGTTTTGAAACTCACCAAACTGGACTATCATCGGAATCTTACCGGAATGTCACCGGAATCCTACCGGAATCAACTGCAATTTTGTTTATAATTACTTCAAATGTGTATACATGAAGTAAGGAAATAATACGTGAACTTCCTTCACTAAATGAACTCTATCTGAAGTTTAAGAAAAAACTTCATCAGTTCTTTCCGGTCAAACTTTGTACTGTGTACATATCCCGTTTCATATAACTCTTTTAATCAGTTTGTAGTTCAGACTCCTAGCTTCAAGATGAGCTATCAGTCATGAAAATCTTTACACTGTGCTGCAAGATCTAACTCTCAGAAGTACCGGAAAATGTTTACTGAGAAAACTGTAACTGTTAACTAACTTTCACAGTAACATGAAATCACTTAGATTTCTTCACACGAAAATAATGCGCTCAAATATTTCCACATGAACATTTGTTTTCTATTAGAGAAGATGTGTACAAAAATAGCTTGGCCTCACTTTGCTCATAGCTATGGAAAACTCTCCTACTCTGAGTAGTTATTCCTTACCATCTCTCTCAGATGAACACCCGACATTTTAGGTTCTGTTATTCATCTCTACATCCTCAATCTCTGGCATCTTCTATATCTCTATCTTCAGTTTCTGTATGAGCTATTCTATTCTGGTTCTATTATCTCTCTCACTGCTCCCTTCTTCACTCATATATATATATATACATTTTATCCTGAGATTCAAAATTCGTATTTCTAGAAGTTTCTATAAACTATATTACATTTGTGAATTTGTCCCTTCACTAAGGTTTAATTTTCTGAATGCTTTGTTTCTGCTTTTCTTCGTCTTTATGTCGTTATGCCTAATTAGTGAGTGAATCTCCAACAGCTCCCCCTCAATCACTAATTTTCATTCTCTGATCTTTCATATATTCTTCTTTTCTTTTATTCTTGCCATTTCTTTGAATCTGCTTGTCTTTACTCCATCCAAGCTCTTTGTCAGAATATCTGCAATCTGATCTTTTGTAGGAGTGAATACTAATTCAATCTCCTTCTCCATTACCTTTTCCCTTAGGAAATGATATTGAATTTCTATGTGTTTTGTTCTTGCATGAAATACTGGATTTGCTGCAGGATACAACGAACTCATATTATCTCCATGTATGATAGGTATACCTTGATCAATACCCATGCTTTTGAACAAGGTGTGCATCCATATCACTTCTTTAGCTGCTTCCACAAGTCCTTTATATTCTTCTTCCGTTGACGATAAAGCCACTGTGTGTTGCTTCTTTGAACACCAGCTTACAATCTTATCTCCTAGGTATATCATATACCCATGTGTTGACCTTCTATCATCTTGACTTCCTGCCCAATCTGAGTCACTGTATGCTCTCAGTTTTATATCTGACGTAAAAGGATAATATAATCCTTCTTTTATATTTCTTTTGATATATCTAAGAACTCTTTGTCCTGCAACCCAATGTTGATCCTTCAGACAATGCATAAACTGTGAGAGAACTCCTACTACATAACTAAGATCTGGTCTTGTTAGCGTAGCATAAATCAAACTTCCCACTAAAGATTGATACCTTCTCATATCTTTAAACTCTGCACCATCATATCTACTGAGTTTATGATTTACTTCAAGCGGTGTTGAAGCTTCTCTGCAATTCTCCATGTTAAACTTCTTCAGTAAGTTTAGGAGATACCTTTCTTGCGAAACATATATACCATGATCTGTATATGTAACTTCCATTCCAAGAAAGTATGATAACTTTCCTAGATCACTGATCTTGAACTCTTTTTCAAGCAGTCTCTTTACCTCCTTGATTCCTTCATCTGAGGTACTTGTGATTATAATGTCATCTACATAAATACAAATGTAGATCATACCTTCATCTGTTCTCTTGATGAGTAGACTTGCATCAGCCTTTGAACTTTGGTATCCAAGGTCATTGAGATACTTCACAAGTCTGTAATTCCAAGCTCTTGGAGCTTATTTCAATCCATAGAGAGCTCTTTTTAGTCTGCAAACATGATTTGGGTATCTGGAACTTACGAACCCTTCAGGTTGTTCCATGTAAACTTCATCTGATATATATCCATTCAGAAATGCATTCCTTATATCTAGCTGACTTAGCTTCCATCCTTTTGATGCTGCTATAGCAATCAATGTCCTTATGGTTGACATCTTTGCCACCGGATTAAACGTCTCATCATAATCTATACCATATGTCTGAGCATAGCCTTTGACAACCAGTCTAGCTTTGTATCTGGCTATCCTTCCATCTACAAGCTTCTTGACTTTGTAAACCCATTTATTTCCAATCACTTTCTTACCATTTGGTTTTGGAACAAGTTCCCAAGTCTTGTTCTCTTCAAGAGCATTAAACTCCTCCTTCATTGCTTTTTCCCATTTTTCCTTACCTTTTGCTTCACTATAATTCTGAGGTTCTTCATCTTCCTTTACTAAATAAGCATAGTTTTTCTGAGTCAAATACGAAGTATCATAGGAATACCTTGTTGGTTGTTTCCTAACTCTGTTTGACCTTCTTGGTTCAAACTCTTCATGTGTATCTGAATACACATCTTCATCAAATCTTGATCCATCTTCATTTCTCATACCTGATCCGATCCTGGACGTACTTGCCTGCATATGATCTTCATCTCCATTTACCTGCATATGTGATTTACCTTTTTCATTTCTTCTTATCTCTTCTTCAAGTGTTTCAACACTATGCTCTTTATCTGTATACTAGCTCTTTCCTTCATCAAATATCACATCTCTGGAAACAATAAACTGTTTGGTTAAAGGACTCCATAACCTATAACCCATCTGTTTTTCATCATATCCGATGAACACATATTTTTCAGCTTTTGGTTCAAGCTTATGGCTCAACTGTGATGGTACATAAGCATAAGCTATTGATCCAAACACTTTACAATGATCAAGTGTTGGTTTCTTACCCCACCAGGCTTCATAAGGGGTCATCCCATTTAAAACTGTACATGGTAATCTGTTTACCAGGTATGTAGCTGTATTTACAGCTTCAGCCCAAAGATAGTTTGGACAATTCTTCTCTTTTAACATTGCTCTTGCAAACTCAACTAGAGTTCGATTTCTCCTTTCTGCTACTCCATTTTGTTGTGGTGTATACCTGCAAGTTATTTCTCTTTTGGTACCTGCATTCCACAGATAATCATTGAACTCTCGAGAAAAATATTCTCCTCCTCCATCGGACCTTAGTCTTTTGAGTTTCTGTCCTGTAAGTCTTTTAGCATATGCATGAAAATGCCTGAAAGCTCCAAACACTTCTGACTTCTCTTTCAAAACATAAAGAGTTATCCATCTCGTTGCATCATCAATGAAAAGAACATAATATCTTGAGCCACTAATAGATCCTTCTTTTGTTGGCCCCCATACATCTGTATGTATAAGTTCTAGCACACCATCGTGTTTGTAACCATTTTTCTGAAATAGTAACCTGTGGGCTTTTCCCATCTGACAGGCTTCGCACTTGTGAATCATATGTTGATTCTTCATATTTGGTAATCCTCTGATGGATTGTTTCTCCACCATAGTTTTGATTCCTGTTTCATTAAAATGTCCTAACCTCTTATGCCAGAGGTCTAACTCTGTAAATACCTCATCACCATGTGTGATCAAGGCTTGACCAACATTCCCTTGTACTTTCAAAGTAAAAAGTCTACCTTCCTTTTTACCATGGACAATTTGTTTGTATCCATTCTCTGGATCTTCAACACATACTCCTTCATTTGTAAACCTGACTTGAAAACCTTTTTCTACTATCTGACCCACATTGATCAGATTCTTCGGGATTGTTGGAACATACAAAACATTTGTTAGTAGGTCAGCTCCATTCTTACACTTTACCTTTCCAATTGACCTTACATTATGTTTTGTATTATCACCTGTCTGTACTGTATGATTTGACATACCTCCTTCTAGTTCTGATAACAATTCTATATTTCCTGACAAATGATTTGAACAACCAGAGTCAATATAGAATACCTTGAGGTCTTCATTCTCTGACATACTTATCGAGTTCATCATCAACGTTGTATGACCATCATTTTGCGTATCATTCACATAGTTGTAGTAGGTAATGTTGTGAGACTGATTCTGTCCCCAACTTCTTGCTCCACCTCTACCATATCCACCTCTTTGACTTTGTCTTCCTCTTTGATAGCTTTCGCTTCTGCCTCTACTGTTATTGTTCTGATTCTGGTTTGATCCTTGTGAATTATGCCAGCAATCATGAGCCAAATGATTGCTTAATCCACAGATCCAGCAAGCTTTCTTATTACTTCTTCCTTTTGTATTACTTCTACTTTTATTTCTGACATTACCTCGTCCTCTTGCATAATTTGCTTGAGCAGTCACTTCTTCTTCATCTTTTTCTTTACCTTTATCACCTTTCTTTTTATTCTTTGCGTACATAGCCGAACTATGTCCTTTTTCTCCATCTGTCTTCAAATCTTGCTCAAACGTTAACATTAATCCAAGCAACTGATTTGAATCTGGTACAAAATGATTTAAAGAAAGTTCAGTTGAGAGTATGAAAGGTTTCCGCCTTTCATCTCCTCTCAAACCTGCAAGCACTTGCGCTATTAACCTGTGGTCTTCGATATCTTCATTAATTGATCCAAGACTGTCTGCCAAGTCTTTCATCTTAGTGACATAATCACTAATGCTTTGACTTTGATTTTTCTTGAACGTTGTGAACTCTGACCATAAGCTAGCCTTTCTAGCTTTTGTCGTATTTTGGAAATGATCTTCCAATGCACTCCATATATCTTCTGCTTTCTCCAGACCTCTCGGCTCTAATATGCGGTAATAGATGATCTATAACGGTATTATAGATATATGCTCTTGCCGTTGCATCTTTCTTCTGCCACAACTTCAAGGCTTCTAATTCTTCTTTCTTCGGTTGACTATCATCTTTGAAAGTCAGCTTCTTTTCTTCTCCTGTCACATATATCATTAAGTCCTTACTCATAAGTAAGGCTTCCATGCGCATTACCCATGCCGGATAATTATCTCTGTCCAATTTGTCAATAGAAATGTGATCTGCCATGATCTTCTTGTTTCTGTTACTTCCGGTGAGTGTAACATTAAAGAATTTTACCTTTTGTAAACCTTTACCTTGAGAATGACTTCGGAATACTTCTTGATAACATTTGCTGTTGATCTCTTCAGCATTCACCTTTCTTTATGAGAATTCTTCAAATTATCTTTCCATTTCTTCTTCTGAGAAACCTTTTCTGCTCTTCAGAATCTTTTCTTGTTCTGGTACCACCTGTTGATCTTACTGCTCTGATACTTCTTGTGGATCTTTCATGCTCTAATACCACTTGTGGATTTTATTGCTCTGATACCACTTGTTGGTGTAGCTCTTATATTGCAGAATTTGCTTACACCACAAGAACTAAGCTAAAGTGATGTTAGAACACCTCTATAATCATCAGTAGCTTAGCAAAATTTCTGAAACTGAAAACTTTATAACTGTATTAGTGAAAATTGAAAATTCACTTTACAGAAAGCTTCACGTTTCCTTCAAGCTTCAATTCTGAACTAATTTACTTCAGTCTTTACACTACTGTATTTGCTTACAGTTAAATAATCTTTCCGTCACTTAACTGTGCCAAAACTGTGCCAAAACTGTGTTTTGAAACTCACCAAAATTCCACCGGAACTTCACCGGACTGTCATTGGATTATCACCGGAATCTTACTGGAATGTCACCGGAATCCTACCAGAATCAACTGCAATTTTGTTTATAATTACTTCAAATGTGTATACATGAAGTAAGGAAACAATACGTGAACTTCTTTCACTAAATGAAATCTATCTGAAGTTTAAGAAAAACTTCATCAGTTCTTTTCGGTCAGACTTTGTACTGTGTACATGTCCCGTTTCATATAACTCTTTTAATCAGTTTGTAGTTCAGACTCCTAGCTTCAAGACGAGCTATCACTCATGAAAATCTTTACATTGTGCTGCAAGATCTAACTCTCAGAAGTACCGGAAAATGTTTACTGAGAAAACTGTAACTGTTAACTAACTTTCACAGTAACATGAAATCACTTAGATTTCTTCACACAAAAAAAATGCGCTCAGATATTTCCACATGAACATGTGTTTTCTATTAGAGAAGATGTGTACAAAAATAGCTTGGCCTCACTTTGCTCATAGCTATGGAAAACTCTCCTACTCTGAGTAGTTATTCCTTACCATCTCTCTCAGATGAACACCCAACATTTCAGGTTCTGTTATTTATCTCTACATACGCAATCTCTGGTGTCTTCTATATCTCTATCTTCAGTTTCTATATGCGCTATTCTATTCCGGTTCTATTCTCTCTCTCACTGCTCCCTTCTTCACTCATATATATATACATTTTATCCCGAGATTCAAAATTCGTATTTTTGGAAGTTTCTATAAACTATATTGGATTCGTGAATTTGTCCCTTCACTAAAGTTTAATTTTTTGAATGCTTTGTTTCTGCTTTTCTTTGTCTTATGTCATTATGCCTAATTAGTGAGTGAATCTCCAACATGAACAAGTAGCTGACACTCATGTATAAGGAAGTGCCAAGCTATGTGGAAGTCACTCCACAAAAGGAAGTAAGCCCAAAGCTTTGCGAAAAGCTTCAAACTTCTCCTTGGGCAGAGCGTTCGTGAAAAGGTCTGCAATGTTCTCCTGCGTGGGCACATATGCCAAACTGATCTCCCCAGCAGAGAACCTGTCCCTGACATAGTGATGATGCACCTCAATGTGGTTAGTGCGAGCATGGAACACATGGTTCCTCGCAACTGCCAATGCGCTCTGACTGTCATTGAAGATAGTGGTGGCAGAATTCTGACCAACACCCAAATCAGCCATAAGGCGTCTAAGCCACACACACTCAATAGTAGCTATGAAAGCTGCCCTATACTCAACCTCACAAGTGGAAGTGGCCACAGTAGGCTGCTTCTTGCTCAACCAAGATATACATGAGCTACGAAGCATGAAGCAAAAGCCACTAGTGGACACACGAGTGTCATAGCAACCAGCCCAATTAGAGTCAGAAAAAGCATGCAAATCTGGTGGTAGTGATCCCCCCTTGGGATAAAACAACCCAAGTAGCTGAGTACCACTCAAGTAGCAAAAGATGCGCTTAACCGCCTGCCAATGCTTGACTCCTCGACAATGCATAAATCTGCTCATCTGTGAGACAACAAACTGAATATGTGGCCAAGTAATGCATAAGTAAATCAAGCATCCAACAGCCTGGTTCATCAGCTGGTAGGTCCGGTGGGGAGTCTGGCCTTGGGGCTGCTTCATAGACTGCTATCTGTGATTGAAGTGTAGACACTTGGGCCCGTAATGCGTGGAGTTCCTCGAAGATCTTAGGAGATGGGTCCGCAGGAGCTGGTAGTCCTTGTTGTATCGGTGCACTTAGTTGGAGTAGTTTATGATCTTCTTTCAGCTTCTGATATTCCTCGTTCATGCTGTCGTACTCATCTAACAATCTGACATGATCATCTAACAACATTTTCATTGATTATGAGGGCACGACCTTGAAGCGACTAGGGCTTAATGGTTGGTCAGGTTGATCAAGGGCAGCTTCTAAATTTTCTCTGTTTTGTTCTTGTAAACGCTGGTTCTCTTCTTTCACTGCTGCCAAGTGTCGTCTAAGTAAGCCCATGTTCCTAGTAAGAGTCGCATTACGAATTGTCTGTGCCCTTAACAAATTATCGAGATCGGTGACAGCTTCTTTCGTCTTTTCTTCACTTTCTACTTCCAGTTTATGATAGGCCTCTCGTAGCTCTTGGTAGCGGGTATTCAATGAGGCATTCTCGATGGATAGTGAATTGAGCTGCGACTGTAAATCATTCGTTGTCTTCTGCAGCTACTGATAATTAGTTCCAAGAGATGTGAACTCATCTCTTACTTGAGTCATACAGGTGAGCATTTGTCGAAATGCGTTATCTATAGTGGGTGATAATATTAATGGTGTGCCAAGTGAAGATGCAGTAGGTGTAGATGCAAAGGGAACGGGGAATGGGGGTGGGAAAGTGGATGCTGTGGTTATTGTGGAAAAAAGTGAAGTGCCTAATGAAGTGAGTGGTGGTGCAGTGGGTGGTGATATATCCATGTCATTGGATGTGGTGTCAAGTGCGGTGACCGTGAATAATGGCGTGATCGTGGGTGCTTGCGTGGGTGTAAATACAAGGTTTACAAAGGTTGAAGAGTAATTTACAGAGGGGTTCTCTAATGCTGCTTGGTGGAAAGGGGAAAGAGGAATGACGGTGGGTCGGGGAGGTGATACAGGGGAAAAAGTCATCGGGGTTAAAAATGGAAATAGTGGTCTCGGGGGTGTAGGAAAGGATGGATGGAGAAATGGATTAGATAGAAGAGTGGATGTCCGAGGGGGAAAACTAGGTTGGGTGGGTGTGGACATGGTGAGAGGAATGGATGTTACAAGGGCTTCTGCTACTTTGCCGTGGAAGGAGGTGGATGTTCTGGGAGAAGGAGGGTGTATGGGGGAGACTGGATGGATGGGAGGTGAAGGAGGAGCGGTTGGGGTGGCGGGTACTTCGATAACTGTGGTGGTATGTACAACAGTAGTACGGGGTGGGGAGTCGATGATAATGGTGTCTTCTGCCACTGAGCCTTCAGGGACGAGACGTGCTTCCTTGGCTTGTTCTGAAGATTGACCGCCGGTGGGTACCCGAATGTATTCCCCAAGTTTGGTTAGTAAACGGACCCTGCGGGGGTCATGCTGCAGTAACGGTTTCCTCTGCAAATATCTTAAGGCTTCGGTGGATCCCACTGATTTGACAAGTTCTCTGAAGCCTCTGATGTATACTTCTTCGAAACCGCCTAAGACAAGTTCCTGTTCTATAAGTGCTTGGCTCTCTTCCTCAGTTAACTTTTTACGCGCCCAAACTTTCTCCATAGTGTGATATAGCTTCTTGATGGCTAGCGTATAAGCTGCTGCTTCAAAGGTTTCATCTTCATGCGTACTGGTATCACCCTGGGTGTTGGTGTGCTATCCTTGTTCATCTGTCTGTACATGCTCTTGGGATTCATGAGTGCCCTGGCTGGCTTCGTCATCGCCATCATCTTCATCTGTCTCTGTTCTTTCTTCCTCGGAACTAGACACTACTTGTCCTTGTGGTTGGTCTCGGGGCGTGGTCGGGTAGCTTGGCCGCTCATATTCCTGAGAGAAAATCTGGCCTTCAGAAAACTGAAATTCATTGGAGAAAGCATCTTGCATTTCGAAATCAAACGTTGTATCTATGGGTTCCGCTTCCAAGTTAGGTATCGGAAAAGAAAAAGCTTCTGCACCAATAGTGGTGGGAACTTCTGCTGTAGTGGTGGTCGGTTCCTGAACTGATGTTGCCTGTGAGGTAACTGCACTGGTAGTGCCTTCCATTACAACTAGTCTTGATAATCGTATGCGAATAGGTTGTACCGTTGGAGTGGCTTCTGTCGGAGACTGCTCTGGAGAGGGTTGTGGTGAGGGTGATTCTGGCACCTAAAGGCAGGGGATAGTTCCTCTCATTCGCTTTCCTGCTCTTCCTTTGCTAGCCTTCCTAGCTTTCTTTGTGGTTCCTTTAAATGCTTTCAGCTTCTCGCTTGTCAATGCACGCTCGATAGGTAAATCGTAAGCCAAACACATATATACAATGCGTGTGAGAGCGCAACATCCATTGATTACCTTCTTTCTTTCCCATCTATGTTGGGCTAAGTAGAGCTGATCAATGATCCAGCTTGCTAGATCAACTGTTTGTGGTCGAGTACATGCTAAATATAAGCCAAACCAGATACGCTTGTGGGGCATGGTGAATCTATCTTGCGCTGGAAATGCAAAATGTTGCATGCATATCCTTAATGTTTTCGATAACTCAGGTGTGATTGCTAAAAATATCTTCCCACTTAGTAACATCTCCACGTTTCATTGGCTCTAGAACCAGCCTTTCTCATTCTGTTGGAGTGTGCGTACCATGGATCTTGATTGCAGCGCGAATCAGATCTTTAGAAAGATAAAATCTTTTATATGGTGGATCGTTCACTAAGGATGGCAAAATGAAGGTGCCTGGCAAATCTTTGTTCTTTGAAGCTGTCAATGTTGTGACTAAATAGTAACATCTGTAGAAGTCAGGTTTAGGCAAAGGGTCGCTGAAATACTCTGTAAACCCTGCTCTTGCCCAAACATGCGTTAGGTCTTCTGTGTTTTGTAGTCCTTCGAACTCTCTGGAGAAGAACTGATATTTGCCCCAGGTACGGTCATCAAACGTCAAATTGGCCTCAAAGATAAAATCGGCATCCGCCAATGGTCCTGTTAGCCCTTGAAACTAGTGAGAGTTGCGATGAATCTTCTCTGTATATCCCCTAGGAGGATCGTCGATCGGCATAGGTCCGGGAAATCCTTGGAATTCTGGGGGCTGAGCCGTAGGATGGGGCTCCACTGGTAGTTCTTCAATATTGGCCATGGGTGCACTGGGGCCAACTTCTGATGGTCCTTCTGCCTGCATGGTGAATGAAGCGAATGCGTAGTAGATCTGCTACATAAGATTAACACATTAGTATGGAAATTAATTATGATCCCATTAAAGTAAGACCGCAATCCCTTTCCATAACCGATGTGTAACCCGTGTAGCCGAGTGTCGTGATGTGGTTTATGGAATGATTTCTTGCAAACTAATGCAAGTCTCTAGACACCTACATGCTTCAGATGATGCATACATTTATTGATGAGGTGTTATTACAAGTGATGGTGGGTTATAGTGTGTGGATTTATACAAGGTTCAGCCATGAATGAGTTATTACAAGGATGGTGTTTAGTCGGGGTGGGAGTTATGTTAGACAAAGGGTTAGGAGAAGACTTCTGGATACATTTTGGTATCCACTTCCTGAGAGTTTGTGAACGGGTGATAGGTTTCTGCTGAGGGACAAAAGGTGATATCGGATGTGGTGGTATTGAGTTCAAGAGATTTCAGAGGGGTGTATATTACATGGCTTGAGGGTTGAGCTATAATACACTGTTTGGGTACCCAAATCTGCGTGGGTGTGGGTCAGTTCATAAGTTACTTCTTGGCGATCCAAATTTGTTGAATATTCATACTCGTAGAAGAATGTTCAAAAGAATTTGGATACTCTCTCTGCCTCTGCTGAAACTTCTTCTTGTCATTGTCTGCATTGTTGAAACTTATCGATGGTTTCTGTCCTTTTGGCACCCATATTTGTCTTGTGCCTTTTGCTCTGTGGTGTTGATACTGCTGCTTTCTCTGGATTGTCTGATATTGTCGTCGGTCTGGGTTCCTTCGTTGTGGTTGACTCTTTTGTGGTTGAGGTTGAGAGGTCGGATGGACACTCTGCTTTGGAAAAGAAGGGAGGTCCAACACTTGCGAAACGTGCCCATTAGGAAGTGCTCCATTTTGTACTTTTAATCTAGGCCAGCCCGTAGTAAGTGTGGAAGGATGGGCACCGCAGGGTGTTTTGCCCATGTGGACGCTGATGAAGTCCACCTGACCCATCTGCTAGGTGGTGACCCATTCTAATTTGCAGGAAGCCCAAGGGAAAATCTCCTGACGTCCTTCTGATTGACAAATGTCCATCACCAAGCCCGCGTGGGTTGGTGTAGACGTAACGTGACTGATCTGACCAAAGATCTTCCGGTCTTCCATCGCATGCATTTCATAGGGTCTAGGGTTACAAACCTCAGTCGGAATGCCGTTAGGGAAGTCAAGCGGTATCACTCGCTTTTGATCTAAGGTTCCAATCTGCAAGGAGCCTTGTCTAAGATTTAGGTCCACTGAGTGATCGTATAGCCAATCTTGGCCAAGGATTAGGGGTTCTATCAGGTCCTCGTCATGGCACACTAGTAACTTTACTGTCAAGGTCACTTCGTCTATGAGGATAGGAAGGTCCACCTCACCCATGCAAGGGGTTTCCATGCCTCCTAGCCCTATGAGGTATGCCTCAATTGGCCGCATTTCTATTCCTGAGTCCTTATAGTGGGACCATCTAATTGCACTAGTCGCAACACCTGAGTCAATTAAAGCCCTGAACTCTTGGCAAGGATTGCCGTGCTCTAGCCTGACTGTAATGAATGGTCTCCAATCCACTATGCTAGGATGAGTACTTGACTTTGCTTGACACATGGCCATGGGGTATCTGGGTGTTGTTTCCAGATGGTTATAATGTTCTCTCCCTAGTCCTTGTCTTCTTAACTTCATGCACTTAATGCATTCTATAGCTTCTGCGTGAGCTTCAGCTCGTATTCTATTTTCTTCCTCCTTACACTTCTTTGCCAACGTAAGTCGTCTAAGAATATCCTCAATAAGAGGTTCTTGGTATAGCCTGACTCTATAGCCACTAATGTAATTAGGCATTATATCTCCTTCTAAGGTGGCTAATTGTACTGCTCCACTTGTCGAGAGTCTGTTAATGATCATAGGTCCATAACCTCGCTTTTCTAACTTCCGTGCATGTTGTTTCAGCATATATACTAGGACTAAATCTCATTCTTTCAAGCCTTTATCTTTCACATGTGCGTCGAAATAGGCTTTCTATCGTTTCTTGCCACATATATCCCTGCTGCTGCTCTCAGCCTGGTTTCTCCTAATCGTTCCAAGTCCATTATTCTTGCTAATAATTCATGGCCGGTCCACTGATGTTCATGTGC
This sequence comes from Ceratopteris richardii, assembly GCA_020310875.1. NCBI lineage: Eukaryota > Viridiplantae > Streptophyta > Polypodiopsida > Polypodiales > Pteridaceae > Ceratopteris > Ceratopteris richardii. Next base: position 141,538,329 of record CM035418.1, on the reverse strand, counting down.
AACCTTAAGGGTCGGTATCAAGAATTCCAAAGGAAGCACAACGTTCTGACCAAAAACCATATGAAAGGGAGTTGCATTGAGTACGGTCTTGTAGGCCACTCGATATGCCCAAACAGCGTGGTGTAACTGTTTGTCCCAATCTGAACGTTTGTTGTTCACGAGTTTTGTCAGCACGTTACAAAGGATCTTGTTAGTGCTTTCAGCCTGACCATTGGTCTGAGGATGATATGGTGCGGATTTCTTGTGAATCACCATAAAATCCTGTAACAAATATTCAATGACTTGGTTTAGAAAGTGAGTTCCTCGATCGCTCACTAACTCTATAGGCAATCCATATCTTGCAAAGACATTTTCAAATAAGAATTTTGCAGTCGTGTGTGCATCATTCTTTTTTGTGGCTTTTGCCTCTACCCATTTGGTAAGATAATCTATCGCAACAATAATGTATTCAACATGTGTACCTTTTGCAGGAGGGTTGATGGGTCCTACAAAATCTATACCCCACTTAGAAAATGTGCGTCCGCCCATCATGGGTTTTAATGGCATTTCCTCTCTGCGAGTAGGAAATTGAGTTCTTTGGCACACATCACATCTCTTTACATAGGTATGTGCATCCATGTGAAGAGTGGGCCACCATAATCCTTCAAAGAGGATGGCTTTGATTATCCTATCCGGTCCAAAATGACCTCCTACGACACCTTGGTGTGCAATCTCTAATATGCTCAAATAATCGCTTTCATCTGAACACATTGTCTTAAGTATCCATCTCGTCCTCGTTTGTATAGGTTATTGCCAATAAGTGAATAGTCTCGAGCTTCCTGCTCTAGACTTCGTTGTCGTGCTAAGGTCATTCCTTGAGGGAATGTTTTCGTCCTCAAGTATGTCACTAAAGGTTCACTCCATTCTGGTGTGAGAGACACGTGATATAATGTAGCATGTTCTACTGGTGGTCTTTCACAACAAACAGGGCATTCTTTACAAAACTTGTAGACATCTGCTTCCATTGAAGGCCAATATACTCCTAGTCTATGCAGAGTTTGCAATGTACGATATTTCGAGTGATGTTGCTTTAATGCACCTACATGTGCTAATTGCAACCAATTTGCATGTTCTGATTCATCTACACAACAAGCAAGAATCCTTTGATTATCCTGTTTATATATGCTTCCTGCTATGATTTGATATCTCTATGACTTGGTGATCTCTCCTTCTTTGATCCTTATCCTAGGATTCTTAGGTCCATATGTGAGAATACGGACTATAGGCTTAGCCCATTCTGGTGCTATCTCAAGGTTAAACAAATATGCATATGGTTATTCATCCGCTATCCCTTGAGGAGCTTCTCCTGTGGTCAGTCTCGATAGGTGGTCAGCTCTGAGATGTGTCTTTCCTTTTCTGACTACTACCTCAAAATCATACTCCATGAGTAATAGAAACCAACGTATCAATCGTCCTGTATTACAAGGCTTGTTGACTAAGTACAGTAATGCTTGATGATCTGTAAAGAACTTGAACTTGTTTGCCAACAAATAATGTCTGTATTTCTTTACTGCATAGATCATTCCTAATCCTTCTCGTTCCGTAGTGCTGTAATTTCTTTTTGCTGCGTCCAACTGTTTGCTTGCGTAAGCTATGGGAAGATCTATATTACCTTCATTCGTGGGTTGTGCTAACACACATCCTATGGCATAGTTGGATGCATCCACATGTACATGGAATGGCTTACTCCAATCCGGGGTTGTCAATATAGGTGTTGAGCACAAATGTCAATTAAGTTCATTGAATGAATTCTCACATTCATCTGTCCATTCAAAATTGGTCAAAAGAGAGTACAGAGGCTTGGCTATGATTGCATACATGTGTATGAATTGTCTATAATAACCACAATGACCCATAAAGGCCTGTACCTCTTTTACATTAGTTGGTCTAGGTAGATCTGCAATTACTTTCGCTTTTTCTTCATCTGTTGAAATTCCATTCTTTGACACAATGTGTCCTAGAATTTTGCCTTGTTTGACCATGAAAACACACTTTTCTCGGTTCAAACAAACGTGATATTCTCAACATTTGTCAAATATTTTTCATAACTCAGGGAATGTGTCTGTCTGACATTCGAATGAGCACATAAGTCATCGACATAGACTTCCAAATTCTTGGGTAAGAATTCCTTAAAAACATGACACATGAGTCGCTGGAAAGTGGCGGGTGCATTTGTTAAGCCAAAAGGCATCACACAAAATGCAGAAATGCTCCATTCTGTGGAAAAAGCCGTCTTGTGTTGATCTTCTGGACCAATGGCTACTTGGTTATAGCCTGAGAAACCATCAAGAAAGCTATAAACTTCCTTGCCCGCAACTCTTTCCAATAAATGTTCCATGATAGGAAGAGGATAACTGTCTCTAATCGTGGTGGCATTAACTTTTTTAAGGTTAATACACACACGCAATTTTCCGTTCTTCTTGGGCACAATCACAATGGGGGATACCCATTCGGTATGCTCAATTTCGTATATGAATCTTGCTTCTATCAATCGGTCTATTTCTTCTTTAATCTTCACAGCGTAGTTATCATTGTACGTGTATGGCTTCTGTTTCGTAGGTTTTGCATCTAGAATCATAGGTATTCTATGAGAACATATGTCTGGATCTACTCCTTTCAAATCTTTGTAACTCCAAGCAAACACATCTCTATATTCGAGCAATAGGGCAACTAATTCTTCTTCTTCTTCATTTGTCAAGTCATGCCCTATGTATGTACATTTCTCTTCTTCTTCTTCTTCTTCTATGACAACTATTATTTTTTGGGTTTTCTCTCAGTTATCATATACCTCTCCAATGCCAGCTTTTCTGTTAGGCATTCGTACCATGATTCTTCTATCTTCTATTTCATACTTCTTGAAGTTCTCGGGAACTTCAAACAAAGATTCTTCTTCTTCTGACATGGTTTGTTTCTTCTTTCTTTTCTTCCCTTCACTTTTAGTGGTCACTTGAGTGGTTAATCTCACCTCATTCATAATTCCTTCATGTTTCTGAGGGTGAGTTTCTACTTCATAGAAATATTCTTCCTCTGATGCAAAGGGGGGATCCATTATAATTGACTCTAAATCGAAGTCACTTGCGTCCTCAAATGCATCAGTGCTAGGTTCACATTCTTCCAAAATTGAATCACACATGATCGGCTCTATTGTAAAGACTGAGATGTCATAGCCATCTTCATCACAGTGGGGAGTCCATTGTTCTTCATTGATGGCTACATCCATGGTTGCTAGGATTTCTGCCCAACCATGGGGTTCGAATTCTTCATCTGGAAATACTACCAGTGTGTACGCTGGATCTTGAAGGGTTTGTGGATGTTGTTCTGCACCTAAGGTTCTGGCTTCTAACCATTCTTCCTCTTGTTTTGCTACCTTACACATCCATAGATGAGTGTCCTTGTGTAACCATGAGGGGTCTGACTCCAATGAGTGTACCGATTTTGTTTCTGCCTGTGTCTTATGGATGGTGTTCCATTGTAATGGGGGTACATCTCTATGCGAATAGTCTTTAAGATTGACTTTGGTAGTCACTCCTAAATGTTGCAAGTACAAAGAATTAGTTCCCCAATCTTGTACGATTTGCAACTGACGCATGAATGGTCGTCCCAATATCATCTCATAAGCATGATTTTTACTAAAATCACAAATGGCGAAGGTATGCTCAAATTCCACACCACAAGTGGTGAGAGATATGCCTTCTAGTAAGCCTAATGGTTTTTCTATATGTCCATCAGCCATTTGTAGCTTCATCCTGGTAACTCATGTGAGTACCAATGAATGGAAGACAAATTGTCTTCCCCTTCTGTGTTGGGTACTTGAGACAGGGATGGTGCATTCCTTTCCTGTGTCTCTGGGACAATATGGTTCCTATGCTGATCCTTTTTCTCTTTGCTATCTATCAAGTATTCTAGCCTCTCCATTAATCCTTGAAAATGCAATTCCGGTTTTGCCATGTTATTCCAATTTAGATATCTAGAGGCTTCGAACATTGCTTGTGCTAATTCTACCATCTTCATGCAAAGTTTAGTTCTCTCAATTTCTAGATCAGCTCGAGGGTAGTTTTTACTCATTTCAGCTATTTGGGGTCCTTCTTTTAATCTTGCCTGATACGCACGAAACATCATGTCTAGGTTTTCTGGTATGGGTTCCGCTAAAACTGATCCTGATTTTTGTGCTAGGTTCTCTTGATTCAATTCCTGTGAAGTCAATTCTAGGATTTTGGCTCTCGATTCTTTGAGACTTCCTTCCAACTCAGTTATCTTTTTACTCCACTTTCTCTTGATTCTTTCTCTAGAATCTTTCTAAGATTTAGTCTTTTTACTACTAGACTCTCTAATTTCACTAGTTCCGGCTGTTTTCTCCTGATTAAGCTGTTGATTCTGTAAGAGCGCCTGGCCTCTGGTTATAGCTTGGATAGGCACGTATGTAGGGTTGGATCCATGTCTGTTGTTTACAATACCTATCACGTTGATTGGTGTCACATTTGACACATTTGCAGGGTTCTTAGGACAATCTTTGATTATGTGCTCTTTACCACAGTCGGCACAAAAGCCTTGTATGTTATAGTATTGTGATTGTCCTGCTATCGGAGGATGTGGACAATCCTTTATGAAATGATCTCCTTGGCACCTAAAGCATGGTCCTCTAGGGCCCTGTGGCCTTTGCTGTCTCAATTGGGGCCATGGATTCGGATTTGTGTACATCACGTTAGCATAATCGGGCTCCCAACTAGGTTTCACTGGTGGACTATCATAATGATATGTCTCCACATGTTCTGGTGACTCTGTGTAATACGCGGGTGGACTATCTATGTGAGTAGAGTCAAAACTGTTTGAGTTTGGATCACTGTCAGTAATTAAGGGTGAAACGGGAACTAAAGCCCTACTTAGGTTCTCTTCTGCAGCAACATATTTCATTGAGATGACATTCGCTGGTGGGGGTGGCTGCTGAGCTAAGACAGGTTGAGGTCTCTGTTGAGCCTGATAAGCATAGTTTTGAGGAGGCCTATAATAATTATGTCTCCCTATGGGATGATTGAAACTTACTTCCAGTCTCTCTCTATTCTTGTCTCTTTGCATGCCATGGGCTGAGGATGTTCCTGCCCCTTGTTGGCTCGCGCTTACGTTTGCTCGAGATGGAGGGAATACCAATTCACCTCTCCATGTATATGTATTTCTAGCGTGTTTTGGTACCACAAATACCCGTTCTGAAGTTCCATCCAGGTATACAACCTTTCCAGGTATATCCGGGTCCTTGAATTTGTAGATTATAATGGAGCCTACCTCACTTGGTTGTTCCCTTCTGTACCTCCAAAATGCTTCGTCTGTTTCTTTATTCACGAACAATTCTATGCTCCTGTTGTCATGAGGGGTCCAATCTGGAACTAGTACTCGTCTCAGTACAGATTTCCCTCTAGGTGTCCTAGGTTCTTCTAATGGTTCTTTTCCTTGGGATCTCGCTTCCGTCTCTAAATGAATTACACCAAACTCATTCGTATTGTTTGGCTGCGTACTTATGATGTACATCGTTCCTTCTTTGTCTATGTATGCGTCTCTCTCAAATTTCACCACTGGATGTTCCAATCCAATGGGTTGATCGGGGTTGTGCATTTGCACCACTTGTCTTCGCAAACCATCCTCATAGATGCGAGCATCTAAGCAGTTGGTTCGGAGAAATTCTAACTGAGTCCTATAGGGTCCTTCAGGTTTTTCAAAATATGCTACATTTGACCCTCCTTCTGGTCTTTCTGTGCTAAATGCCATTTCTGATTCACTCGTATCTGAGCTCTCATAGGGGTAATTACTATTCAACTGTTGTGCCCACGATCGTGCAGTAGTTCCTACGCTGGCTTCTGATGATCTAAGGCTTCATCGGTCTGACTTACCTATATGTTTGCCCGATCTAAGGTTCATGAATTTTCTTCCTTGCACACTCAGTACACGCTCAGATCGTCAATGATTCTCTTTTCTCTAATCGCTTGGTTCTTTTTAAGTGTCTTTAAGTTCTTGTCTAGATGTATGCATCAGGAATTGACTTTCTGTGGTACTTTTGAGTTCTCGTTCCGTCAGACTTAAGTTCTTTCCCTTAGGTTTTCGTATCACACATGTTTATCTTTAGTCTTGGACTTGATAATGCTAAATATCTTGAACTTGAGGCGTTCCTATCATCTTTAATCCACAATGCTAACGTTTATCCTAAGCTAATAATTGACTGAGGGGGTTGAGTAATCTTCCAACCTCGAGTCAACTTTGTTGATTGCTCTGATGCCCAAGAAGCCGCGCTTCCCAAGCCCTGTGTCCTTCACTACCTTGCTTTGGTTGCCCTTGATTGTCCTTGCTAGACCTGAAAAAATCCAATATTAGACCAATTTCACGAATGGATGATCAAGCACTTGAGTATATACACCCTTAAAGTTCCTTTCCCTTTTGCCCAAAACTTCAATGATTGCCCCCTGGCTTTCTAGTCCCACACTAGGTCAACCTCAAATCGGCTTATCTAAAAATCAACGTATTCTCTATGAAAAAAATAGTTGAGCCACGTAGTACTCGTCAAGAGCTTTCTAACGAGCTATAAAGCTCAAAAAACGGACTTCGGATGAAAAAGATATGACTGCTTAGGCCCTAAGGGGTAAAAACTGATAAACAGGTTTTTCTTCAAATATGAGCTAAGGGGTAAAAACTGATAAACAGGTTTTTCTTCAAATATGAGCTAAGGGGTCTCCTATGAGTCTAATCACCCAAAAATTTGCCAAAAAATGCCCCAAAATTAGCCAAAAATTGAAACCTTAAAATTTGTGTTTGGGGTGAGCAATTGCGATGGTCTGGGACCATCGCGATGGTCTGGGACCGTCGCGATGGTCTGGGACCGTCGCGATGGTCCAGGTGAACCGTCGCGATGGCTTGGCACAATCGCGATGGTCCGAAAATGCGAACTGTCGCGATGGCGTGAATTCGAGTAGTCACTATGGCGTGAATGTGAACTGTCGCGATGGTCTGAAATGAACGATCGCGATGGCCCAAAAATGAACAATTGCGATGGTCCGATCTGCGAACAATCGCGATGGCGTGAGTCAACGGTCAATCGTGAACCGTCGTGATGGTCCGAGTGAACCGTCACGATGTTCACAGATGCGATGGCATGAGCCAATCACGATGGTCCGAGCGCGATGGCATGAGCCAATCGCGATGGTTCAAGTGAACCGTCACAATGGTTAGGCCGAGCCGTCGCGATGGCGTGAGCCAATCGCGATGGTGTGACACAATCGCGATGGTTTGAGCCAATCGCGATGGTCCACCAAAGTATGAATTTTTGAAATGTGTTTGTGGATCCGTGTATGCACGTGTGTCGCCTACCCCGTGGTGAACTCGCTTACCAAAAATACCGAAGTTGGCAGACCATCGCGATGGTCTGACACACTCGGCAGATCTCTGATAGAAAGTGAAATTTTACCTTTTTCAAGCTTTCTTGATGCACTAGAGCTCTGTACCTGCAAGAAAACTCAAAAACACAATAGCACATGCAAGCACAAAAACTCTCTCTCACTCTCTCGCATGCACAAATGAGGGGAAATGAGGAGAATGGGTGGATATGGTGAATTTTCTGATTTTTTTGGAGTTGAAGATGATGATGCGGTGATGAAGATGGAGTGTGGGGGAGGTGTAAAACACTAAAAACTAACTAAAAACAACAACAAAAACTGAAATTTTTTAACTTCCAACACCACTTCTTGCTATACTCTTACCATCACACATTCGTCCTAGAGTCGATCCCTGGCAACGGTGCCAAATTTGGTGTTGCTCTAGCACAATGGTGAGAACCACGTTAAGAAGCTCCACCTCCTTAATGTCAATCCGCGGAAGAGATAGGAGTGATATGAAGATCGTGAATGTGAGATGAAGTGAGAGTGAAGGTGAGAAGCATAGAAATGCACACACACATACACACACACTATGAAGAGACAAGCAAGACACAATGGAAGGTGAGAAATCAACTCTATTGCTCAAGATCTCAATTACAAGCTCAAAGTAGCATTAAGCTCACACTAACCAACCTCAAAAATGAGCTCTCTAGCTCTTTTTATAGATTCTAGACTAGTTTTGACCGGTTTCACATATAGTGACTGGCATAGTTAAAAAATAGGTCCTAGATGCTATTTGAAAGGGTAAACGGTGTCTAAAAATAACCAAAATTGGTACACTCATTCTACCTAAGCTCCTCAAGCTCGAGGACTCCTCGGCTTGCACAAAATGGAGCTATAAATTACAAAAAGGGTTTTTTCTATGTTACATATGTTACAATAGTGATGAAAATCACTGTTGGAGGTTTTGAAAAGTATTTATAAAACATAGATCTTTGAAAAATTGATTCGACTGACTCCCTGCTTTGTCTTTACATGCTTCCGCATCTTCTATGCATCTGGCTATTGCCAACATTTGTGGTCCAAATAAAAAACTTAGATCAACCCATTGGACTAGAACATCCAGTAGTCAAATTTGAAAATGGTACATACATCGACAAAGAAGGAACAATGTATGTAGTCACCACTCAACTAGATAGACAAGAAATTTGGCAATATAATCTCGGAGGCTGAAATAGGTGACATAGAGCAAGAGAACTTAGGAAGAGAGCCAAAGACCCCTCGAGGCAAATCAATCGTGACTAGAATAATCACTCTAGAGTGGGTTCCCTAGGACCAACGGAACAAGTGGCTTTATTCCTAGATGGATTGTTAAGCACCAAATTGAGATCCTATGTGTACTTGAAGGACCCTAGATCCATAGAAGAGTGTCCTGGCATGCGCATAGACATTGAGGATAATCTAGGGGAGGAGTTAGATCTTTCAAAAATCTATAAAGATTCACATAGCTCTACAAGCCTCAATTCCAAACAATCCACCTCTATCGAGGAACTTGTAGAGAAGGTAGCTCAGAAACTAGGGGTCTGTGGCAAACAAATACCTAGATTTTCCCCATTGAAAAGATGCTACACCTGTGGAGGAGACCACATTGCTAATGTGTGCCCAGTTATGGCTCAACCCCAAGCAAACCCGAACAACCAATACTACACTATAGAAAGGAGGTACACTAACCACACAACACAAGACTACCCTTATAACAAGCAAAGGGTTAGAAAAAATTATCCACAACCATATCCAAAACAAGGGAGATACTAGAACCAGTACCCATATCAGTATGGTAGGCCCCAACAACCTTATCATCCACCCTACCAAGGACAACAAAGACCTCAACCAGTGTTAATGCAACATCCTCCACCTCCAACAAATGTGATTTTAGTAAAGTATGCCGCCACTGAAGAAAATTTGAATAGAGCCTTAGTGCAAGTCTCACCATTGCTTTTAGAAAGTGATCCGAATGATCACAGTTTTGACTCGACTCATGTTGAAAGCCCACAAGATTACTATATGCAGTCACCTCAGCATAATGAAACATACTGTTATGAAGACCCTAGTGAATCTAGTGGGGAGCCAGAATACACTAATGGCATGTACACAAATCCTAATTCTAGGCCCCAACCTAGACAAATGAGAGCCCCAGCACCTAGAGGACCATGCTATAGATGCCAAGGGGATCACTTCATTTGTGATTGTCCTTTACTTGCACCGATGCAACCCCAATCAGTGACAATTCAAGGGTTTTTCCAAGATTGTGGGAAAGAGCACCTCTTACAAGACTGCCCAAAGAACCCAAACAATGGGCCAAAAATCACTCATATCAATGTGATTGGGTTAGTGCTAGATTCTATTAGAAGTGTAACTTCCACTACCCCAGTTCAGGTAGTCACTAGAGCTCATGCATTACAACAAAACCAAGGCTTAGGACATGAAAAAAGTTTTGACATCAGTGAAACTGAGAGTATAACAAAGAAGAGGACTAGAGCCTGGAAAGATAGTCACGAGAGAATGAAGAGACAACGGTCTAAGAAGTTGAGTGACCTGGAGGAAAGCTTAAAAGAAATAAAAGCAAAAATAGTTGAACTCACATCTCAAATGCACTCTCTCGATATATGTGCGTGCCTCTCAAACATACCTCTCTGAAATATCAAGTTCTCTTCAATAGAACTTTGGAACCTTCTCTTGAACAGGAACACCTAGCAGGAACTTTCTCCAGACATTCTCCTTTTTCCTTCTTCTTACAAAGTTGGAACATAAAGAGAAACTGACAAAGGAAATATAGGAATACCTAAAATAGGATTACCTGTAGATATGACTTTGCATTCTTCCACATATGGCTGAAAAAAAGTCTTCATGTTTTATCACCCCCTGGATGATTTAACACTAGTATCCAAAATTTTTCAAATTACATCAGATTTTATGAAATCTGGAACATCTTCCTTCTTTCAATAAATCTGATCTTTATACCTGTATCTGAAACAAAATCTCTGAACCCTTTTTATTAGCACTGCGCAGTTGCTAATAGCTTCCACTGTTACTTCCTCATATTTCCATATTAAAGAATAAGGTTAGCTGATCTATTACATGATAACAAAAAACCTTACTAAAAGCATTTTAGGATCCATAATCTTTTGCAACATAACAAGTATCTTCTTCTATTTCTCTGCAACACAAATATGATAGAATCTGAATCTTTGACTTACTTCTTCCAATGCTAAGAATCTTCACAAACAAAGGATAGACAATTGACTCATAAATACTCAAGATCTTTCATGATCATTCAAGATCATCCAAGATCATACGAGATCATACAAGATCTATGATCTTTGCAACAAAATACCTGTGTAGAATCTGCTCTCATCAAACCTTCACGCTTGAATGTTTGATTTATTACCTGAATGTCTCTAAGTGTCCACGCTTCTCACATAAAGTTGTAAAAATTTTCTTTAACCAAATCCTTTCCAAGAATATGCAACTCCTATTTGAAATATAAGTGGACAAACTCTCACCTTGAGAACTCCAAAAGTTGCAAGGTGATACTTCATCTTTTCATATTCTATCCGAGTGAAATGTGATAGTACCTGCTTGACTTTCTTTTGGTTAACTCCACTTCTCAATCAAGTGATAGGATTTAATGGAACACCTTTTTTAATACAACCATGTATCCAAAAATCAAGACAATCATAAAAAATAGATTCTTCAACTGACTGGTACATCAAAAAATCTAAATTTTCCGAAGTTTTGTGAAAATACTGAATATGAGGTAACTTTTCCAAACACAAAACCTCAACCCAAGTCTCCAAGATCTGCTGCAAATACTCTTTTACCTCAAGAGTTAGATAAAGAAGAAATATACTTCTCTACAACTTGTCATATACCAAGTAGCTTTGTTTTGACACTCCATGAATTCTTTGAGGGAATATATAGCTATCTGCTCAAAATTTTCCTTTTGGAATTGTTGGACGTTCCTTCCATAACTTTTGTTCTCTTTATCTTGAAGTAGCAAGCACTCTTGACTTCTTCAAATAAAATTTTTCTCTTCCTTTAGTGCTAAGAGTAAGAGACATAACAAACATGGTATACAAATGGAAGTGAATATAGAATCATATTTTACCATCTCCTCATATTTCTGAATCAAAACTTTTCTTCAAATGTGATTGATATGACTGAATTCACCAACCTTTTGGCTGAATGATGAATTACATTTCTAGAATTACCTCTCTAGATACAAAATGTGAGCCAAAAAAAAACTTCCAACCAACTTACAACACAAGATTGGCTGAAAACAAAACTGAAGCTCTCCACATTTGTCTTCTAAGAGGAACTTCTTGCCATGAAAGAGATTTCTCAAAACTCTCTAGGAAAACCTCTAGATACCTGTTTTGATGTAGCCTTTAACTTTCAAATAATGAAAGTGTATAAAAGCGCTCCTTGAATCCTTCAAATCTCTTCATAAATGCTCTTCTAAGATATGACCTGCAAGTGATAATCTGATAATAGAAACTAATACTTGTGATTTGATGTTGATCTCGTTCCTTCATCTTCTTCAAACCATTGTTTTTCCTTGAATTTGAAGTAGCCTTCTCTTCATCAAGTCTTGGTCTTCAAACAATACTTTTGTAAAGTATTTTCATACTCTTCCAAAAGTATTCGACTGCTAACAGATCATCATCTTCATACTCCACATTGATGAATAAACATGTGATTGAATTGTCTAATTCTCAAATCTCTAATCATCTAGATTAAGTGTGTATGTCAAATGTCAAATGTTAGAAGATGCTCTTAAATCATATGTTGTAAACCTGGAAGTCTGGAAACCTGTGAACCTGGATATTTGAGAGCCTGGATGCTCTGATACCAAAACCCTAAAGCTCTGATACCAAACGTTGGAAATTTAGTAGGCCAATAACTAATACCGCAGGTCCATAGTTCCATAGTCTAGGATCTACAACATAAATTTCAGCAATCTTCCAATATTGACAAAACATGAACATACCACATTTAATCATACAAATGATGAGACAAAGATAGAGAGAGATTAGACAACATGTGTAAAGTGTTACATAAGCCACTGCTTACTCACACTATCATATATACAAATGTTCTAATCTACAATGTGGGAGCAAAACTCTCAACCACTATGTGAACAGAAATAGATGGATGAGTGAATATACAAATGTAGCAAACGTATTCATATGTATGGACAGAAATTTGAATATATATGAGATGTGTGACCTAATAGGTTGTAGAAGAGTGAATATGAGTGATAGAAAGAGGAAGGATCAATCTAAAATTGATAATCAGCAAACCCTCATCTGAAATTAGGCTATGGAAGACCCTAAGTTAGATACGTGTGTGAAAAGATCACATACTTACAAAATTAGCATAGCATGCTAAATGCTTGCTACCAGAAATCCTCAAACTCATATGAATATACCTTCTCGAACACCTCATCCAAATATGCATAAGCATACATGTACTGATTCTCTTGTACCTATGTCGAATAGGACTCCTTTTGATATGGATGTCACTACCTCCATAAACTCCAAGTAGTACCTATGTGCATAAAGAGAATATGTACCTGAATTCTTAACATAAGATGCAAATCTTATGTTAACCTCCATCCAATGTCTTTGAAGTACACCGAAATCTTCATGTAGAAGAAAATCTTCAAATACATTATGTAGATGGCTGATCCACACCACCAAGCTGCTGATAGATAAGTCTTCTCCATAAGCAAGAGTGTGAGCACAATCTTCTCCAAGAAGAACTCCATAGCTGCTCCTCAACATGCTCCTAGATTGCACCATGGCTCCCCATGTGTGCTAGAGCACCACCTCTACTGAGGGACCAAAAACTGGTGTTGCCAATTGGTGTGTGATGTCTTAACAATGAGCCAGAGCTCTTCTTATATAGTATTGTATGTTCCTTGAATTAAAGCACTCCAAAATCAATAAAACGCGATCGCTATCATCATGGAAAATAAAACAAAATCACTTCGCCATATTTATCGCCGTCCATCGTTTGCTGTTTTTCCCAAAAAGCATGATAACAAAAAATCTTGCTACTGCGCCGATGGCGGGATTCAAACTCGGATGGGTTCTTTGGAAGGCAAACAATATAGCCACAACATCCAACACTTTTTTCTTGTAGAGGGAGTATAACAGAAGTCTATACATGCTGGATACTATGATCAATTTTGACTATTGAGATTTCCAACATTTCAGATATCAAAACGGCTTCGCTCTGTGGTGCCGAAATCATGATCTAAGCTCGTTTCAACCTCTGAATGCACTATCATAGTGCTTGTGCAAGCTATTTTGTCTTCTTATGCCAAAGGTATATACCAGTTTTGGTTTGATAGTATAAGTGTCTCGAAGTTTGCTACAGGTTTAGCAAAATTCGTTTGGGCAGTTCTGTTCAACTTCTTGAGATACAGTCAATTTTCTGCATCAAGGTATTTTAGTCACCAGCCATGGTTGAAAGTAGTGATGTATTCCATATGCTGGCTGTTGAGGATAAGTTTGATGGTACCAACTACCCATTGTGGGCTTATATGGTGCATCATGTAGTGGTCGCAAAAGGACTGTGGAATATTGCGTAGGGTGTTGAAAGACATCATGTTACACCTATGAATATAGGTACTGCAAACACACATGTTGGAGCTAATGGAGATGGTGTTGAAGATGATGATATTCTGCAGATTCCTGTTCATGTTGTTGTTTCTGTTGCACCTATTATAGATCAAATTTGTTGGGATGGCAGAGATGCTCAGCCACATGCATTGATAGCTTTGTCTGTCAAATGTGCCATTATTTCTCACATTCCCTTTTACAGAACAGCTAAGGATGCTTGGGATACACTTATGACATTGGATCAGGCTAGGAATGAGGCTCGTGTTGCATACCTCTGAAAACAATTGGAGAGTGAGCATATGAATGAAGGTGATTCTATGGGAAATTTTCTCCCAAAGATCAAGGATTTGAAAGAACAATTGATATCTGCTGATGAAATTATACCGGATAGCTCACTTGTGCAGACCATTTTGAATGGTCTTCCTGACTCATATGAGAGTTTTGCTTCTACTCTTTGTTTGATGATGAAAGGCAATCCAAATTCCCTGTCATTTGAGGAGTTAGTCTCTGTTCTATTATAGGAAGACCACTCTAGGTAGAACATGTCTATTATGCATGTTGCAGATCAAGCTTTCCTGGATAGTCAGAAGGGCAAAGGTAAATGGAGCTCTTCTACTGGTAAGCAAAAATCTGCAAATGCTGCACATTTGTTACACTACATAAACAATTGAGAAGGCTACGAGAGGAAATTAATCATGAAAATAATGTAGTACCCAAAAACGGAGTTCAATTGTTATCTCAAGGTCGAAGAAGGAAGACAAAGATGAGAAGAACTCAAAAAAGGAGAAATTGTTTTGCAAATACTGTAAAGCAAATGATCATGTCATCAAGAGCTATCCAAAACTGGATGCTAAAGAGGCAAAGAAAAAAGAGTCCGAAATGGTTGTTGCAGAGGCCTCTACATCGAAAACAGAGTCTGTTAATCTTGTGCAGGAAGAAGAATGGGCGTTTACTACTGTTTGTAGTTTTGGACCATCTTCTCATGAGCAGTGCATGTCTGCAATAGACTCAGATGTTTGGTACTTTGATAGTGGGGTGACCAAACATATTACCTCACAACACAGTTTCTTCTCTTCACTCGAGCCTGCCCCTATGGGGAATACTGTTACATGTGCCAACAACTCCTCCTATCCTGTTTTGGGAGTTGATAACATAATTTTGACTACTGCTGATGGTAGTTCTTTCACTTTTTCAAATGCTTTGTTTGTGTTAGGGATCAAGAAAAATCTGTTATCACTTTCTGCATAAGGCAAGATTGGCTTCATTATGAAATTTGTTGATGAAAGAGGTATAGTTCATGATCTGTCAAATGGCGACGTCATTATTGCTTCTGTCATTTTATGTCATGGGCTGTATAATCTCATAGACTATGAAAGATCTGTAAATGATTTGGCATGTGTAGTACATGATTCTCAGGCTATGTCAGATGCAGAGCTTTGGCATGCATGCTTTGGTCATCTGAATTTTGCTAGTTTGCTACGCCTGTAGAAATCTGAAATGGTGTCCTCTTTGCCAAAAATGAGGCACCCTCTTTGCCAAAAATGAGGCACCCAGTAAACATGTATGTAAAGGCTATATTTTGGGCAAAATGCAATGTTCTTCTTTTCCAAAAGATGGTTTAGTTCGAGCTACTCAGAAATTGCAGTGTCTGTGGTCCTATGCAGACACCTTCTTTTGCAAACTATCTTTACTTCATGACTTTCATCAATGATTATTCCAGGCATGCATGGGTATATCCATTGAAGGCAAAGTCCGAAGTGTTTATGTGCTTCAAACAGTTTCCTGTTTTGGCTGAAAATCTATCAACATGTAATATGGACACCCTCCGTTCTGATCTAGGGGGGGAATATATGTCTTCTAACTTTAATGCATTTCTGGTGGAACATGGGATAAAACATCAGTGTACAATGCCGTATACACCTCAATAGAATGGGGTTGCTGAATAGAAGAATAGGTCACTCATGGAGATGGCGAGGTGTATGGTCAAGAGTCAGGCTTTACCACATAGTTTTTGGCTTGAGGTTGTCATGTGTGCAACATATGTACTTAACAGTTGTCCCACTAAAGGGTAGCTCAAAAGACATGTATGTTACTTTACTGCCTCTTTTTACGGGTGGACAGTCTAGTGCTAGTCCTAACCAGGCAACTTCTCAGCCTTTGCAGGTTTCATATGATGATGCAGATCATTCCATTTTTGATGCAAATTTACATGATGCACTTGTTGATGAGAGAGCTGATATTGAGCAGGAAAAAACTATGCCAATTTCGGTTGGTGCAGACCTTGCGTGACAACAAATTAGATGCACCTCTATCATATCGTACTCATTCAGGCTCATAGTGCCTCTTTTGCATCAGATCGCTATGTTATGGCTGCCTCTACTCTCTATGATGGGACTGAACCTGTTTCATTTGATGAAGCACAAAATTCTGAACATTGGATGGCTGCAATGCAATCTAAATATGATGCTATCATGGAAAATGGTACCTGTTCTTTATGTGACTTGCCTCCTGGAAAGAAGGCCATTGGCACTAAGTGGGTATACAAGCTAAAGCATAAACTTGATGGAATAGTTGAGAGGTATAAGGCTAGGCTTGTTGCAAAGGGTTATGTGCAAAAAAGAGGCATTGATTTTGATGAAACCTTTGCTCCTACTTGCCGAATGACTACTGCTCATAGCATATGTGCACTTGCAGCTCATCATGGTTAGAATGTAGATCAGTTGGACATCAAAACATCATTTCATAATGGTGACTTGCATGAAGAAGTGTATGTTTTTCAGCCCCGTGGCTTTGTGCAGGAAGGACATGAAGACCAGGTGTCTAGGTTAAAGAAGGCATTATATGGTTTAAACCAAGCACCACGTGCTTGGTGTGAAAAGATACATGCCTATCTCATTGCACATGGTTTCGAGATCAGTCCAACTGAAAGCACCTTATTTAAGCATGCCAATGATGTACTTCTGATCATTGTGGTGTATGTTGATGACATGCTGCTCACTGGTCCTCATGACATGCATATTGCTAATTTTAAGGCAGATTTTCATTCCTCATTTGAGATGTCTGATTTGGGGCATTTGCATTACTATTTGGGCATTCAATTTATGCAAGTTGATGGTGGAATGGCTTTGTGTCAAACAAAATTCCAAGATATCACATGGCCATGTGTGAAGCATCAGG
Source organism: Ceratopteris richardii (assembly GCA_020310875.1). Lineage (NCBI taxonomy): Eukaryota > Viridiplantae > Streptophyta > Polypodiopsida > Polypodiales > Pteridaceae > Ceratopteris > Ceratopteris richardii. Next base: position 141,521,072 of record CM035418.1, on the reverse strand, counting down.
TGTACATTCCCATAGAATAGTTGAACGACGACCCTTTGTGACCCTCGAGGTAGGACAAGGAGAGAGTGGAAGGACTATATGAGCATTGATTGACTTAGGTGCAACCACTAGTGCAGTTTGTTGGAGTTTATTGATCTCCAAAGTACAGCTAGAAGTAGAAACCCAACAGGACCTAGTTGACTTTTTCACAAACTTGTATGCACAGACCAATTTTCTTGCAGAGCAAATTGCTCTTTAGTCACTTGAAATTTTCTAAAACTGTTTCACACACACAAACTAGACTCTAAGAGCTTTCCAACAAGATATAGAACACCTCAAATGGATAAATACACAATGAGCTATGACCTCTGCAATATGCAGCTTTAATGGAGACCTTGAAACAGAAATGAACCTGAGGACACATATCACTTGCAGAGACTACTGCTCTTAGCTCACAACTCCAATGACTTTCAAGCTTTCCAGAATACAATTAGACTTAAAGAGCTTTCTAACAAGCCAAAGAACACATGATTTGGATACATACACAAGGAGATATGACCTCTGCAAGTTTGAGGTTTAATGGAGACCTTCAGTAGGGATAAAAAACAGAGAACACACACTACTTGCGGAGAGTATTGCTCTCAGCTCACAAATCCAATGATTATGAAAATTTACAGGACGAAAGTATACAGTAAGAGCTTTCCAATGAGCTATCAAACATGTAGTTTGGATATATAATGAGGGAGATACAAGCTCTGCAATCTCTGCAATCTCTGCATACAAAACTACAGCAGTGTAGAGATACACATATGACTCTCTTGGACATCCCACAAGATCACGACTTTTCTCCTCTTTTTATAGCATGGGAAACTAATCTAAAACCTTCCTAATACATCTAAATTCGTGGTAGACACTTGGATGGAGGTATTACATGACTCAAGTGCTCAAATAAGCAAAGTATTGATGGACTTTGAGAACTAGCCACATCGACCTTCCACTAGGACACCACTGAAGCTCCCTTGTGACTCACTAATTTGACTCACCATGTTCTAGAACTCACGTGGTATTTTGCTACATTTTATGAATAATATGAGCCTTCTTGAAGTATTTGAAGACTTCCCAAAGGTATTTACATAATTTGAAACTTGTACCCTACATAAAACAAATGTTCGCAACATTCTCCCCCTCAAGTTTCAAAGGGTATTTCCTTCATGCCAAGAATATAGTTGAATCTTTGAAGCTTTGGTCCATCCAAGGATTTGGTGAAGATATCTGCAACTTGATCCTTTGTTCCAACAAAAGAAACCTGCACTTCATTGTTCATGGCCTTCTCTCGAACATAATGATAGTGAACCTCTATATGCTTTGTTCTAGCATGAAAAATAGGATTTGAGGTCATATGAATGCTGCTCAAGTTATCCCCATATATCAGTGGTACATCAACCTGCACATTCAAGTCATGAAACAACTTTTTATACCACATAACCTCAGTAGTAGCCAATGCTAAACCTCTATACTCAGCCTCTGTAGAAGATAAAGCAACTGTAGGCTGTTTCTTTGAACTCCATGTTAATGTCTTGTTTCCTGCTATTACCACATATCCACTTGTGGATCTTCTGTCATCTTTGCTTCCAGCCCAATCTGCATCACTAAAGACTTTAAGAGTTAGATCAGCATCATGACTATAAAATAATCCTTTGTTCATGGTACCTTTCAAATACCTAAGCACTCTTTTCGCTGCATGCATATGAGGTACTCTAGGTTCATGCATAAACTGTGACAATACTCCCACTGCATAACATATATCAAGTCTAGTTTTTGTTGCATAAATCAAAGATCCTACCATGGATCTATATACATTCATATCATGCAACTCATCACCTTCCTTTGCACTTAGCTTTACATTACATTCCATTGGAGTAGAAACAAATTTACATTCCTGCATACCAAACCTTTTCAGCATATCACATATATACTTTCTTTGTATCAACCACATACCTTCATCGCTATACACAATTTCAATCCCAAGAAAGTATCTGAGCAAACCAAGATCTGAAATTTTAAATTCCTTTCCCAAATTACCTTTTATCTCATCAATTGCTTTTGCATCATTCCCTGTAATCAACAAGTCATCCACATAAATGCATACATAGACACACATGCCATCTACATGTTTTACATAAAGTGAAGGATCAGCATGACTCGTTGTGTATCCTTGCAGCATAAGATACTTTACCAACCTTGCATTCCATGCCCTTGGTGCCTGCTTAAGACCATACAATGCCTTCTTTAACCTGCATACATGATTAGGACATTTTGCATCCACATAACCATCTGGTTGTGACATATACACTTCTTCATTTAACTCACCATTAAGAAAGGCATTCTTTATATCGAGTTGATATATATTCCACCTTTTACTTGAAGCTAAAGCCAACAAAGTTCTCACCGTTGCCATATTTGCTACTGGACTAAATGTTTCCTCATAGTCCACACCTTGAGTTTGATTATATCCTTTTGCTACAAGTCTAGCCTTATATCTAGACACACTACCATCACTATTTCTTTTAATCTTAAAAACCCACTTGCAACCAATTACCTTTTGCTTTGGTGTACTTGGAACTAAATTCCAAGTCTTGTTATCCTGTAGTGCTTCCATTTCTTCTCTCATTGCTTTCTCCCACTTTTCATCTCCTTTGGCCTCATCATAACATGTGGGTTCATTTTCCTGCTCAACTTTTGTCATAAAAGCATAATGAGTATTCATAAAAGATTCATAAGTATACCTTTGAGGTTGCTTACTTACTCTTGAAGTTCGTCTTACCTCCAATGTAGATGCTCTTCCTTTCTTATTAGGAAGCTTTGATGATTCTCCATACTCACATACATCACTAATTTCCTCTCCTTCATCATTAACTTCAACAAGTTTGAGTTTACCTTTACTTTTAACACTTGGAGGTGACTCTTGCCTTAATCTTCCATTGAAAGGTGATCCTCTTTCTTCATTTAAACCACTCCTTTCATCATTTAAACTTCCTGATGGCTGAACTATGCATTCATCTCCTTCAACCACACCTTCTTCATTTTCATCCATGACCTGCAAACAATTCTTATCTGCATACCATGAAAGTGATTCATCAAAGTTTACATCTCTCGACACAACAACCTTATTGGTATGAGGATTATAGCATCTATATCCTCTTTGAGTATCTGCATAACCAATAAATATACATTTTTCTGATTTCGCATCAAGTTTAGATCTCACCTCACTAGGTACATGTACATAACATACACAGCCAAATACTTTCAAATGACTTACACTTGGTTTCCTTCCATGCCATACCTCATATGGTGTCAAATGATGAACTCCAGCAGTCGGAACTCTATTCATAATGTAAACACTTGTGCTAACAGCTTCAGCCCAAAAATAATTAGGCAAACACATATCATTAAGCATGCTTCTAGATGCTTCTGCTATGATTCTGTTTCTTCTTTCTGCGACTCCATTTTGTTGTGGAGTATACCTGCATGTAACTTCTCTTTTGATACCTTCATCATACAAAAAATCAGTAAAAGCTTGAGAGAAATACTCTCCTCCTCCATCGGATCTTAGCTTCTTAATATACCTTCCTGTTTGCTTTTCGACATATGATTTGAACTTCTTGAAACAATCAAAGACCTCACTCTTATGTTTAATAAAATACACAAATGTCATTCTACTATGATCGTCAATGAATGATACATAGTACTTATTACCAACCAAGGATGCCTCTTTAGTAGGTCCCCACACATCTGTGTGTATGAGATCTAGCAAACCATCACTTACATAGCTTGAATGCTTGAAAGGTTGTCTACTCTGCTTACCCATTTGACATGCTTCACAAAGATGCACCATATGTTGCCTAGTAAGATCAGGTAATCCTTCAACAATCCTCTTCTTTGATAGCTCCTTTAACCTGTGTATATTCATGTGTCCAATCCTTTTGTGCCATAGATCAAGCTCTGCTATTCGATGCATACCATAAGAGAAATAGTTTGTATGATTTGGGTTTACCTTGAATGTAAACAATCTTACCTTGTTTTTGACCTCTAGCAATTAACCTCCTTTGCTTTGGATCCTCAATGAAGCAACCGGCATGATTAAATCTCACTTGTAGATCTTTTTCTACCATTTGACCAACCGACATCAAATTCTTAGTGATCGTTGGCACATAAAGTACATCCTTCAAGCAATTTTTCTTGCTCTTATCCTGCATAACAACATCTCCAACCTGCATAATCTTATGTGTTGTATCATCTCCTGTTTCAACATGACCTTTACATGACGGATTATGCATATTAGAAAACCATGAAGCATCATGAGACATGTGATTAGAACAACCACTATCTACATACCATACATCGCTATTGCAATTCATCTTAGTTTCTACATTCATCATAAGAAGAGAATCATAATCATCACTTTTACCTTCAACTGCATAATTTCCCTGTTGTTTACCTCTTCTTGAATAGCCTCCTCTTCGATTACCACCTTGATTATTTTCATTTTGATAACAATCTTTGGCATAGTGTCCATACCTTCCACATATATAGCAATTGTTCTTATTATCTTCACTCCTTTGTCTTTGGTTGTAGTTGTAGTAGCCTCTCGTACCTCTAGCGCTTGATCTTCCTCTTCCTCTTGTGTTGAAGAAGCCACTTGAAGTCCTTTGATCATCACTCCTTCTTCCTTGACCTCTATTTGAACCTCTTCCACCTCTGTTTCCACCTCTTGATGATCCTACATAAAGAGCTTGTCCTTGAGATCCTTTTTGATTTGAAGTAGAACCATTTAGATTCATCTCCTCCGTGACCATGAGGGCAATAAGTTGATCAAAATCTGGTAATTCTCCTCTGACATAAACTGAAGTAATGAAGGGTTTCCATCTCTCATCATCTTTGAGTCCGTTGAGAGTATGTGCAACCAAGTCGTCGTCCTCCACATGAGCTTGAATTGATCCTAGTTGATCTGCAATCTCTTTAACTTTCAATATGTAATCATTGACCGATGTCCTTGTATCTTTCTTTATGTTATTCAACTCATTTTTGAGTTGAGTCTTCCTTGCTCTTGTACCTGTAGCATACAACCTTTCCAATGCAAGCCAAACATCTCTACTTGTGTCTAGATCTTGTATGTGTCCTACCATTGAATCTTGAATATTTTGTGATAAAATGAATATAACCCTTTTGTCTCTCTCATTCCAAAGTCTAAACTCCCTCAATTGTTGCTGATTTGGGTCCTCTGGTAATGTGGGTTTGATATCTGTGCCGTCAATCAAACCATACAAGCCTCTACCTTGCAAGTATGCTGTGATTCTAAACTTCCATGCTTGATAATTGGTCTTATCAAGCTTCTCTATTTGTGCATGTTGGTCTCCCATAATACAAATGCTAAGCTTCCTCCATTAAGCCTCCTTTCCAATGTGTGTGATGAGAAGAAATATAATATTTACCTTGTAAATGAGTTATATGCACCTTTCTTTGCTTGGATGTTGCTTCAGATGCCTCCTTGCAATCTTCTTCTACCTTTGTGTAGTGTTGATTATGAACTGCTTCTTTGATAGCTTCAAATTCTTCGTCAAGGTATGATAAACTTCTCCAAGCCTCCAAGTACTTGCTCTGATACCAATGTTGGAGTTTATTGATCTCCAAAGTACAGCTAGAAGTAGGTGAAACCCAACAGGACCTAGTTGACTTTTTCACAAACTTGTATGCACAGACCAATTTTCTTGCAGAGCAAATTGCTCTTTACTCACTTGGAATTTTCCAAAACTGTTTCACACACATAAACTAGACTCTAAGAGCTTTCCAATAAGATATAGATCACCTCAAATGGATAAATACACAATGAGCTATGACCTCTGCAATATGCAGCTTTAATGGAGACCTTGAAACAGAGATGAACCTGAGGACACACATCACTTGCAGAGACTACTGCTCTTAACTCACAACTCCAATGACTTTTAAACTTTTCAGAATACAAGTAGATTTAAAGAGATTTCTAACAAGCCAAAGAACACATGATTTGGATACATACACAAGGAGATATGACCTCTGCAAGTTTGAGGTTTAATGGAGACCCTCAGCAGCGATAAAAAACAGAGAACACACACTACTTGCAGAGAGCATTGCTCTCAGCTCACAAATCCAATGATTATGAAAATTTACAGGAAGAAAGTAGACAGTAAGAGCTTTCCAATGAGCTATCAAACATGTAATTTGGATATATAATGAGGGAGATACAAGCTCTGCAATCTCTGCATACAAAACTACAGCAGTGTAGAGATACACATATGACTCTCTTGGACATCCCACAAGATCACGACTTTTCTCCTCTTTTTATAGCATGGGAAACTAATCTAAAACCTTCCTAATACATCTAAATTCGTGTTAGACACTTGGATGGAGGTATTACATGACTCAAGTGCTCAAATAAGCAAAGTATTGATGGACTTTGAGAACTAGCCACATCGACCTTCCACTAGGACACCACTGAAGCTCCCTTGTGACTCACTAATTTGACTCACCATGTTCTAGAACTCACGTGGTATTTTTGCTACATTTTATGAATAATATGAGCCTTCTTGAAGTATTTGAAGACTTCCCAAAGGTATTTACATAATTTGAAACTTGTACCCTACATAAAACAAATGTTCGCAACACAGTTAGACTTTCTTATTGTCAAGAATTGGAATTAAGCGTCAATCCTATAGAAGCATATCTCATAGGATTAGGAGGTGTGGAAACCCCTTGCATGGGTGAGGTGGAGCTTCCCCTCTACATTCAAGATGTTCTTATGACAGTGAAGGTGCTAGTGTGTCAAGATGAGGATCTTGCTGAACCTCTTGTCTTGGGTCAAGAATGGATCTACAATCATGTAGTCAACCTAAAATGAAGAAGTGGACTTCTTTAGGTCTGGGTAAATCACAATTGCGTTACCATTGAGTTAGAAGATCAACCACTCAAGGAAGTAGGAAAGGCACCAACTCCTGGTCCTTCTAGGAGTCCACATGAAGATAAAGATTCTATTCTTGTCCAAAACTCTATGATGTAGAAGGATGATGTTCTCAATAAAGAAGCCAAGGATTGGATGGAACTCTCTTCTTTTCCAAAAGTGATCGAGACAAAGCAACCAAAGGAGTACCAAAAATAGAGGAAGTAGACGGTCTATACTCATAGTCCATGGAGAGAGCAAAGCAAGAAGACTCAAAAGGTGAAGCAGATCTGGATATGCAAGGGCGAATAGCCCCCTACTCGAGTGACAATATCCCAACAATGCATGACACCATGTACTTGATCAAGGACTAAAAAGAGCGAGTATTTCAAGAATCTCCCAAAACAGACCATTTCTATTTGGGTCCCAAAGTGGTCAATGAAGATTGACCCCAATACTAGACAAATTTGGGTGCCCAAGACGTGCTTACACACTCATGTAGCTTCACATAAGCTCACAAGCCTAAATTGACACTCAGAATCACTCACAGCATACACTTCAGGGCACATATCTGTAATCAATGCCTCCACACATGAAATCACACCTAGTAATGTCTAGAAATGGGTACCCAAAAAGTCCCAAATCCAAGAAGACACATGTCAGAAATGTGTAAAGGTCATCCCACTCGAAAGCTATCATCACACACAAAAATTTTGGAGAATAAAATGTTGTATCAAACCACCTGACCCAAGTTTGTGAATCCATTCACACCATGATAGATGCATTTTGAGTACAATGCACAACTAGAGTATGCATCTAGGGTCAAACCACTAACTTACTAACTAAGAGTCACAAGTCACAAGAAACATCTCACTTACTAATGCATTAACCACTTCGATAGCATGTTTTCCCTCCATCAAGATCTAATGTTTCCCAAGGCCTCCAAGAAGCAGGATCATACAAGGCTCATGAAACCCAGAGGGAAAGAACTAGAGAGAGACCGGAGGTAAGCTTTGTACACACAGTGGGTAGAGACCGATCAAGAACTGAAAATGAAAGACCGGAAAGAGAGAGACATAGAGCACATAGGCATCAAAGAGAAGAACATGATTTCCCATTGCCTAGACCACGAGAGCACTCAAGAACCCTTAGACCCTCTCAAGTGGTTAAGACAATGAAGAACTATTATGATGGGTCAGGAGATCCTTATGATCATGTGGCCGAGTTCAAGCAAGTGTTAAGAGCTGAACACGTCGAGGACTTGTTCACCCAGTTTGAGGCATTTGGTTTGACTCTTAAGGGTACTGCTTTAGCTTGGTTTCAGCCCCTGAATAGTTGCAACTATCGAGAAATAGGTCAACTGCTAGAAGAATTCATTGTAGAGTTTTCCAAGAGTGGTATTAGGCATAACACATCATCCTTGATCCACAGCTTCAAGCAGACACCCCAAGAAACAGTGCGACTTGCAGGAAGAAGGTTTAGACAGTACTTGGAAAGATGCCCTGTACCGTAATTACCCACAACAGCCAAACAAGTGGCCTTGTTTTTAGATGGTTTACTCAGCACAAAGTTAAGGTCATATGTGTATTTGAAAGAGCCGAGATCCATAGAAGAGTGTGTGTGCATGTGCATTGACATAGAAGACAACTTGGGCGAGGAGTTAGGACTGTCCAAACTTTATAAAGATTCTGACAGTTCTACTAGTCATACCTCTAGAGCCTCCAATGAGATAGATGAGATAGCGGAGTAGGTTGCCAAGAGGCTAGGAGTTCAAAATAGACAAATGCCAAGGGTCACCTCATTGAAACGATGTTACAACTGTGGAGGAGACCACATGGCTAATGTTTGCCCAATGATGGCTCAACCCCAAGGAAACCCTAATGCTCTATATTGCACTATTGAGAGAAAATACATGAACCATACGGCTCAAGATTGTCCCTATAATAAGCAGGATCTTAGACAAAATTATCAGCAACCTTATCAGCAGGGTAGGTATCAGAACTAGTACCAACAACCATATTATAGGCCACAACAACAATATCAACCTCAATACAAGCAGCAATATCAAGCATCAAACAGGCCACAGCCAGTCCTGGGAAACCAAACACCAACTCCTGCCAATGTGACCCCAGTTAAGTATACGATGACGGAGGAGAACCCTAATAGAGCATTGGTGCCACTAACCCCTTTGGTCTCAGAAAATGACTCTCATGCTCATAATTCAGACTACTCCCATGAAGGTAGTCCACATGCTTATTACATAGAGTCACCTGAGCAAAGTGAGATTTCTCCATATCAATATAAGACACCACTTACGGAACAAAATTGGGAACTAGAATACTCCAATGTCATGTATATGAATCCTAACCCTAGACCCCAATTGAGACAAGTAAGACTACAAGCCCCTAGAGGACCATGCTTTAGATGTTAGGGCGACCATTTCATTCGTGAATGTCCCCATTCATTGACTACGGGACAAGGACAAAACATCACAATACAAGGCTTTTGTCCTGAGTGCAGTAAGGAACATCTCCCAAGAGAATGTCCTAGAAACCCCTCTAGTGCACCCAAGGTTACGCCCATCAATGTGGTAGGCTTAGTGGCAGAATCAAGTTCAAGTAGCAGTAATGTGGCTCCTGTACATGCAATTACTAGGGCACAAGCTGCACAACAAGCAAAACCATCTGAGCAATCGAAGTCAAGTGAATCAGGAGAGCCTAGTAAGAGGAAAACAAGAACTTGGAAGGATACCAGAGAGAAGGCTAATCGCAAGTGGAACAAAAAAATATCCGAACTAGAAGAAAGCCTAAGGGATACCAAAACAAAAATAGAAGACATTGCATCTCAAAGCCCCTCTCATGCCGAACCTCCACCCACACCACCTCATTCCACCCCACCGCCCATTGTAAATAGACCGCAATCCGGGTATGTTTGCAGATCCAGCTCCAGAAGGCTTGGACATGATGTTCAAAGCCTATCAGGCTCGTCTTCAAGAAGGTCCAACAGCTGCAAACCTGGACAAGAGTTACCCTAGAGGAGACCTAGAGATTGAACGAGCAAAAATGTGCATGAAAATGGTAGAAGTAGCTCAAGCTATGCTTGAGACTAGTCAAAAGTTCAATCAGACAAACTCTATCAAGCCGGATTTGCATTTCCACGGCTTATTAGAAAGATTAGAGCAATTGGTAAACAAGTCGCCGGTTTCTTTACCTCCACAGGCTCACTGCCAAGGAAAGCTTATGTTCCTGATTCCGTGGATGATGGAACACCTCTTTCAATTCCACAGTACTCTCAAGAGTTCTTGCAGGAAATATAGGAAGAGAAATGGGCCAAGGAGAAAGGTAATCCCCCTCCTATTCCTGAGATTGATGATCTTCATGATCAATTTCCCCAAGACATTCCGTCTATCTATGGAGATCAAACAGAGCAACAAGAGGATGAGAGATTAGATTTTGAATCTAATTCTTTATAAGAGTTGCCACAATTCACAAGCCCATGGGAATCTGAATCTCTTCAGATCAGAGCTCCCACAATATTGGTAAGGAATGAAGACTAAGTCATTCCAAGAAACACTGACATCGTGAAGAACACTAAGGTTCAGTGTCATCTCACTGTGGAAGAGCTGCTCAAAGCAAAACCCGAGCTATGGAATCATGTGAAGGATCAGGTTCCAAAACTTGATTCCAATATGCCAAAAGCAAGCTCTAAGCAAAAAGTTCCAGAGATACCTCTCGATAAAATAGGAGACATAAGCGAAGGTGAAGAAGGTAATACTTATCTTCCTATTACCTATCAAGGTTACACAACCAAAGCAATCGTAGATTCAGGTGCGGGTGTTGCTATTGGGACCACCTCCTTGTGGAAGCAATGGGGCAAACCCACATTGAGACCAACTAGGATGAAGCTTCAAATGGCAGATGGTCATTTTGAAAGACCTCTAGGATTGCTCGAAGGGATAACTCTAACCAATTGTGGTGTAGAGTTTGAACATACATTTGCTATATGTGACTTTGAGAAAAATGATGTCTATGAGATGATCCTAGGAAGACCCTTCCTACGACAATTGCAAATAGTACAGGATTGGGGAACCAACTCCTTGTACTTATAGCACTTAGGGGTCACAACCAAGGTCAATTTGAAGGATTACACCTTCAGAGATGTACCACCCCTACAGTGGAATCCTATCCACAAAGTGAAAGAAGATTCTATCTCCGTGCATTCTGGAAGTTCACCTGATCCATCTTGGTTGCATGAAGATACTCACTTGTGGATGTGCAAGGTCGCAGAGGAAGAGGAAAAGCGCCTAAAAACAAGAGAAGAAGGAACTCCCCCAGGAGATAGACCAATTAAAGACCCAACCTATACACCGATGATATTTCCAGATGAGGAATTTGAGCCTCATGGTTGGGTAGAAATCTTAGCTACCATGGACATTGCATTCAATGAAGAACAATGGACACCTCATTGTGATGAGGAGGGTTATGATATTTCAGTGTTCATGTGTCAGCCCTTGCTGGAAGAATGTGACCCTAGTGATGTCGTGGAAGAAGAAGAGAATGACGATGACCTAGAGTCCATTGTGATGGATAGTTGCTTCATCTGAGAAGAGCACTATCTAGAATATGTAGGAGTATTGACTCAAAAAGAAGAAGAACCCCTCACAAGCATCAAAACTGTAAATTCAAAGGAAGGAAGTGAAGGAGGTCAAAAGAAAAAGAAACAAAAAGCAGTGAAGCAAGAAGAGGAGGAATCATTGTTTGAAGTACCAGAAAATTTCAAGAAATATGAAGTTGAGGATCGACGAATTGTGGTACGAATGCCTAAAAGAGAGGCCACCACAGGAGAAGCATATGACAATAAAGAAAAGACCAAAAAGACTGTAGTAACCATTGAAGGGAACGAAGAGCGATGTACATATATAGGAGATGACCTAAGTGCAAAAGAAGAAGCAGAGCTTATAGCTCTATTAAGGGAATATAGGAACGTGTTTGCATGGCACTATAGAGATTTGAAGGGAGTAGATCCAAGAATTTGCTCTCATACTATCCCCATGACAGCTAATGCCAAGCCCACCAAACAAAAGCCCTACACATATAATGACACTTATGCAGCTAAAATCAAAGAAGAGATTGACAGGTTGATTGAAGCTGGATTTATCTATGAAATTGAGCATACTCAATGGGTGTCCCCCATTGTAGTGGTGCCCAAGAAGAATGGAAAATTGTGAGTGTGTATTAACCTTAAAAAAGTTAATGCCGCTACGATTCGAGATAGTTATCCACTTCCAATCATTGAACATTTATTGGAGCGTGTTGCAGGTAAGGAAGTTTATAGCTTCCTTGATGGATTTTCAGGTTACAACCAAGTAGCCATTGCCCCAGAAGATCAACACAAACGGCTTTCACCACAGAGTGGGGGATCTTTGCATTCCGCGTGATGCCATTTGGGCTCACTAATGCACCTGCAACATTTCAGAGACTCATGTGTCATGTTTTCAAGGAGTTCTTGCGAAAGAGCTTAGAAGTATACGTGGATGATTTATGCGCTCATTCCCAACAAAGAGGATACCACATCCCTGAGCTCAGACAAATCTTCAACAAGTGTAGAGAATATCTAGTGTGTCTGAACCCAGAGAAGTGTGTGTTCATGGTACGACAAGGTAAGATCTTAGGTCATATTGTTTCTAAAAATGGAATATCAACAGATGAGGACAAGGTAAGAGCCATAGCAGAGTTGCCACGACCAAGGAATGTTAAAGAGGTACAAGCCTTTATGGGCCATTGTGGATATTACTGCAGGTTTATCCACATGTATGCCATCATTGCTAAACCTCTTTATGGATTTTTGACAAATTTTGAGTGGAACGATGAATGTGAAAAATCCTTCAATGAGCTAAAAAGACGGTTGTGCTCAACGCCAATACTGACCACCCCTGATTGGAGTAAACCATTCCATGTCCATGTGGATGCATCCAATCATGCAATAGGATGTGTGCTAGCACAACCCATAGGTGAAGGAAACCTAGATTTACCGATAGCATATGCTAGTAGGCAATTAAATGTAGCTGAACAAAACTATACAACAATCGAGAGAGAAGGCTTAGGCATGGTATATGCTGTGAAAAAGTTTAGACACTATCTATTGGCCAATAAGTTCAAGTTTTTCACTGATCATCAAGCTTTACTATATTTGGTCAATAAACCTTGCAATACAGGCTACTTAGTAAGATGGTTCCTCTTACTAATGGAATACGACTTTAAAGTTGTTGTCAGGAAAGGTAGGACCCACCTTAGGGTGGACCATCTTTCTCGCATCACTTCAGGAGAGCCACTGCAAGGAGTGTCTGATGAACTACCTGACGCTTATTTGTTCAATTTAGAAGTTGTTCCTAAATGGGCAAACAAGTTAGTACCAGTCCTAACCTTCGGACCTGCAAACAAGAAGGTGGAAAAAAACAAAGAAGAAACTGTAAAATCGCAAAAATATCAAATATTGGCTGGAAGCATGTACAAACGAGATACAGAGGGTGTACTAGCTTGTTGTGTTGAGGACGATGAACATACTAGTTGGTTGCACAAGCCCATGAATGATTGCTAGGAAATCACTACTCTAAACAACGAACATTGCAGAACCTAAAACGTTTAGGAGTGTATTGGCCTAGCATGGACAAAGAAATACATGGGTGGATTAAGAATTGTCCAGTGTGCCAAAAGAGACCCCCAGTGGAGCATGCCACTCTTTATCACATGTCGTTAATTCCAGATTGGAGTGCTCCATCGGTAGAATTTATGAGATCGAGAACACTACCCAGTGAGGCTAGTCTAGCAAGAAGACGAAGCATGGAGCAAGAGGCTCAAGACTATGCCTTAGTAGGAGATAACCTATACCAAAGAGGCAAGGATGGATACCTAAGACTGTGCGTTCATGAATCAGACTATTTGAAATTCTTAGAAACTGCACAGTGGTGTCGAAGGTGGACACTTTGGGCCTGATAGAGTAATTAAGACCATTCTATTCTCAGGACTTTGATGGCCAACTCTTCATATGGATGCACATACCTATATGAAGAAATGTGACACATGCCAACGTGCACAATATCTGATAAGAAAAGATGAGATGCCTTTGAGGCCAATGATGGGAGGACGCGTATTCTCAAAGTGGGGTATAGAATTTGTAGGTCCCATTAACCCCCCATCTAGAAACTCCCATGCTGAATACATCATTGTAGCCACAGATTACCTTACAAAGTGGGTAGAAGTAAAAGCCACAACCAAGAATGATGCTCAAACGACAGCTAAGTTCTTATTCGAGAACGTGTTCACCAGATATGGGTTACCAATAGAGTTGGTCAGTGATAGAGGTATGCACTTCTTGAACGAGGTCATTGAAAATCTCCTTCAAGAATTCAGGGTGATACATAAGAAGCCTGCCCCCTATCACCGACAAGCTAACGGACAAGCCAAGAGCACGAATAAGATCCTATGTAATGTATTGACAAAACTTGTAAATAATAAACGCTCTGATTGGGACAAACAACTTCATCATGTTGTTTGGGAATACCGAGTTGCCTACAAAATGGTACTCAATGCCACCCCATTTCAGATGGTCTTTGGAAAGAATGCTGTGCTACCATTAGATTTCCTAATCCCAGCCTTGAAAGTAGCACAAGAGCATGAGTGGAACGGACATGAGTTGTCCTCCAGGATCTTTGATTTAGAATTTTTAGGTGAAACGAGGCTATGAGCAGCAGCTGGCATCTATGCGGCAAAGAAAAGGCAAAAGGCATACTTTGATGCCCATGTAAAGGATAAAGGATTGAAGGAAGGCAACTTGGTGCTAGTTTATCAGTGGTTGTAGAGTCAAGTTATATCAGGAACCTCTCACAGAGGATATGCTAATGAGACTCAACACTGCTAAGAAGCGAAAAGAAGGAGAGTTGAGGGTCAGAGAAGAAGCACAAGCCAAGGCGAGAGAGCGCATTAGGCAAAATAAGTTAAGGCGGCTAGGCCTAGATGTCAACCCAAAAGCCCCAAAATATCACATGGACATGTGCCAAAAATTGAGCAATATTACTTCTCGAATCATCGACCGACGCCCCTTTGTGACTATAGAGGTAGGACAAGGAGAGAGTGTAAGGACTGTGAGAGCATTGCTTGATTCAAGTGCAGCAACTAGTGCAGTTAGATTGTCATACTGTCAAGACCTGCAATTGGACATCAAGCCCATAGAAGCATATCTCATAGGATTGGGAGGTGTGGAAACCCCTTGTATGGGCGAGGTGGAACTTCCCATCTACCTTCAAGATGTTCCAATAAAAGTCAAAATGCTAGTGTGTCACGATGCGGACCTTATAGAGCCACTTGTCCTAGGTCAAGATTGGATTTATGACCATGCGGTCAACTTGAACCTAAGAAGCCAACTTCTTCAAGTTTGGGTACATCAACAATGCATTACATTAGAATTAGACAACTGCATGCTCACAGATCATGGCACCACACACTCTCTCAGTTCCTCTAAGACCAATCTGCATGAACAAGATGATGTGTGTGTCAAAAGCTATATGACCCAGAAGGACTCGATCACGAAAGAACAGACTCAAAGGAAAGCTGACTCCTCTTGTTTGAAGACTAATGTCATCACAACCAATCAACCAAAAAGGCAAGTGAATCAGTACATGACAACCACTATACCAAATCGACTAAGAGAAATCAAGAACAAAGTAGCTCCGAGCATGAAGCAGATTTGGGTACGGAAAAGAGAGCAACCACCAGCCTTCCCAATGCAATTCCCACCTAGGCAACTCAACCATGGGAAGACAAGAACCAAGAACCTATGCCACGCTCAAGCACAAAGAATTCAACAAATTTGGGTACCAAAGCAATCGGTGAAGGCCGACCACAATAAGGTCCAAATTTGGGTGCCTAAAAAATTAGCTACAGCTCAACAAGGACGATTACAGATGTGGGTACCTAAGAAGCTCTTACATACACAACAACCTCTGCTCCCCACCATGCAAAGGTCTCAACAAAGAAGCCAAGGAAAGAAAATGGTAAGAACAGAGCACAAACACAAAAATAAGATAAAATCAACCCTTCTGCAAAAGTAAGCAGGCAATCATCAAGGATATGGGTTTGGAAGCCAAAAGCACCAGCAACATCCTCAGAACCAAAGAGCCAACCACACTGGATACCAAAGTTTGGAAAGCATCCAAAGATGAAGTGGCCTAAGGTGATCTCTACAGGGCCAAATACTATTCTAAAATGGGTTCCAATCAGGAGGATTACATCATTTTGAGATCCCATCGACACCTCCAAACAAAGAATGCATCAAGTATGCAAGTAACATCAAAAGCCTCGACATACGACAACCATGTGCCTTTGGCATAACCCTGTCTTTTGCACCATTGAGGTCATGCACTTCCAAAGTATGCATCAACATAGGGCCACATTACACGGCCGTGCATAGACACCATTGAGAAATCCCAGGCACATGAGACACATATGACATATGTACAATGTTTTGTTGGTACTAACCTCTTTCTTCTTGCTTTGTGATATTGTTAAAAAAAAAAAAGAAAAGAAAAGAAGAGGACGATGTGCTTGAAAATGCTCATCAGCGAACTATCAGCAAGGACATCCATCAACAAAAAAGACAAGTTGATGGTCAAACACCATGATGGAACTACAACATGAACAGATGAAGATCAACGGACCTTTCACCATGTTAAGACGTGTATGCTTCAACAACACTATAACCATGATAGATTAGGAAACCTCTTCGTCCGCATACCCTTGAGCACTTAGCTCAAGACCCAATCTCTTGCACCATACTTCTTACCATGCATTTTCCAAGTACGCATACGTAGGGCCACATTATAAGGCCATGCACAAGGCACATATTTTGTTCAACCCATGCACTAATGCACTTGTCCATCATACATTGTGGGTTACAAGTACCTGGCATGAAAACTATGAAAGCCATCTTTGGAAGAATCAACGGACATCAGGGTGACCACTACAAGAGCAAGGAAGCCATCCACCATCGAGAGTTGCTCATAATCAACATAACTAGGCCGGACACTAGGTCTGAACAGGGCCAAAACCACTCAAAAACCTATAAAAAGGGCTGGAGAGCTCATTTTTGAGGTTAGCTTGTTGTAGTTTTGAGCTTTGTAAGAGATTTCTTTGGTAATCGAAGCTTTCCATTGTTCCACTCTTTGCTCTTACCTTGTGCGCGTGTGTGTGTATGAGTGTGTATGCTTGTGTGCTTTCACTCACGCACTTGTGCCATCACTTGTTCATAGTCTCCATACTAGTCCTCACGTCTCCGTGGATTGACATTTATGAGGTGAAGCTCCTCACATTGGTACTTGCCATTGTGCTAGAGTGACAAAGAGGCTCTAGATATGTGAGGAATGCACATACCCATAGAAAAGGAAGTATTGGTGCCCGATAACATGAAAAATAGGAACCTCACCAAGATCAAGGACATTGTGTCCATCACACCAAACATTGTGGCACACCTTCGGATTTCCATGCAGCACTTTGCTTTTCCCACCCAAGATAGATTTAGTATTCCACCCAAGATGATATGGTTCAGTTTGTATCTGGCAGAGACACAGAACCTCACCATTAACCTACCCCACTGGATCATCGATCATATACACTTGGCACACACTGATGGCCACGAAAGTCAATCTTGTATGGATGTTGTGCATTGACTCGGATCATTTATAGATGTCTCACTTTCGACATTCTAATCCAAAGGGCTCTCATGTGGGCTAGGGTACAACAATTCAAGGGTCGAACATCAATTGGCTCCCCTTCCAAGAGGATGAGAGGAGCCATGCAAGTCCCATGTGCTCAAACCCGCGGAGCCACATTAACCACTGATGTCACACCCCCACCTTGTCATGTACGCCCTTTTACAATAAGACTCCCAAGATGTAGCACCAAAGGCCCCAACCTGATATTTCCACCAATTCCCATAGACCTCAAATTCCTTGGTGGAGCACCCTTGGAAGAGCTCACAAATGAAGACTTTGAGCAAATTTTAAGGGAAATAAATCTTGAAGCGGCAAAGAACCACAATTAGAAATCTCTTAGCCACAATCCACCACCTCTCAAGTACTAATCACTATAGTGGATGAGGATGAGGACGAGGAAGATGATAATGAGCATGAAGAATCAGAAGAGGGTGATGATGACTATGAAGGAAGACATCAAGAGGAGGAAATTGAAGTGCCAAAACTTATAGGTTCTCCTACGTATACATTCGAAAACTATCCCATCAACGGCTGATCACCACATCAAAAATGCAATATAAGCCTTACTTTGTATTGTTAGCCAACTATAATGCAGAGATTAAAAGGCATACAAGGAAAGAGCCCACATTCAGCACTCAGTTTGAGCCCGATGATCTACTAGCTCAGGCACGAGTAGGCTCAATTTTTCAACCTAATTGGCATGAGCGACTGTTAACAGAATACTCGGCAATGATGCGCACATGGCAAGTATGCCACTCTATATTAAATATAACCCATGTTATTGCCTAGTGGTCCATCGTAGGTCTTGGCAATTTCTTGCCATCAAAGTCTGCAACAACAAAGGGTGCTCTTATTGGATTAATTACCCATACTTTGCTCCACCCTACGGGCCACCCACCATTGCATATATGATCTCCACCATACATCATTGGTCCACACGGTTAAAGAATGTACCAGACATCTCCACACAAATGTGTATGAAGATCTTCCAGCTCATGACAGTAGTATTCAAGACCTTCCGAAAGATTCAAGCACCATACATTTCAGCCTAGGGATTTTTTGAATGCAATCGAGATTTGGTATATGACATGAGCCAAACCCCCTCCGTCAACACAATATATGCATGGCATGCATGAATCAAATATTTACCTACTTGCTACAAGTAGAGTTTTGAACAAACGTTCTCTACCGGGTTTTGAGAATATCATTCCGAAATTTTAATTCCCAGACCAACACATTTATTACATTTCTTTGTAGTGGAACAAGCCATACATGCATATCAATTACGCTTGCCACATCTTGACATTCCAAGTCCAATTGATTGGGATCAAATGATAATAGACTTGGCACGAGGCCTATGCATACAAGAACATCACCTTGCCACCGATGTTGTCAAATATTATGTCTAGCACTCTCGACAACAAGGTTCTGTCAAGGGTGACATACACGAGAGGGGGGGTGTTGGTAGCAACTAGAGCAATCAGAGCCTTACAAGACAGGGAAGCCACCAAAGGGAGTCAAAACAAAGGGAGAGCCAAGTAGGATTAAGCACGCAAAGTAGTCAACGCAGATCTGACAAGTAGGCCACATAAATTTTCATGGAGAAGTATTTCCCAAATAGTGGTTCTAATAACTTCCCACCATTGTAAATACCACTTTCCATTAGTCCTACTCCATTTTGTGCAAGACGAGGAGTCCTCGAGCCTGAGGAGTATTAGAAGTATCTATGTACCAATTTTCATGATTTTTAGAGGCATGCAAATCAGCCTTAAAATTAGCAATATGCTTCTCAATAGGACAAGTGAGTAGCATGTCATCAACATAGATAACAATGATCAGAAGCACATTATTAGCATTCTTAACTTATAAGGTGCTTTTAGTTGGACTGTTCTGAAAACCATGTGCAATCAGATGGCATGTATCTTCTCATACCAAGCACATGGTGCTTGCTTTAAACCATATAATTCCTTCTTTAACCTGCACACCTGGTTTTCATGCCCTTTCTGCACAAAGCCATGGGGTTGAAAAACATAGACTTCTTCATGCAAGTCACCATTCAAAAAAGTAGTTTTAATGTCCAACTGATGGACATTCCAACCATGATCGGCTCCAAGTGCACAAATGCTCCGAACAATATCCATACGGCATGTAGGTGCAAAGGTCTCATCAAAATCAATGCCTCTTTCCTGTGCATAACCCTTTGCAACAAGCCTAGCCTTATACTTGTCAACTATTCCATCAAGCTTACACTTTAGCTTGTAAACCCGCTTAGTGCCACTTGCCAGGAGGCAAGTCACATAAAGACTAAGTACCGTTCATCATTATAGCATCATATTCAGATTGCATAGCAGCCATCCAATTTTCTGAGTTTTGTGCTTCGTCAAATGAAACATGCTCATTCTCATCACAGAGACTAGATGTAGCCATAGCATAGCAATCTGATGCAAAAGAGGCACTATGAGAGCCTGATTGAGTACAATATGACAGAGGTGCATCTAATTTGTTGTCACGCAAAGTCTGCACCAACCATTTTGGCATAGTTTTTGCCTCCTCAATGTCAGCTCTCTCATCAACAAGTGCATCATGTAAATCTGCATGAGAAATGGGATGATCTACATCATCACATGAAACCTACAAAGGCTGAGAAGTTGCCTCATTAGGACCAGCACTAGACTTTCCACCTGTAAAAAGAGGTAGCAAAGTATCATACATGTCTTTCGAGCTAACAAATGTCTCCTTAGTACATGAAAGCAATGGCTGAATAACATCTTCCACAAAAACAACATCACGGCTAACCAAAATGTGTTTAGTCTGTGGATGATACAGACAATAGCCTTTACTTTCATAATTGTACCCAACAAAAATACATTTTACTGCTTTATCATCCAATTTCCTGCGATGTTGTTCATGCACTAATGCATATGCTAAATGACCAAAAACATGCAGATGAGCAATAGATGTCTTGCGATCATGCCAAGCCTCATATGGAGTGATAGACGACAACCCTTTAGTGGGACACCTGTTAAGTATATATGCTGCACAAATGACAGCCTCAAGCCAGAAACTATGTGGTAAAGCCTGACTCTTGACCATACACCTCACCATCTCCATGAGTGATCTATTCTTTCGTTCAGCAACTCCATCTGTGAGGTGCATACGGCACTGTACACTGGTGTTTTATCCCACGTTCAGCCAGAAATGCATTAAAATCAGAAGACATATATTTCCCCCCTCGATCTGAATGGAGGTGCCCATTTTACATGCTGACAGGTTTTCAACCAAAACCAAAAACTGTATGAAGCAGATGAACACTTCATACTTTTCCTTCAATGGATATACCCATGCATGCCTAGAAAAATCATCGATGAAAGTCACAAAGTAAAGATAATTTCCAAAAGAAGGTGTCTGCATAGGACCACATACATCACTATGTACAAGCTGCAATTTCTGAGTAGGCCGAACTGAAGCATCTTTTGGAAAGGAAGAACGCTGCATTTTTCCCTAAATATAGACTTCACAAACATGTTTTCCGGGTGCCTCAAGTTTGGGCAAAGAGGACACCATTTCAGATTTCTGCAGGCATAGCAAACTAGCAAAATTCAGATGACCAAGCGTGCATGCCAAAGCTTTGCATCTGACATAGCCTGAGAATCATGTACTGCACATGCCAAATCATTTACAGATCTTTCATATTCTATGAGCTTATATAGCCCATGACATAAAATGCCAGAAGCAATAATCACGTTGCCATTTGACAGATCATGAACTGTACATCTCTCATCAACAAATTTCACAACCAAGCCAATCTTGGCTAATGTAGAAACTCAAAACAGATTTTTCTTGATCCCTGGCACAAACAAAGCATCTGACAAAGTGAAAGAACTACCATCATCAATAGTCAAAATGATCTTACCAACTCCCATAGCATGATAAGAGGAGTTGTTGGCACATGTAACAGTATTCCCTATAGGGGTACGCTCAAGTGAAGAGAAGAAACTACGCTACGAGATAATATGTTTGGTCTCCCCACTGTCAAAGTAGCAAACATCCACGTCTACTAAAAACATGCAATGCTCATGAGAAGATGGGTCAAAACTACAAACAATAGTAAATGCCCATTCTTCTTCCTGCACATGATTAGCAGACTCTGTTTTGGTATAGAGGCTTTTGCAACAACCATTCCAACCTCTTTCTTCTTTGCCTCTTTAGCAGCCAATTTTGGACAGTTCTTTATGATATGATCATTTCCTTTACAGTACTTGCAAAACAATTTCTGCTTACTAATTGAAGAGCTCCATTTTCCTTTGCCCTTTTGACTAGCCAGGAAAGCATTTTTTATTTCTTTTCATCTTTGTCTTCCCTCTTTGATTGTGCAGAATTAACAGATTTCTGCTTACTAATTGAAGAGCTCCATTTTCCTTTGCCCTTTTGACTAGCCAGGAAAGCTTGATATGCAACAATAATGGACTTGTTCTGCCTGGACTAATCTTCCTCCAACAGAACAGAGACTAACTCCTCAAATGACAAAGCATTTGGATTGCCTTTCATCATTAATCGAAGAGTAGAAGCAAAACTCTTATATGAATCAGGAAGACCATTCAGAACGGTCTACACAAGTGAGCTATCTGGTATAACCTCATCAGTGCAAATCAATTGTTCTTTCAAGTCTTTGATCTTTGTTAGAAAATTGTCCATAGAAACACCTTCATTCATGTGCTCACTCTCCAACTATTTTCGGAGGTAAGCAACACGAGCCTCATTCCTCGCTTGGTACAATGTGGTAAGTGTATCCCAAGCATCTTTAGCTGTTCTGCAAGAGTGAATTTGAGGAATAAAGGCATGTTTGATAGACAAAGCTATCAATGCATGTGCCTTGGCATCTCTTCCACCCCAATGAATTTGCTCTACAGCAGGTGCAACAAAAACCGCAACACAAACAGGAATATGTAGAATATCATCATCTTTGACACCTTTTGCATCAGCTTGAGTACCTGTAGTTTTAACAATTACAGGTGTGATAGGATGTTTTTCAACACCCTCTAGAATGTTCCACAATCCTTTTGCAACCAATACATGTCACATCATATAAGCCCACAACGGGTAGTTGGTACCATCCAACTTATCCTCAACAGCCAACATACGAAACACATCATGAATTTGAGCCATGGCCGGTCACTAAAATACCTTGGTGCAGAAAATTGACTATATCTCAAAAAGTTGAACGAACTGCCCAGATGAGTTCTACTAAATCTGTAGCAGACTTCGAGATGCTTATACACGCGAACCAAAACTGGTATATACCTTTGGCACAAAAAGATGAAATAGCATGCACAAGCATTGTGATAGTGCATTCAGAGGCTGAAACGAGCTTAGCTCGCGATTTTGGCACCATGCAGCAAAGTTGTTTTAATCTTTGAAACACCCTAACTATGCTCACCAAATTTTGTGTGAATCTGAGATTGCAACTAGAGAGGTGTAGACAATGCCCTAGATGAAGCGACAACCTATTCTAATACCAATTATTGGAGTTAGATGTCTGCGGAAGCACGTGAACAACACAGGGAAGAAGAAGAAGCTTGGAGCACAACACACAATACTGAATGTATTACTAGAGAATGTACAAAGATAAGTAGCCCATTAGGGCAATAGGCATATATACAAGCCAGGGGAAAAAATCCTTCTAAAGAGGGAAAAAAGTGCCCCGGTGGTCCTAGAGTGTTCACACACATCACTACCTAAATATATCAACAATGAGATACCTGAAAATGTCCGGACATGGTCAAATGGCCCCTTATACATCACATACAATCCACGCTATTGCCTAGTACATCTTCGACACCCATGACACAAATTCATTGTCAAAGTACGCAATGGCAAGGGATGTTTGGATTGGATCAACTACCCATACTTTGCTGCACCAAGAGGACCACCTACGGTAGCATATATGGTATCAACAATATGACACTGGACCCGAAGGTTGAAGAATGTACCTGACATTGTCACCAAGATATGCATGAAAATCTTCAAGCTAACAAAGATCGTTTTCAAAACATTAAAAAATTTCAAGGCCCGATATACCTTTGGGCTTCAATGAAGGAAACTTTGACCTAATCTATGATATGAGAAAGACTCCGTTAGTAAGCACCATTTATGTATGGCATGGACAAATCAAATACATGCCTGCTTGCTACAAGCAGACATTTGAAGACATGTTCTCAATAGGGTTCTGGGAGTACCATTAAGAAATCTTCATCCCCATATCTACACATCTTTTACACCTCTTTGTGGTGGAACGAGACATGCATGCCAATAAACTATGAATGCCACACCCAGATGTTCCAAGTTTTGTAGATCGAGAAAGCCTAATGATAAATTTAGCACACGACCTTCATCTCAAAGAACATGATCTAGCTAGAGATGTGGTCCAATATTACATATCACGCCCTCCACAACAAGGGTTTGTCAAAGACAAGAGACACAAGAGAGAGGGGGTGTTGGTAGCCAAGGAAGTAGAACAGGTGGTCAGAGATGGCAAGGGAGCTTAAAACAAATGATTCAAAGGGAGCAATGGTAGAGAGAAGGCCAATGAGGATCAAGCCGACAAGGTAGCCAACACATATCTAGGAATTAGGCCAATCAAATTTTCCAAGAAAAGTCCCTATAAAACGGTGATTCTTATCACTACACCCCATTGTAAGTCCCATTTTTTATAAGTCAAACTCTATTTCATACAAGCCAAGGATTCCTCAATCTTGAGGACTAGAAGAAGTACCTATGTACCAAATTTCATAATTTTTAGAGCTTGTTTGAGCCCCCAAATTAGGTTAGGAAAATAATTTTCAATGAGGCTAAACACTAGATCTGAGCAAGGCCAAAAATAGGCAAAAACTATAAGAGGAGCTAGAGATCTCACTTTTGGGGGTTGGATTTTTTATGAAACATTGTATAAAGAACACATAATTAAAAGATTCCATTGTTCATCTCTATCTCACCTTGTATGTGCGCATGTGTATGTGTGTGCATGTTGGTGTGCTTCTCACTCACACACTTGTACTTTCACGTGCTCATGGACATCATACCTTCCTCACATCTCTTCGGATTGACAATTATGAGGTGACTCTCCTCACATTGATACTTATCATTGTGCTAAAGTGACAAAGTATGAGTCTGATACTTCCATATCTCCTACCATGCGAAAATGATCATGAGCGGCAAGTCATGAAAATCATAGTACAACATGGTGGCATAATGAAGGAGGATCTTGGAGTGTATTGGCGGGCAAAGAAAGGGGGACACACTATATAAAGAGTTGATGGGTGACCAAGAAGACATACAAGGATATACCATATATCTTAGGTCATATATCCTGGATGCATGCATATAGCAGAGAGGAGCTAGAGACAAGCAGTAGGGTATGCACATAGTTCTATGTATCCATAGATACATGCAAGCAGGCATTGCACATAGGAGACCACAGAGAAGCGATAGTAGGGGAGAGTGTATAGACCAGAGATCATAGAGGAGCTTGAGTCTTTTCCTAAATTATTGACATGTACAAGGGCACAAATAGCTTAGGTCCTTGGTGATTTTTTAATGAAGAAGTGGTTGGAGAATGCATTGACAATCACCATGAGACATAAGCTCAAAGACAAGTGCTTCCTTGGATGAGTTTTTCACTACTACCACATGCATTGAGCAAGCTAGAGTCCACTTTGGAAAAACCTTCCTCTCATTAGAAAAATTGGAGGATATAGAGGCACAACTCTAGAGGGAGCTTGGAGGACTCGAATTGCAACAAAGGGAAGCTATTGTTGATATATTTAGGTAGTGAAGTGTATGAACACTCTAGGACCACCAGGGCACTATTTTCCCTCTTCAAGAGGCTTTTTTCCTCCAGCTTGTATGTATGTCTATTGCCCTAATGGGCTACTTATCTTTGTACATTCTAGTGGTAATACATTCAGTATTGTGTGTTGTGCTCCAAGCGTCTTCTTCTTCCTTGTGTTGTTCGCGTGCTTTCGGTAACGTTTAACTCCAACAATTGGTATCAGAGCAAGTCACCACTTCATCTAGGGCATCGTTGATACTCCTCCGGCCACAGTCTCAGAATTGCATGAAATATGAGCTCATTTTGGCCTCTGAACACACTATTTCAGTGCTTGTGTAGGCTATTTTGTCTTTTTGTGCCAAAGATATATACTAGGTTTGGTGCACCAGTATAAGCATCTCAAAGTCTGCTAGAGGTCCAGTAAAACTCGTATGGGTAGTTCTATTCAAATGTTTTAGATACAATCATTTTTCTACATCAAGGTATTTTAGTCAGTGGCCATGGCTAAAAGCAGTGATGTATTCTTTATGTTGGCTGTTGAGGATAAGTTGGATGGTACCAATTATCCATTGTGGGCTTATATGATGCATCATGTATTGGTTGCAAAAGGAATGTGGAATATTGTGTAGGGTGTTGAAAAACATCCTATTACACCTACAAACACAGATATTGCAAATATAGGTACTGAAGCTGATGCAGATGGTGTCGAAGATGGTGATATTCTGCATATTCCTCTTCGTGCTGCTATTTCTGTTGCACCTATTATAGAGAAAATTTGATGGGATGGGATAGATGCTCAAGCACATGCATTGATACATTTGTATGTCTAACATGCCATTATTCCTCACATTCGCTGTTGTAGAACAGCTAAGGATGCTTGGGATACACTTACCACATTGTACTAGGCTAGGAATGAGGCTCGTGTTGCTTACCTCCAAAAACAATTGGAGAGTGAGCACATGAATGAAATTGATTCTATGGACAATTTTCTGACAAAGATCAAGGATTTGAGGGAACAATTGATTTTTGCTCATGAAGTCCTTCCTGACAATTCACTTGTGCAGACTGTTCTGAATGGTCTTCTCGACTCATATCAGAGTTTTGCTTCTACTCTTTGTTTGATGATGAAAGGCAATCCAAATGCCTTAACATTTGAAGATTTAGTTTTTGTTTTGTTGCAGGAAGATCAATCTAGGCAGAACATGTCTATGATGTGTGTTGTAGATCAAGCTTTCTTGGCTAGTCAGAAGGGCAAAGGAAAATGGAGCTCTTCTACTAATAAGTAGAAATCTACTAATTTTGCACAATCGAAGGAGGAAGACAAAGATGAGAAGAAATCAGAAAAGCAGAAATTGTTTTGCAAATACTATAACGCAAATGATCATGTCATTGAGAGCTGTCCAAAATTGGTTGCTAAAGAGGCAAAGAACAAAGAGGCCAGAATGGTTGTTGCAGAGGCCTCTACACCGAAAAAAAAGTCTACTAATCTTGTGCAGGATGAAGAATGACCGTTACTAATGTTTGTAGTTTTGACCCATCTTCTCATGAGCAGTGCATGTCTGCAGTAGACTCAGATGTTTGGTACTTTGATAGTGGGGTGACCAAACATATTACCTCACAACATAGTTTCTTCTCTTCACTCGAGCCTACCCCTACATGGAATATTGTCACATGCACCAACAACTCCTCTTATCCTCTCATGGGAGTGGGTAAGATCATTCTGACTACTGATGATGGTCATTCCTTCACTTTGTCAGATGCTTTATTTGTGCTCGGGATCAAGAAGAATCTGTCAGTTTTAGCTTTAGCCAAGATTGGCTTGGTTGTGAAATTTGCTGATGATAGGTGTATAGTTCATGATCTGTCAAATGGTGACGTGATTATTGTTTCTGGCATTATATGTCGTGGGCTGTATAGACTATGAAAGATCTATGAATGATTTAGCACATGTAGTACATGATTCTCAGACTATGTCAGATGCAAAGCTCTAGCATCCACACTTTGGTCATCTAAATTTTGCTAGCTTACTACACTTGTAGAAATCTCAAATGGTGTCCTCTTTGCCAAACTTGAGGCACCTGGTAAACATGTATGTGAAGGCTGTATTTTGGGTAAAATGCAGCATTCCTCATTCCCAAGATGGTTATGTTCGAGCTACATAGAAATTACAGCTTGTTCACAGTGATGTCTGTGTTCCTATGTAGACACCCTCTTTGGAAACTATCTTTACTTCGTGACTTTCATTGATGATTTTTCCAGGCATGCATGGGTATATCCATTGAAAGCAAAGTCTTAAGTGTTCATGTGCTTCAAACAGTTTTTGGTTTTGGCTAAAAATCTGTTATCATGTAAAATGGGCACCCTCCATTCTGATCAAGGGGGGAATATATGTCTTCTGACTTTAATACATTTCTGACTGAACGTGGGATATAAAATTAGTGTACAACACCATATACACCTCAACGGAATGGAGTTGTTGAATAGAAGAACAGGTCACTCATGGAGATGGCAAGGTGTATGGTGAAGAGTCAGGCTTTACCACATAGTTTCTGGCTTGAGGCTGTTATGTGTGTACTTAATAGTTGTCCCACTAAAGCATTGAAATCTATCATTCCATATGAGGCTTGGCATGGTCGCAAGCCTTGTTTCTCATCTATGTGTTTTTGGTTGTTTGACATATGCATTAGTGCCTGAACAACATCGCATGAAATTGGATGATAAAGTAGTAAAATGTATTTTTCTTGGGTACAATGTTGAAAGCAAAGTCTATCGTGTGTATCATCCACAGACTAAATACATTTTGGTTAGCCCTGATGTTGTGTTTGTGGAAGATGCTATTCAGCCCTTACTTTCATGTACAAAGGAGATATGTGTTAGCTCCAAAGACATGTATGATACTTTACTGTCTCTTTTTACAGGTGGATAGTCTAGTGCTGGTCCTAATGAGGCAACTTCTCAACCTTTGCATGTTTCATGTGATGATACAGACCATTCCATTTGTGATGCAAATTTACATGATGCACTTGTCATATTGAGCAGGCAAAAACTATGCCAAAATGGTTGGTGCAAACTCTGCGTGACAACCAATTAGACGCACCTCTTTCATATCGTACTCATTCAGGATCTCATAGTGCCTCTTTTGCATCAGATTTCTATGCTATGGTTGCATCTAGTCTCTATGATGAGATTGAGCCTATTTCATTTGATGAAGCATAAAATTCTGAACATTTGATGGCTATAATGCAATTTGAATATGATGCTATCATGAAGAATTGTACCTGGTCTTTATGTGACTTGCCTCCTGGCAAGAAGGCCATTAACACTAAGAAATTATACAAGTTGAACCGTAGACCTGATGGAAATTGTGATAGGTATAAGGCTAGGCTTGTTGCAAAGGGTTATGCGCAAGAAAGAGGCATTGATTTTGATGAGACCTTTGCAATTACATGCCGAATGACTACTGTTCGTAGCATCTGTGCACTTGCAACTCATCATGGTTGGAATGTACATCAATTGGACATTAAAACAACATTTTTGAATGATGACTTGCATGAAGAAGTGTATGTTTTTCAGCCCCATGGCTTTATGCAAAAAGCGCATGAAAACCAAGTGTGCAGGCTAAAGAAGGCATTAGATGGTTTAAAGCAAGCAACACATGCTTGATAGAAAAAGATACATGCCTATCTCATTGCACATGGTTTTGAGAATAATCCAACTGAAAGCACCTTATATGTTAAGCGTGCTAATGATGTGCTTCTGATCATTGTTGTGTATGTTGATGACATGCTGCTCACTGGTCCTCATGACATGCATATTGCAGATTTTAAGGTTGATTTGCATGCCTTATTTGAGATGTCTGATGTAACATGGAGAATTACTCATGAGTCCTTAGTAAGAGGTGTGAACCACCTCTTAGTCTTTCAGAGTAGAGTACACACCTGAGTGCCAAGTGGCACTCATGTGAGGGACCGTGAATCATCCTCCTTGTGGGTTACTAGAGAGGGATTGATATGAAGACCCCACGCGACTGGGCAGCAAGAAAAAATCTGAGAATCTCTGTGTGTCTGCTCCGTAATGATAGCCGGTGAGTTTCCTCGTACTGTGTGCAAGCCACTTCCAAAATGAGGGGAGTCCTCGGAGGTTACATCTGATTTGAGGCATTTGCATCACTATTTGGGCATTCAATTTATGCAAGTTGATGGTGGAATGGATTTGTGTCAAATGAAATATATTGACACATTATTGCAGCGTTTTGGACTTGAAGACTGTAAGCCTATTCCCACTCCTATGGAGACAAGTTTACAATTGAGTCTTCATGATGCTAGGGATGCATTTGCTATTGTTCTCTATCAGTAGGCTATTGGATGCTTGATTTACTTATGCATTACTCAGCCAGATATTTAGTTTTTTGTCTCACAGATGAGCAGGTTTATGCATTACCCAGGTTTCAAGCATTGACAGGTGGTTAAGTGCATCTTTCGTTACTTGAGTGGTAACCGACTACTTGGATTGTTTTATCCCAAGGGGGATCACTACCTCAAGATTTGC
This sequence comes from Ceratopteris richardii, assembly GCA_020310875.1. NCBI lineage: Eukaryota > Viridiplantae > Streptophyta > Polypodiopsida > Polypodiales > Pteridaceae > Ceratopteris > Ceratopteris richardii. The sequence continues at coordinate 141,490,979 of CM035418.1, read as the reverse complement.
ATGCTCTTTTTGACAGTGATTGGGTTGGTTGCCATGACACTCATGTGTCCACTAGTGGCTTTTGCTTCATGCTTGGTAGCTCATGTATATCGTGGTTGAGCAAGAAGCAGCCTACTATGGTCACTTCCAATTGTAAGGCTGAGTATAGGGCAGCTTTCACAAAGACTGTTCAGTGTGTGTGGCTCAGATGCCTTATGGTTGATTTGGGTGTTGGTCAGTCTTCTACCACCACCATCTTCACCGACAGTCCGAGCACATTAGCAGTTGCGAGGAATCCTGTGTTCCATGCTCACACTAAGCACATTGAGGTGCATTATCATTATGTCAGGGAGAGGTTCTCCGTTGGGGAGATCAACTTGGCATATGTGCCCACGTAGGAGAACATTGCAGACCTTTTCACGAAGGCTCTTCCTAGGGAGAAGTTTGAATCTTTCCGCAAAGCTTTGGGCTTACTTCCTTTTTGTGGATTGATTCTGCATAGCTTGGCACTTCCTTATGCATGAGTGCCAGCTTCTTGTTCATCGCATCACTCCCAAAGGGGATTTGTTGATATATTTAGGTTGTGATGTGTGTGAACACTCTAGGACCGCCGAGGCACTTTTTTCCCTCTTTAAGAGGGTTTTTTGCCCCGACTTGTATATAAGCCTATTGAGCTAATGGGCTACTTATCTTTTTACATTCTAGTGGTAATACATTCAGTATTGTGTGTTGTGATCCAAGCTTCTTCTTCTTCCTTGTGCTGTTCGGGTGCTTTCGCAGATGTCTAACTCCAATAGCTACTACTGAGACTGACATGATGTCATATCTATGACAAGAGATAGAGGAGATTTTGAGCAATGAGGTGAGAATTACTCTCTATTGCACCATATGTAATATAAAAAGACATAATACATGAATTGCCTTGTCAAGGTCACCTACCAATTCTATGGTAAGGGCGAACATGAAGAAAGAGATTTCTTCTATTTGAAGGGGTTCTAACCTAAGCCACCACCATGAGTATATTGGGGAACACATAGACAAAGCGGCATCCTTGGGAACCTACCAACAATGTCCTCCTGCTATGCCAATTCTACTAAACCAACCAAGGCAATTATCATAATCGTTCGAGGAGGCCTCTCATGTGATTCAAGTGTTGTGAGTATGAGCATTTTCAAAACTAATGCTCCCTTCTAGAAGATGCCCCTCACAAAAATTCTCAAGATACCCGCAAACATTATACTTGGAATTGTGCTCAAAATGCTTCAATTGCAAGTCTGAGTGGAGTACATTTGCAAATGATATCCATAGGTTAAGAACCCTCACCATCCACTAGAGTGGTTCAACTAGATGGGATGAAGAAGACTCTAGGAGTACAAAATCACATGCAAAGATCTAAATAAGCTCACGCACAATCTAGCCCGATGTTTTGTCTCAAACCCAAGCTATATAAGCAAAAAGTGAGAAATTAATTTTAACCAAAAGCAAGATCCAATCAATGAAGCCTTCCTTGAAGCTAAGGTAGAGTTGAAGACTAAGTTATACACTCCACCTCTACCCTCTAACAAGGGAACCATAAGTGTGGAAAAAGTCCTTTGTAATTCTTTACAATAGATGAGTATCTATGATCTCTGACTAAGAATCTGCAAAACTCTAGTGGCAGACACCCATATTTAACCCCACTAGAAACCTAGTCATGCTTAGAAATGGCATTAGTTATAGGTTACCAAAGTCCTAGGCTAATAGTTGGCATCATTGGGAATCAATTCTCTAGATCTATTGTTGATAGAGGTTTTGGAATTAATTTGATGCTAGAGTATACCATGAAGCCTCAGGAGCTGCATCTTATGAAGCATGCCAACTTCATTATAACTCTGGTTGAACATAATAAGGTAGACCCAATAGGAATTGTGAAAGGAGTAAAAAATGGAGAGCAGGGTCTCATTTCTCCCTAGATCTTGTATTCATCCAATTGCCTCAAGTTGCGGATGCGTTTCCATTGCTTATCGAGAGGCCATGGTTCAAGCATTCAAAGGCCATCCATGATTGAAGCAAGGATGCCCAGTGAGTAGAAGACAAAAAGAACTTCTCCATGAGACAAGTTCACTTAGAAGTTGGTCCAGATCTTGGAAACTTCACATATCATCCTGGTATAGAAGAGGAAGGTGAGATTCCTTTGTTTAAGGAAACTAACATATTACATTGGTTAGGGATGGACTCATGTGAGTTCTTGGTAATTTCAATTCATCTTGCAAAAGAATACTCATCCAAAGATGGTACTCCAGATGATAAAGGAATTATGACTATAACCCAACAGTATGAATACATGACGAATCAAGATCTTTTCAATGCCAAACTAGTTGAGGAAGATGAGGATCTTCTTGATGATGCTTACTCAGGCACCCAACCATCAACTCTTGTAGAATGGCTCTTGCAAGCTGTCCTGCTCTTGGAAAAAGCATGGCGTTACATAAAGCCCTTCTTGGAAAACCCTACAAAGGAAAGCAAACACTTAAGCATGAACCCATGCTTGAAATGCAAGGTAGAGGGGGTTCTCCACCTTTACCCCCATGGGCAAGTATAATCTTTTCTTGGTGATTAACAAAACCCAAATTCAGTACAATTGTTTTGGGTGGCTTTTCATTAGTCTCCATGCTAGTTCATGAATGCATTTGGCTAGCCAAGAATTTCAAAACCCCCCATGAGCTTCTCATTTTGTTGTAATAATGGTCCATGAATTCATTTTTTCTTCCCAAAGTCTCAACGTAACAAATAGTTGAATACTTGGTTAAGCTCATCTCCTTTCTTTGTGTTGCTTCTCCAACCCCTCAACCCTTATGCGTCCCCCATGGTCTCGAATTTGGAAATTTTGAGTGCACAAATGCATTCAAAACCCCATAATTGACTCCTAGATCACCTTGATCTAACATAGGGAACTCCATTTATGCACATTTCTATGGGGGTTCCTTCCAATGAAGATCTTGCACATGATCATTCTTGGTCCAGTTATCATTAAACATTGTGTAATCTCCATTACATCACACAACATAATTACATTGGATTACACCATATTACACCATACTAAACATGATTCCTCTAGATTACACCACATCACACCTGACTACAAAATATTACACTAGATTACACAACATTACAATGGAACACACCACATTATACCTGATTACACCATGATTATACTAAATTACACTAAGACTACACTATATTACACCACAATTACACTAGATATTACACCATTATTACACTGTATTACAATATATTACACCATGATTATACTAGCATTACATCTATATTGAAATTAGTCTCATTTTACACCAAGAATGCACCGAAATCCAAAAATTCCTATTCCTTACCCCCATAGCAACTTTTTCCATCAATTACCCGTCCATTTACATTTTTTACATCCAATTAATTATTCATCGTTGTGTTTTCCATTCGATCATTCATCACCCATTATTATTTGCCTTCCATTCCATTGTAATTTATCTCTCTATTTTTATCCATTTATAATCTTAATTATTGAAAATATCAAGAGCAACTTGTCATTAAAACCCCAAAACCTCTCATTCAATGTTAAAACATTAAAAATATTAAAAAATACTAAAACTTTGAACATCAAAAATTTAAAAAGATCAAAACATTGAAACTTGCCTTAAAATATTCAAGACATTGAGCATCACATAGAAAACTTTAAACTATAGCATTCAATCTTAAAGTTAAAAATTAATTATATTGTAACAATCAATCAAAACTCTCTCTCTCTCTCTCTCTCTCTCTCTCTCTCTCTCTCTCTCTCTCTCTCTCTCTCTCTCTCTCTCTCTCTCTCTCTCTCTCTCTCTCTCTCTCTCTCTCTCTCTCTCTCTCTCTCTCTCTCTCCCATTGCCAGCCCCCCTTTCTTTTCTCCCTCTCCCTACAAAAGGAAGGAAGCTCATTATAGAAATTTATGGACAAACAAATTACAAACTATTATGCTTGTTCTCTTACATATACCACAATTACAGACACAATTACGAGGCATGTGGCTCCCTCATTGGGAAGGACTGTACAAAATTAAAGATATTTTGCAATGGGGTACAATTCAGTTAGAGACTTTGGATGGAGAGGCACTACCACCAGTCAACATCTCTAGGCTCAAGGCCTATCATCATCAATAAAATTGAAGTTTTTTGGATCACCTAAAACTTGCAATATCTATCCAGGTTGTACATAGCTTATCTCGTAATCTTATCTACTTAGTTTTTTCAATTTCATTAGGGCATACTTTTCAATTAAGTTTCTTCATGTCATATGGATGCCATTCCATAGCCCATCTCATAAAAATCTTTCTAGAAATTTTTTAGATTTTTTAAATTTTTAGGAATTTTTAGGTTTCTTTGAGAATTATTTTCCTTTTTCAACTACATTTTTTCTTACTGAATTAGATGAAAAAGGGAATTTCCCTGATGTTTTGAGTGTCAAAATGTGTCCTAAGGTTGTGGACCAAATTTTAGAATTTTTTCCTGAGCTTTTTGGCATTTTTGGGGTTTTTTTGGAATTTTATCTGCTTTTTTATCTATTTTTTGGCATATTCCAAAACAAAAGTATGTCCCCCATTGCTTTTTGATGACTAAAGAAGTTCTCTCTCTTATTCTCTCACTCTCTATCTACCTCTCTCTTCACCCTCACTCTATCTCTCTTCCCTCTCTCTCTATTTCCTCTCCTCTCTCTATTTGTCTCAGTCTCTCTCTCTAACTCTCTCTTTCCCCTCTCTCTACCTCCCTCTTCTCTCTCTCTCTACCTCTCCGCCCAAGCACCTTAGGATAAAAATTTTATCCTAAGGCTTTTTTTCAAATTATTATTGATAGTTTATTTATTTATTTATTTTTATTATTTTTTCTTTGTTTTCTTATTTTAATTTATTGTTATTTATTGAAAATTTTATATTTATTTGGTTTATTTAATTTTATTGTTTCTTATTTTTTTATTTTTTATTTTTTGTAAAATGTTTTATTCCCCCTACCCCCAGACCATAGGATAACTTTTTATCCTATGGTCTGACATTGTTTTTTTGTTTTTTTACTTATACATACTCCGTGGGTCTAGATTGCACTTCAAGTGGCCATTGTTTTCAAACTTGGAGTCAATTTCATGTTTGTCGACACACCAACACTCAGTTTTACAATTAGTTATCCTAAAATCCATCAATTTTTCCTTCTTTGGGTCAAAGCCCATATGTTTTTCACACATTTAGCATGTGGTTTCTCACTTGCACGTATTTCACATGATCTCTTGGATTGCCAACATGGTGTCTTCTCGATTTGATGGCACTGACTTTTTGAGATGGAAAGCTCAGATGTGGTATACATTGGTTCATGCAGGGTTATACATGTATGTGCATAGAGATGCACAGAGGCCTCGTGACATGCCCAACCATATATGGATGGATATGTCTGCATTAGTCAGCTCCACTATCCAATTATAGCTTGTGGATTCTATATATGAGTCTGTTATGTATGAGGAGACAAGTAGTCCATTATGGCAGAGACTACATCATATGTATGTGAGTCCATTGACTCATGTGAGACATAGATCATATAGACAACTTTGATGTTAGCATTGTGGTTGTGAGGGCCATATTCGACAATGTTGCTTCAGGCAGATGTGATGATGACATCAGAGATATGCACATGATGCGGGTCCAGTAGTGGTTTCAAGAGAGTCTATGGCAATTGATTATGCTAGTGATGGTGATATCACTTTCTCCTGTGGTTCATCTCAAGATTCCTCTTGTTTATTGGATAGCACACATATGGCTTGGTTGCTTGATGCATTAGCCACTTTTCATGCTACTCCAAATCACAAGTGATTTTACCAATTCTCAGGTGAGATTCGTGGATGTATGCACATGCCTGATGGTACGACATATCACATTGAGGGTGCACGAGATGTATGCCTTATGCTACCTAATGGAGCATCACTTATACTCAGACATGTATGTTATGTGCCTTCACTCCCTATGAGCTTGATTTTAGTTAGCCAGTTACAGGAGAGCAGATGTTATGCATTCCTTGGTGAGCATCATTTTCTATTGCAGTTGGGACAGCTTATGCTTGTCAGAGGTTCTAGGATTGGGCATAGGTATCCACTACAAGTACTTCATGTGAGAGACAGTCTCGTCTCAATGGGAGTTCAGCCTTATGTGCAATGTGAGACTCGTCATGTCTCATTTTGTCTAGCTACACATTGGTCTATTGACATTCATGATGCACATGTATGGCAGGATTCAGATGCTCTGATGGATGCGCATGTAAAGAATGTTGTTGTTGATCATATAGATGCTCATATGGAGCACACTTTGGATGATCATTTGGATGCTTTAGAGCATGATGTGGATGCTCATGCAGAGCATTGTGATGATACTCAGTTAGAGTGTGACCATCACTTTGACCTTGGTGTTGATGTTGTGTAGTTAGCTCATGTGGAGCATGATCATACACTTGGTGTGGTAGAGCAAGATTGCTCTCATGGTACACAATGTGTGATAGAGAAATTTAGCTCACGAGATGCACAGCTAGACACATCCTTGGTTGACAGGATGACTGATTTAGATATTGATGAGTGAGCGATCATGCAATCATTCTTGGGTTTGCTCATGCCAGATGTTGACATAGATATGTCAGGACATGTTGTTCTTGAAGATGGTGCTTTGGATGCCTTGGATATAGGCATGGCTTATATACTTAAGTTAGCCATGATAGCACAAGTTTTGTCAGCATTCTTAAGTCTGATGTACGAGTTGTTATGCTCGAGACTAGACATTGCACTCGCTATTGGAGCATTTGCACTTGGATTTGTCAGTCGTTCAATGATTGACATAGGCATAGAGCGAGTGGGAGCTTTGCAGGAACTTCATTAGTTCTTGCATCAGCCATATGTGAGCTCGACTCTTGTCAATATGAGCCTAGAGCAGTTTGAGGTGCATGGATACACCTTGTTCAAGGCAATTGTTGTAGGTTGATCTATATGGGTTGAGATCCGGACTCTTCCTGTATATTATTGTATAGTCCTACATCATTCTTTGTATGTGTTACCACTTATAGTCACATTGACCCTTAAGTGAGAGATTGTTGGGAATGTAAGGGTCATAGGACCTTACCCCCATATTCATATATATACATCATATATAGAGCATTGCCTCAACGGAAATCATTATGTGGGTTTCGAGGCTCCCATGCATATGTGCACGTCTCTCCTCTAGTCTTTTCTCTCCCTCCATCTCCTCCTTGCTCTTCTTGTTCTGCACACCAAAACCCTTCAATAACATGTCAAATTGAAGTAAATATGGAGGTCAAAGCTACAGACGACATAGGAGATTCAAATATTTTCATCAAAAGAAAAACCAGGCAAAAAAAAAGAAAATAAAGAAAACAAATAAAGTTGGTATTGGAAGAAAAAGTCAACAAAACAAATTCAAAGTGAAGTTCACATACAAATAAAAAATATATTAAGATAAAAATAAAGACTCAACAATAAAAACCCACTTAAGTGATTCACTAAGACCTTCATTTTGCACCATAAAAAATATTTTATAATCGAAGTATGCATGTGTAGGGCTACATTACAAAGCCATGCATTCATAGGCACGAGATGTTTAAACACCCAAGCACTAAAAGAAGCTCTTTTTACATGAGTAAAAGAGCTACGAGGGGGAGAAAATCCTCTTACAATGAATCAAAAGAAAGATGGAAAACTTTTTGAAAAAAATATATGAGAGAAAATACAGAAAAAATCAAAGAAACATATATGAAATAAAAGAAAAGAAAAAAAAAACATGTATATAAATGTTTTATTTTTCTTTAAAGCACAAAGCAAGGAATAGGAGGAGTGTGTGATTGTATTTTATTTTAATTTTAATTTTAATTTTTTATTTTTAATTTCTTTTAATTTTCCATATTATTATTTTCCAAATCTCTCCAATTGCATTGTAGAAAATAAGAAAAAAGATTGTGCTTCACTATGATGAGCACAAAGAGAGTTATTGAAAAATGGAGTGATGAGAGCATGTGATGAGTTGGTGTAAAATTTTTATTTCTACTTGTAATGATGCAATTAATTGTGTTATGTGGAGTCTTTATTTATTGTTTTTTATATTCCTATGATTAAATGCTATATATAGCTTGTTAATCACTTAAATGGAGAATTTCTACATCTTTATCTTTATCCTTCATTATCAATCTTTTTACATTAGTTTTTACCAGTTATTCTCTGGGAGAAAGTCTTTGAACAATAGAAACATTCCAAGACCAAAGATATAAAGCATAACAAAGCCAATATGAACATGAAGATTTCATACTTGAAATTTAGAAGTGACAAAAATATTTACCACTCAATATTGTATGTATTTTCATTCAAGATAAAATATTATCATTTTTTGTGGCAAAAAAGAGACGAGTGGTTACATTCTTAAAAGTTGGACCTTTATCACTTTGGGTGGTAGGCAAGTAATTGCAAGATAATTTTTTCTCTTATCTAATGTTTGCCACTACACCATCAATTGAGAATTTGAATTATGGTGAAACCTCATGAAGATACTCTAGAATCTCTCCAACATTTTTGAATTTTCAATTTGCAGTGACAATTATTTTCTTAGGTTGAAAATCTCGATGCACTAATAATTGTAAGTCAAATTCTGAACAGTTCACCTCTGAATCCAAGGGTATCCAAACTCCAAGTTTTTTTTTCTCATCTTCCGTAGTCATATCCTAACACTAGAGATTGTCGAGATATTTGATATGAAATTGAATGAGAATTTGGACTAAGTTTACATAAAATGATGTCACCTATTCTTTGAACTTCTTTGATATCCCATTTCCTACCTAAAACATCATCAATTTTTGAAATTAAAACTCTCTTATTTGACCACATTGTTTTTGTTTTCCATAACATGTTTTTAAATCATACTAAAAAAAATGTGAAGAGGCAAAAACCATTGAATCTTAATCCTTCGAGAAATTCGGCTTGTTCACATTGCCATTTGAATGTCATCTTTCATATCGCAGAGAAAACTTGAAACTATCAATTGATCAGGAGATTCCCAATCTAATGAAGAGATGCAAGGAGTAGGCAAGTGTACAAGATTTCCATATGCATTCCTCCCTGATGTTACCTAATAGTCTATGAAACAGACAAATAATTGAATGTTATTGAAAAATGTAATAGATTTGTCTGCATACATAAGTTCTCCATAGTTCTTATGAAGAATTTTTAATGTTCCTTTTAAACATTCAATAGGTTGCCACTCTTGAACATTGGAAGGAAAAATATATGCAATACAAGAACAAATATCTTGTAAAACAAAAACAACTAAAAATGATAAAGAGCATTGTTAAAATTCATTTAGAGTATGATGGGAAATGCAAATGATTGTTTATAAACATATCCTTAGCACTATACACATGTTTAACTCTTGCAAATCAGCCATGTCTTCTTAATTTGAAATTGATTAATACGGCCTTTCCAATGGTTTTTTGTGTCGTCTCTTTTAGCTCGCTTCACTTTATGAGAATCTCTCGCACTAAGAAGCATAGTCACACAATCATTTATTTGCACAAAAAAAGGTTTCCATAAGGAATCCTCTTTTCTGTTGTAAACATGACATGAGGTTACACGATTGGAAGGATGACGAGAAGTAGAAGCCATTCGAACACTAAAAAAAATAATAGAGAATTCTCAAAGCAGGAAATCGAGATTCACAAACTTCATGAGTATTTGTAGACCAAAAATTTTGATGTACACATGAAAAATCGAGACTCATAGACTTTTGATTTGATGTATCAAGTGTGACTGAAAAATTATGGAATTTTGTGAACCCAAAACTATTTCATATCTTCAAAAATCTTTTCTCTCTTGGAAATTAAAAGATTTGCATGGTGTGGTGTGCAAAAATATCCATTTTTGTATGAAAATAAAAATTTTCACATTAAATACAAGAAATTCCATCGCCTTAGGAATACTTTCAGAGCATATTTAATTAAAAGAAATCTTTCTTAAGAAGATTAAAAGAGACAAAAATGTTATATTTTTGTACATGCGGAAAGACTATATTTATCGATTTTCTTAATTCGTCATTAGCAAAAAATCTTTTTTCATTAGCAAACAAACTATATTTTTGTACTATATTTATCGATTTTCTTAATTCGTCATTAGCAAACAATCTTTTGTCAAGTGTTTTTCACCCTAATGTTATGCTTTAATGAATGGATTTGTGAAAACTTCTAAACACTTCATGTGGAAAAATTTTGGTGTTCATGAGAAAAGTGAGACAACGAGATAACTTCTTTAAATTTTATTATTTAAATTTTAGTCATATTAATATTTATTATATTACTACTTATGCGTTCCCCTTCCAACAAAACGACCACGAGGAGGGGATTTTGTTATCCTACATATATGTTCCACCCATATCATCTTATATCAATACATACACGTTTCACCCCTATCATATCGTATCAATATCAACACCACACTTGTGAAGAGCGTCAGAGCTGTAAACACTTTGTTTTGACTCGAATTTTGTTCAAAAACAAATCTATCGCAATCATTAGAAAACGCAAAAGCGAAAAAAGGAAACTCTTGCGTTGACTGAAAATCAGTCAAAAACCAAACTTAGCGAAGTGCTTTAAAAAAAAAAAGGCAAAAGCGAGAAAACTAAAAGCGATTCGCAGAATTCACGAATTATTTAACCGCGAACTCATCGCCTTTGGACGTACTCAGTCGTTCATTCGTTTTGGTTGGTTGTAGTAGCTGTGTTCATCTTGGCGGTATATATACATCAGAGCTCGAGTTGCTGACTCCTTTATCTCTCTCTCTCTGAACGGACTTGTGCGTTCGAATCGGAATTTCTTTGCTAAAGGAACAGTGGAACTCGTGGTAAGCTTCGTTACCCTTCGCTCTGCATGTAGTATGGAGTGTACACATGACTGATTGTCACTGAACATTACGCCAATGATCACGATGCTCACAATCCATGCAGACGCACACACAGACGCGCATACACATGACCACATACAGATCACTGAGTTTGCTCGCCATGATAAACTGAACTTGTTCGCAATCAATGCACATAGACGGGACGCGCATTGCCACTATTATAGATTTTCTTCAACTTCTCGTTTGAATTACTCCTTTCCAAACCAGCTTAATATAATTACTCATTAGCTCTTTCGTCCATGTGTTTTTTCACTTGCGCTGTACAAAACTGACCACTCTGCACTATGCACAATATGCAATGCTTTTGTTGATAATGAAGTAGATATATATTCTTATGTACACATGAAAACAAATAGTGAAAATCACATTTCCGTTCTTTATGCATCTTCTCAAAACCCTTAACATAATCGCGCTCACAAAACCCTTAACATAATTGTGCATGAACACATGCTTGATGCACATGCATATGCATGAATATGATGTATTACTCATTGTTTTCCATATATAAAATGATTTTGCAGAATTGCAGTGGTAAGGATATCGGAATGGCCACAATAGTGAATGACTTGACACTCTCCTTGGAAGATAGAATTGAGGAGGCAATCAACACTGCTCGTGGCACCTTCCAGACAGGAAGGACGAGACCTCTCAAATGGAGGATAACACAATTGAAGGCATTGAAGACCATGTTAGATGAGCATGAGCATGCTTTTTGTAGTGCATTATATAGAGACCTTGGAAAGTCGCACTTTGAGGCAAACTATATCGAGCTTGAAAATGTTAGAAATTCGTGTGATTTTTTCATTAAGAATTTGAAAGAGTTGATGAAGCCCAAATCTGCAGATGTGCCATGGTATATGAAAAGATCTACCAAAGCCAAAGTCGTACATGAACCATTGGGTGTTGTTCTTATCTTCTCTGCATGGAACTATCCTCTACTTTTGGCCCTTGACCCACTTGCCGCCACCATAGCTGCAGGCAATGCCGTCATTGTGAAACCTGTGGAGTGCGCAAAGTCTATGTGTCTAATATTGAAGAAGCTCCTTCCAAAGTACCTAGACACCCATGCTGTGAAGGTACTTGAAGATACCCAGGAAGAATGCGCTATTTTGCTCACATACAAATTCGACAAGATCTTCTACACAGGTAGCCCTCCCATTGGGCGCATCATCATGGAGGCTGCTGCAAAGCATCTCACTCCTGTTACATTGGAGCTTGGAGGAAAGAGCCCTGCAATAGTTGATTCAACCGCTGACATCTTTACGGTTGCTCGTCGTCTTGCCGCCACAAAGTGGATGATTAATTGTGGACAAACTTGCATAGCTCCGGATTATGTGCTTGTCCATTCGATAACACCTCTCTTTTCCTTGAAGGCTTAAAACAATCACTGATGTCTTTCATGTCGCCATTGTTAGAGAGTGCTAATATTGATGTCGAGACATATCGAGAGATAGATTTCATGCTGCGTATTATCAATAAAGAGTCCTTGGCTCGGCTTCAAACCCTTCTGGATGAGGTTCAAGATAGTGTCGTGTTCAAGCTTGGAGAAACAGACACAGAAAGACTAATGATGATGCCAACAATATTACTTGACCCTCCTATGGAGAGCAAAATAATGCAGAAGGAGATATTTGGACCAATTCTTCTAGTATTGCAAGTTCATAACATGGAAGAAGCGATCAGTTTTGTATGTTCAAGGCCACAACCACTTGCATTGTATATGTTTACCACAAACAAGAAGCTTGCTGAGGAGGTGGTTGAAAAGACATCCTCAGGGAGTGTGGTGATCAATGATGCTGGGACTCAATTCGGCTTGGAAAGTATTCCCTTTGGAGGAATAGGAGAGACACTACAACATATCGGGGGAATACCGACGGTCAGTGTACCGACGGGTAGCTATCGCCGTCGATATACCCCTCGGCAAATTTGGGAAAGCTACATTGCCTCGGAATCACAGCTAGGTTGCCTCGGAATCACGACGTCCGTATATGCATCGATACTTTTTTGGAAATACCGACGCTTATACCGACGCTCTCTTTTTAACTGGGCCCGAACCCAAAATTCGTCATTCTGCTCGTTTTGAATGTAGAACTTCTGCTTTCGGGTTTGCACGCGCCAACAACAGAACTCTGTTTTGTCATCCTCTCTCTCTCTCCCTCTCTCCCTCCCTTCCCTCTCTCTCTCTCTCCCTCTCTCTCTCTCCCTCCCTCTCTCTCACTATCTCTCTCTCTCCCTCTCTCTCTCACTCTCTCTCTGTCTCTCTCCCTCTCTCTTTCTCTCTCCCTCTCTCTCTCTCTTTTTTTTCTTTTTCTATGTTTTTTCTTTACTAATATGTTCTTTGTTTGGTTTTGCAAGAGATTTTGGGATGCATTCTTTGGAAATTCGACAAAGAAGAACTTCAAGTGGATTTTGACGATCATGTCAAACAATTCTCTCTCTCTCTCTCTCTCTCTCTCTCTCTCTCTCTCTCTCTCTCTCTCTCTCTCTCTCTCTCTCTCTCTCTCTCTCTCTCTCTCCCTCTCTTTCCCTCTCTCTCTCTCTAAACACACCTCTATTTTTATAGATCTGACGCTTTGGTAAGTAGATCGCACATATTGTATCGCTCTGTTTTCTTTCTTTATGTTTTTGCTTTTCTAATATCTTCTCTCTTTAATTTTTCAAGAGATTTTTGAGATCAAATCTTTGGAAATTCAACGAAGGAGAATTTCAAGTGGATTTTGACAACTTTGATTCAAAAATTACATCAATGTAAGTAAAACATATATCACTCTTTTATCTTTCTTTATATTTTTGTTTTCTAATATCTTCTCTCTTTATTTTTGTTTGAGAGAGAGAGAGAGCGAGAGAGAGAGAGAGGGATATGCACATGCATACATGCATATGCATGCATGCATATGCATACATGCATGCATGCATATGGATACATGCATATGCATACATGCATGCATATGCATACATGCATGCATATGCATACATGCATGCATATGCATACATGTATACATGCATACATACATGCATACATACATGCATACATACATGCATACATACATGCATGCATGCATATGGATACATACATATGCATACATGCATGCATGCATATGCATACATGCATGCATATGCATATACATACACACATGCATGCATATGCATACATGCATGCATGCATATGCAAACATGCATGCATATGTATACATGAATGCATATGCATACATGCATGCATATGCATACATGCATGCATATGTATCCATATGCATGTATGAGGGATATGCATATGCATACATACATACATGCATGTATCCATATGCATGCATCCATATGCATGTATCCACATGCATGTATCCATATGCATGCATGCATGCATGTATGCATATGCATTCATGTATCCATATGCATGCATGCATGCATATGCATACATGCATTCATGCATATGCATACATGCATGCATGCATGCATGCATATGCATACATGCATTCATGCATATGCATACATGCATGCATATGGATACATGCATGCATATGGATACATGCATGCATATGCATACATGCATATGGATACATGAATGCATATGCATACATGCATGCATGCATATGGATACATGCATGCATCCATATGGATACATGCATGCATGCATATGGATACATGCATATGCATACATGCATGCATGTATATGCATACATGCATGCATTCATTGCATACATGCATGCATGCATATGCATACATGCATGCATATGCATACATGCATATGCATATGCATACATGCATATGCATATGCATACATGCATATGCATACATGCATATGCATACATGCATGCATATGCATACATGCATGCATATGCATACATGCATGCATATGCATACATGCATGCATATGCATACATGCATGCATATGCATACATGCATGCATAGGCATACATGCATGCATAGGCATACATGCATGCATATGCATACATACATGAATGCATATGCATACGCATACATGAATGCATGCATATGCATACATACATGAATGCATGCATATGCATACATAAATGCATATGGATACATGCATGCATGCATATGGATACATGCATGCATGCATGCATATGGATACATGCATATGCATACATGCATGCATGCATATTTATACATGCATGCATATGCATACATACATGAATGCATATGCATACATACATGAATGCATATGCATACATACATGAATGCATATGCATACATACATGAATGCATATGCATACATACATGAATGCATGCATATGCATACATGAATGCATATGGATACATGCATATGCATACATGCATATGCATACATGCATGCATGCATGCATATGCATACATACATGAATGCATATGCATACATACATGAATGCATATGCATACATACATGAATGCATGCATATGCATACATGCATGCATATGCATACATACATGAATGCATGCATATGCATACATGAATGCATGCATATGCATACATGAATGCATGCATATGCATACATGAATGCATGCATATGCATACATGAATGCATGCATATGCATACATGAATGAATGTATATGCATACATGAATGCATATGCATACATGAATGCATATGCATACATGCATGAATGAATATGCATATGCATACATGAATGCATGCATATGCATACATGCATGCATGCATATGCATACATTTGTGCATTTAGGTAGCGGCGGATACGACAGTATGCGCTACCAATTTGTAAGTATGATGTTAATTATTGAAGTTGTTTGTGTTAAGTATATTATGTATATTCATCTAACATTTTGCATATTTACTATAGGAGTTGGCAGTGGGTCGTCCTCCAATGCGAACTGAAGAATTGTATGGATATCGACATGGACTGACTGCACTGTTACAAGACTTAGAGGGACGCGGTGCAATTGTCTCATGGGAGAATATTCTTGATTAGGTAAAGTTATATCTTGGTTTTGAACCATAATTTTGTATTCGATTCCTATATGCAAGTGTTTTGTCACATTACCACAATTTTGTATTACACTCCTATGTGGCAATGATGTACCATAATTTTGTATTCGATTCCTATATGTAAGTGCTTTGCCACACTTTTGTACATTTTTCATTTATGGAATATACGACTTTCTGTACATGAATCATTGTTCATTTTTGTTCATATAAGTTTATGTTTTGGTTGCCATTAGAGTACATAACACATGTACTCAGTTGGGCAGAGTGTATTGTCTTTTGCTAAACAACATCATGCTTTAGCAAAAGACAACACACTCTGTCCAAAAAAATTTATGCAGGTATGGTCGTCGGTATACGCGTCGGTAGGTCTAGTATGGTCGTCGGTATATGCGTCGGTACACCCAGCGGACGTCGGTATAGACGTCGGTATTTGCGTTGAAAATACTGACGCTTACACCGAAGCATATACCGACGCTTATACCGGCGCTTTGTTTCCGACGCCTATACCGACTGCAACACCGACGTCGCGAAGAATTCACGCCCGTTCATTTGCCTCGGTAGCAACCTCGGTATACCCTCGATGTGTTGTAGTGAAATAGTGAGAGTGGGATGGGATCATACCATGGTCGCTATGGATTCGATACATTTAGCCATCAGAAGGGTGTGGTCACTACTCAAGCTAGCGGTGATGATCCCATTCACTACCCTCCTTACAGTGCAAAGAACAAAGCGATCCTTAGAGCTTGCCTTCGTAACAAAAGCATGTTGGATGTCATCCTTATTAAGTTAGGGATG
>CM035418.1:141444283-141469283 GCA_020310875.1 Ceratopteris richardii | reverse complement strand
GGAGGAGGAGCAGCCATGTTCTGCAATTAGGGCATCAAGAGTACACATTGCTGAATTAAAAGCTGAATTAAAAGCTCACCGAGGAAGAGGATGGTGAAGATGTAGGGAAGCCGAGAGAATGTGGTGACATTATTTACTAGTAACTTGTTGGGTAACTAATCGACATTCTTTGTGAATTTTTTCAGATAGGATGGTTGCCCAATTGATCTTCAAGACTTTCGTGGTGGCTAGAATGGAATAGAACTGTCGAGATATACCATATGGCTTGTGCTAGAGGTTGAGGGCGATGACAAGGAAGCGAAGAATAGAGTGCTTCCGCTCAAGACAGGAGTTCTATTTTGGAAAGAGTTGGGCCATCACCTATGTAGACATAGGCAAAATGACATCTATGGGAAGAAAAAAATGATGCTCCACCTCATGCGCTATGGTTGCATGGAGCACACCATTAAGGGGGACCTTCCAAATGATGCCAGAGCTAGTGTTGTCCGCAATATCACAAGCGATGATGAGAGCTTCAGGATTAGGGGTGACAACATCCCATTTCAGCAAGACAAACTGATGCAGATGCCATCTACTGAGAAACGAGGACATCGCATCATCCATCATTGCAATCAAAGGATTGATGGGAGCCAATGCCTCCATAGCGCACAGAGTCAGAGCAAGCAAAATGTTGTGAAGCAATATGTGTGGAGTATTGGCAAGCACAATGAGGGGTGAGGAAGAAAACAACTAGTTTAATTAGAATTATCATTAAAGGATTGGTAATCATGGATGGATGCAAAAATGACAAATAAAAATCATGAAGTTGGGGTGGTGACATTAAACTAATCGTGGCCATGTGGTGTCATTTTTTTGAAAGATCATAAAACGGCCATAATTTTGACCCATTGATTGGAAGCCATAATGGTACTCTGGTCAAAGTTTCCAACTAGAATGTGATTGGCCCCAACCGAGCAGAAAATCTAGTATGGCTCGAACCACCGGACTTTGAATTTTTCGACTTCTCTATCACCGTTCGAATTATAAAACAGAACCAATTGCTCTTCTGAAACAGAGGTGTTTTCAAAAAACCATCATGAGAGAGTGCTTGTCATATGTGTAGTCCTTGCATAATAAAAAAAACTTTCAAATTGTTGTTCATCCAGGGTGCATAGATCATCTAGGCGAGAATAAAGTGAATCAACACGGAGTAATCATTAGGAAAAAAGGTGAGCCCTGCATGGGCCTTGTAAGGATCCCTAATTTTTAGGGATTAAGAAGCTTAGTCAAGAGGTTTGAAGGGACTTCGAAAACAGCTCGTGGTTTTCGTCAGTAAAATAATTTATGATGGAATTTTTTATGTGAGTTTTAAAAATGAGAGTTTCTTGGCCTTTGGATTCTTAAATCGAATGGATGAAATTAAAAGCAATCTACAACTAGAGAGAGAGAGTATTAAATGCGTGAAATCGAGCACAGTCTGAAGGAAGTTTTTTTTTCACTCTCGAGTCTGCAAAAATTTTGGCGCTTGGATTGGGACTAATCGGACGCCGTTCCGCGATTGGGGCTGAGCCACATACTGCAGTTAATCCAAGCCATAGGATTTGGCCTCCATCGAACGGACGACCGCATGTCAAGCTGATCAAATATTCCCTCTCATCCGTATCCACACGATGAGGCTTGGATCCGACGGTGCCTATCGAAAGGCGCCTTTTGGTCATCGAAATACATCCTCTGCCATTCGATGAAATGGAGATCCAATGGAGGAGATTTTAGGCGCTCATGTCAGTCTCATTTCAAACAGAACCGTCTGATGGAGCTTATATCTAAGGGCCAATATTAGATGGCGCATTTTTTATGAGGGACTACATCTCAACCATTGAAGATCACTGAAATCCAAGGGCTATAATTGGTTCCTTGCTTCTAAAAACCACTCACAAAAGAAAAACCAGAAAATGTGGCTAGGTTCTTGCCTTTTGACCACTCAAAAACAAGGGAAGCCTATGCCTAGCCTATCCTAGACTGTGGCCACCACCCTCTCCTGATTGGTCCATCACTAATCACTCCTTCAGCTAAAAGGCCCATGCAGGGTTCACCTTTTTTCCTAATGTTTATGCTTAATGGAGACTCGTAAACTTAGAACAATGACTTCCATAGGTGCTATAACTTCCAATCCATAGGCTAACTTAAAAGGTTTAGCACCAATGGCTACGTTTATACATAGTATGGTAGGCCCACAAAATGGAGAGAAGTAAATTATCCCATTGTTCACGACAATTGTGAATTAACTTCTTTATCATTGTAAGGAGGGTTTTTTTGTGTTTTCTATCAATCCATTAGCTCGAGGGTAATATCGGGTACTCTCACTACAACATATCGGGTGTATACCGAGGCTTCTACCGAGGAAAATGAATGGGTGCAATTTTGCCTCGACGTCGGTGTAAGGGTCGGTGTAGCCATCGGAACCAAAGTGCCGGTATAAGCGTCGGTATAAGCGTCAATATAAGCATCGGTATATGCATCGGTATAAGCAACGGTATAAGCCATGGTATGCCCCTGGGCAAAATAGTCGGTATAATCATCGGTATGTGCCTGGGGATAGCGATGCTTATACGGGCGCCTATACCGACGACCATATCTGCAAAATTTTTTTGGGCAGAGTATGTTGTCTCTTGCTACAGCAACATTCCTGTGATGTTGTGTAGCAAAAGACAATACACTCTGCCCAAGAAAAACCCGAGTACATGTGACATCTATGACATGCAACAAAAACATGATTTGATAAAGCAAAACATACTATCAAATACAAAAGACATGAGAGAAATCAATCATGAACCATGTACAAAGAAATGAGACACATTGACATGATATTTATAAACAACAACCAGAAAACATGTATATGTGTGTATGCCTATGTATATAGATGTGTATGTGTATATGTAGTATGTGTGTATATTTGTATATGTGTAAATATTTGTATGCATTTTTAAAAATCCTAAAACCCTAATCCTAATGACCTAGACCTAAAACATGTGTATGTGTGTATTTTTGTGTATATATATGTGTATGTGAATATATATATGTGTATGTGTGCGTATGCATCTGTGTATCTATGTAAAAACCCTAAAACCCTAATCTTGAAGACTTAGACCTAAAACATGTATATGTGTATGCATGTGTGTATATATGTAAAAACCAAAAACCCTAATCTTAAAACCCTAACCCTAAAACATGCATATGTGTGTATGTATATGTCACAAGTGTGTATGTGTGTATGCATGTGTGTATATATCTACTTGTGTGTGTGTGTATGTATGTATGTGTGTATGTGTGTAGGCATGTGTATATATATATGTGTGTATGTGTATTTGTATGTATATGTGTATATGTGTGTATGCATGTGTGTGTGTGTGTGCGTGTATATATATATATATATATATATGTGTGTGTGTGTGTGTGTGTGTGCATGTGTGTGTGGCTGTGTGTGTGTATGTGTGTGTGTATGTGTATATGTATTATGTGTTTATATGTGTAGATGTGTGTATGCATGTGTGTATATATGTAAAAGCCAAAAACCCTAATTCTAAAACCCTAACCCTAAAACATGCATATGTGTGTATGTATATATGATGTGTGTGTATGTGTATGTATGTATGTATTTATGTATGTATGTATGTATGTATGTATGTATGTATGTATGTATGTATGTATGTATGTATGTATGTATGTATGTATGTATGCATGTGTATATGTGTGCATGTGTGTATGTATTATGTGCGTATATGTGTAAACATCAAAAACCCTAATCCTAAAACACGTATATGTGTGTGTATATATGCATATGCATATGCATATGTGTATGTAATATATATGCATGAGTGTTTATGTATTTCTATGTCTCTCTCTTTCTATCTATCTATATCTCTCTCTTTATCTCTCTCTCTCTTTCATCTCTCTCTCCCCCTCTCTCTCTCTCTATTTATAAAAAAGAACAAAACAATCACTTACATCGATGTGATTCTTTTGATCGCTCTCATCAAAGCCCAATCAACATCGTCTCTTGTCAAATTCCAAATAATCGATGCCAAAAAGCTCTTGCAAAACAAAAGAAAAGAGAAATTAAAAAAGAGAAGACATAGAGAAAGAGAGACAGTGAAAGAGTACACACATCACTTACCAAGATGTGAGAGAGAGAGAGATGTGTGTGTAGGGAGAGAGAGAGAGAGAAAGAGATGTGTGTGTAGGGGGAGAGAGAGAGAGAGAAAGAGATGTGTGTATGCATGTGTATATGTGTGCATGTATGTATATGTGTAAAAGTCAAAAACCATAATCCTAAAACCCTAACCCTAAAACATGTATATGTGTGTATGTATATGTAGTGTGTGTGTGTATGTGTATGTGCATGTATGCATGTGTGTGTATGTATATGTATATATATATATATATATATATATATATATATGTGTGTGTGTGTGTGTGTGTGTGTGTGTGTATGTGTGTATGTGTATATGTATTATGTGTTTATATGTGTATATGTGTGTATGCATGTGTGTATGCATGTGTGTATGCATGAAACATGCATATGTGTGTATGCATATATGATGTGTGTGTATGTGTATGTATGTATGCATGTGTATATGTGTGCATGTGTGTATGTATTATGTGCATATATGTGTAAACGTCAAAAACCCTATCCTAAAACCCTAACCCTAAAACATGTATATGTCTATGTGTATGTATGCATATGCATATGCATATGCATATGCATATGTGTATGTAATATGTATGCATATGTGTGTATGTATCTCTATGTCTCTCTCTTTCTATCTATCTATATCTCTCTCTTTATCTCTCTCTCTCTCTCTCTCTCTCTCTCTCTCTCTCTCTCTCTCTCTCTCTCTCTCTCTCTCTCTCTCTCTCTCTCTCTCTCTCTCTCTCTCTCTCTCTCTCTCTCTCTCTCTCTCTCTCTCTCTCTCTCTCTCTCTCTCTCTCTCTCTCTCTCTCTCTCTCTCTCTCTCTCTCTCTCTCTCTCTCTCTCTCTCCTCTTTCTATCTCTCTCTCTCTTATTCTCTCTCTCTCTTTCATCTCTCTCTCTCTCTCTCTCTCTCTCTCTCTCTATTTATAAAAAAGAACAAAACCATCACTTACATCAATGTAATTCTGTTGATCGCTCGCGTCAAAGCCCAATCAACATCGTCTCTTGTCAAATTCCAAAGAATCGATGCCAAAAAGCTTCTGCAAAACAAAACAAAAGAGAAATTAAAAAAGAGAAGACATAGAGAAAGAGAGAAAGTGAAAGAGTACACACATCACTTACCAAGATGTGAGAGAGAGAGAGATGTGTGTGTAGGGAGAGAGAGAGAGAGAGAGAGAAAGAGATGTGTGTGTAGGGGGAGAGAGAGAGAGAGAAAGAGATGTGTGTATGCATGTGTATATGTGTGCATGTGTGTATGTATTATGTGTGTATGTATTATGTGTGTATATGTGTAAAAGTCAAAAACCATAATCCTAAAACCCTAACCCTAGTGTGTGTATGTATATGTGGTGTGTGTGTGTATGTGTATGTGCATGTATGCATGTGTTTGTATACATATGTGCATGTGTATATATATGTGCATGTGTATGTAATATGCATGTGTGTATGTATGTATGTGTGTGTGTACATGCATATGTGTGTGTATGTATGTATGCATATGCATGTGTGTATGCACATATGTGTGTATACATATGTGAGTGTGTATGTACATGTGCGTGTGTATGTATTTATGTGTGTGTACATGCAAATATGTGTGTATGTATACATGTGTGTGTACATGTATGTATGTATATGTGTGTGTACATGTATATATGTGAGTATGAGTATGCATATGTGTGTATGTAATATGCATGTGTGTATGTAATATGCATGTATGTATGTATATGTGTGTATGCATATGCATGTGAGTATGTAATATGTATGTGTATGTATATGCATGTGTGTATGTAATATGTATGTGAGTGTGTATGTAATATGCATGTGTGTATGTAATACGTATGTGAGTATGTGTATACATATGTCTGTGTATGTATGTATGCATCTCTCTCTCTATCTCATTCTCTTTCTAAATCATATCTCTCTCTCTTTCACTCTCTCTTTATCTCTCTCTTTCATCTCTCTCTCTCTCTCTCTCTCTCTCTCTCTCTCTCTCTCTCTCTCTCTCTCTCTCTCTCTCTCTCTCTCTCTCTCTCTCTCTCTCTCTCTATGTTTCTCTATATCTCTCTCGTTCTTTCATCTCTCTCTCTCTCTCTCTCTCTCTCTCTCTCTCTCTCTCTCTCTCTCTCTCTCTCTCTCTCTCTCTCTCTCTCTCTCTCTCTCTCTCTCTCTCTCTCTCTCTCTCTCTCTCTCTCTCTCTCTCTCTCTCTCTCTCTCTCTCTCTCTCTCTCTCTCTCTCTCTCTCTCTCTATCTATCTATCTATCTATCTATCTCATTCTATATCAATCAAAAACAAAACAATCACTTACCTCAATGTAATTGTTTGGAGTGTTGTCATCAAAGTCCACTTAATGTTGTCCTTCGTCGAACTCCAAAGAACTCACGCCAAAAAGCTCCTGCAAAACTAAAGAGAGGAGAAATCAAAAAAGGGAAAACACAAGGAAAGAGAAAGGGTGCTACAGTGTGTGCGATATTCACCAAAATTTCAGATCTAGAGAAATAGAGGGGTGTGTGTAGAGAAAGAGAGAGAGAGAGGGAGGGTGTTGGATAAACAATGTTCCTATTGGTCCATTCTATCTAGAATTTACAGGATGTGTACAAAGCTTCTATACTCCTTCAAGCTGACGGCCGTGTACCAGCATCTATAGTTGTCAAACTCATATCCTTTACACACTAGAGCCTTGGCGGCGTGGATAGGTCGCTATCCTCCCAATGTACCCGCCAGGGTTCAAATCCCCCAGGCTGCAGCAACGTGCGAAGTTGTTTTCAATCACGCTTTTAGATTAAAGCACAAGCGATAGCGAACGCGGATATTTTTCAAATAAAACACAACAGACGACGGAGTGCTTTATTCACATTGCGATCGTATGCTTTTCAAGTGCTTTATTATCATGGAGGAAATACTATATAACAAGAGCTTGTATCATTGTTGATTCATCCTTCACCCAGGATCAACACAAGCTTTCTAGAGCTTGGACCTCAGTAGAGGTAGTGTTTCTTCTAGCACATGGGGCAGCCATGGTGCTAACTTGAAGCATGTTTTTTTTTAATATAAAGGAAGTTCGGCAATAGCCTACTCTACCGGACTTGAATTAAATTAAGAAACAAAGGTACAATAGAAGGGGACTAGTGCGATCAGAGGGGAAGTCCTGTGGAAAATTTGGCGGGAGCGGTGTGCTCTCAACTTCGGCGACCCCCCCAGGGAGTGGTCGATTGAAAAATCTCTATTCCTCCTTGGCAAAAGGATTGTCAACAGTAAGAAATCCCCCCCCTTCAGGCACCATCAAGTCCTCCTTTTGATCAACAACAAGCTAAAACCCAAGTGGGTCCCGCATGAGGGCGACGAGAGGGTGATCAACCTTCTTTGTACTGCAACCTAGGAATCAACCAAGCTTCCCCTGCTTTGTGGGATTTGGGGGGTCCCGTGGGAACTTGAAGCATGTTGAGGAGCAGCTATGGAGTTCTTCTTAATGATTCTTCTTGGAGAAGATGAAGGGTGTGCTCACACTCTAGCTCATGGAGAGGAGGTCATCTCTTGTTCATGGCAAGAAGACTTGATTATTAGCAGCTTGATGGTGAGGATCGCCCATCTACATGATGTATTTGAAGATCATCTTCTACAAGAAGATGTTAGGTTGAAGATTATCTTCTACAAGAAGATGTCTGGCTACTTCAAAGACATTGGATGGGACCATCTACAATTTTGAAGATTATCTTCTACAGGAAGATATTAGGTTGAAGATTGTCTTCTACAAGAAGATGTCGGGCTACTTCAAAGACATTAGATGGTGATTAACATAAGATTCACATCTTATGTTAAGTATTCAAGTACATATTCTCTTTATGCACACAGGTACTACTTGAAGTTTATGGAGGATGTGGCGTTCATATCAGAAGGAGTCCTATTCGGCATAGGTACAAGAGAATCAGTACTTATATGCTTTATGCATATTTTTATGAGGTGTTTGAGAAGGTGTGTTCACATGAGTTTGAGGATTTCCGGCAACAATCTTGTTAGCATTCTATGCTACTTTATAAGTATGTGATCTTTTCACACATGTATCTGACTTAGGGTCTTCCATAGCCTAAGTGTAGATGTAGGTTTGTTGACCATCCGTTTCACACTGATCCTTCCTCATTCAGTCACTCATATTCACTCTTCTATAACCTATTAGGTCACACATCTCATGTATATTCAGATTACTGCCCACACATCTGAATATGTTTGTTACATTGTACATTCACTCATTCATCTATTTCTCATCACATAGAATGATTGAGAATTTTGCTCCCACATTGTACATTGAACATTGGTATATATGATACTATGAGTAAGCGATGGCTTATGTAACACCTTACACATGACGTCTATTCTTTCTCTATCTTTGTCTCATCATCTGTATGATTAAGTTGTGGTATGTTCATGTTTTGTCAATATGGAAGATTGTTGGTATTAATGTTGTATATACTGGACCTATGGAACCATGGACCTGTGACATGAGCCTAAGGGCCTACCTCACTTCCAACATTTGGTATCAGAGCACTAAGGTTTTGGTTACAGAACTTTAGATCTTTGGCATCAATGCATTAAGGCTCATTCATAATCTCAGGTTTCCAGAATTCCAGATTTACAACATATGATTTGAAAGCATCTTCTAACATTTGACATTTGACATACACACTTAATCTAGATGAGTAGAGATTTGAGAATTAGACACTTCAGTTACATTCATCAGTGTGGAGTACGAAGTTGATGATCTGTTAGCAACCCAATATTTTTGGAAGAGTATGCAAATACTTTACAAAAGTATTGTTTGAAGACCCAGACTTGATGAAGAGAAGAGTACTTCAAATTCAAGGAAGAAAAATGGTTTAGAGAAGATGAAGAAATCAGATCAACATCAAATCACAGGTATCACTTTCTACTATCAGATTATCATTTGCAGGTCATATCTTAGAAGATCAGTTATGAAGAGATTTGAAGAATTTCAAGGAATGCTTTTATACACTTTCATTATTTGAAAGTTAAAGGCTACATCAAAATAGGTATCTAGAGGTTTTTCTAGAAAGTTTTGAGAGATCTCTTTCATGGCAAGAAAGTGCATCTAAGAAGACAAGTGCAGAGATGAGATGAGTTTTTTCAGCCAATTTTCTGTTGTAAGTTGGTTGGATATCAAGGTACAAATGTATCTAGAGAAGGTAACTCTAGAAGGGCAATTCATCATTCAGACAACGATTGGTGAATTTAGTCATTTCAGACATTTGAAGCAGAATTTTGATTCAGAGATATGAGGAGATGATAAAACATGTTTCTATATTCACTTCCATTTGTACACCATGTTTGTTTTATCTCTTACTCTTAGCACTAGAGGAAGAGAAAAGTTCATTTGAAGAGGTCAAGAGTGTTTGCTACTTGAAGATGAAGAGAACAAAAGGTATGGAAGTGAAGTTTGAAGATGTTGACATCATCAGGTGGAAGAAAGATGCAGAAAAAGAAAGTCCATCATTTCCAAAAGAAAAGTAAGGCTTCCTTTTCTCATATATTTTCCATATACTTTTCCTATTTTATCCTCTACACCCAAAGACAAGTCTACGAGAACATCTTGTTTAAAGAAGAAGCAGTTTCTTGTTTTGCATTACACTTGGTCATGATTTAGTAGATTTGACAAAGAATTGCATTGAGAGAAAGAAAAGCAGCAGATATATGTTTTAACTCATATATGTATGAGTTATGTTTTAGTTGAAGCTTTTAAGCAGGCAGCTTATATGTTCCCTCAAAGAATTCTTGGAGTGTCAATACAGAGCTACTTGGTATATGACAAGTTGTAGAGAAGTATATTTCTTCTTTATCTAACCCTTGAGGTAAAAGAGTTTTTTGTAGCAAATGTTGAAGACTTGGGTTGAGGTTTTATGTTTGGAAAAGGTTACCTCATACTCAGTATTTTCAGAAACTTCAGAAAATTCAGAATCTTGTTGATGTACCAGTCAGTTGAAGAATCTACTTTCTATGATTGTCTTGATTTTTTGGATACATGCTTGTATTCAAAAAGGTGTTCCATTAGATCCTATCACTTGATTGAAAAGTGGAGTTACCCAAAAGAAAATCAAGCAGGCACTATCACATTTCACCCGGGAAAAAATATGAAAGTTATGGAGTATCAACTTGCAGCTTTTGGAGTTCTCAAGGTGAGAAGTTTGTCCACTTATGTTTCAAGTAGGAATTGCAGATTCCTTGAAGGATTTGTTTGAAGAAAAGTTTTACAACTTGTAAGAAGCATGGACACTTGGAGACATTCAGGTAAACAAATCAAACATTCAGTCATGAAGGTTTGATGACAGCAGATTCTACATAAGAGAGATCATTGATCTTGAATAGATCTTGTATGATCTTGAGTATTTATGATTCAGTTGTCTATCCTTTGTTTGTAAAGATTCTTAACATTGGAGAAGTAAGTCAAAGATTCAGATTCTATCAGATTTGTGTTGCAAAGAGATAGAAATACTTGTTATGTGCAGAAGGGTATGAATCCTAAAATGCTTTCAGCAAGGTTTTATCAGCTAACCTTATTCTATAATATGGGAAGTTGAAGACTTACAGTAAAAAGCTATTAGCAACTGCAGTGCTAATAAAAAAAGGGTTCAAAGATTTTGTTTCAGATACAGGTATTGATCACTGAACATCAGATTTATTGAAAGAAGGAAGACGTTCCACATTTCATAAAGTCTGATATATTTGAAGAATTTTGGATACTAGCGTTAAGTCATCCAGGGGGGTGATGAAACATGAAGACTTGTTTTCAGCCATATGTAAAAGAATGTAGATTCATACCTACAAGTATTCCTATTTCAGGTATTCCTATATTTCCTTTGTTAGGTTCTCTTTATGTTCCAGCTTTGAAAGAAGAAGGAGAATGTTTGGAGAAGGTTCCAGATTTCTATTGAAGAGAAGCTTGATATTTCAGAGAGGTATATTTCAGAAGTGCGCACATATATGTTTATACCAAGTTCTGAAGGAAAGAGGTATGAAGGATTTAAAGGATGAAGACATGATAACATCATAGATTTTTTTTCTCATATTTCAATTGATTTCAATTGAGATGAGTTGACATGACTTGAGTACAGTCAGAGATGAACCAGCAGCGTTCATAATGCACTAAGTTGTGAGTTCACAGTCACAGGTTCCAGGATTCAGTTCTTGATTTTGTTTAGTGTATTTACATGACGCAGCAGAAGTACGTTGAGAAACCTTTTTGGAAGGTAAATGCAAATATGTGGATCCTAGTGTATGTTTTCAGTTTTTTGAAGACAGGAGATAGCAAGTTCAGAGACAGTTCATGCTATATTTGTTGTCAAGTAGTGATTGCTTGATGTATACACTATTGGATATCTAGTTTGCATATTTTCTCCGGTATTATGGTTCATATTCAACAAGGTCAGGTTTTTTGAAGGAAAGTCAATTTCAGTTTTGAAGAAGACTTTTTCTGAAGTATCAGAAGTACAAGCTTGAAGCTTGTGGTAATTTCCAGATTATATAGTTTGCAGATTCAGTTCAGATTGTACCAATATGACATTGCAAGGGGGATTGTTGGATAAACAATGTTCCTATTGGTCCATTCTATCTAGAATTTACAGGATGTGTAC
The DNA here is from genome assembly GCA_020310875.1 of Ceratopteris richardii. Classification (NCBI taxonomy): domain Eukaryota; kingdom Viridiplantae; phylum Streptophyta; class Polypodiopsida; order Polypodiales; family Pteridaceae; genus Ceratopteris; species Ceratopteris richardii. Next base: position 141,457,473 of record CM035418.1, on the reverse strand, counting down.
AAAGCTTCTATACTCCTTCAAGCTGACGGCCGCGTACCAGCATCTATAGTTGTCAAACTCATATCCTTTACACACTAGAGCCTTGGCGGCGTGGATAGGTCGTTATCCTCCCAATGTACCCGCCAGGGTTCAAATCCCCCAGGCTGCAGCAACGTGCGAAGTTGTTTTCAATCACGCTTTTAGATTAAAGCACAAGCGATAGCGAACGCGGATATTTTTCAAATAAAACGCAACAGACGGTGGAGTGCTTTATTCACATTGCGATCGTATGCTTTTCAAGTGCTTTATTATCATGGAGGAAATACTATATAACAAGAGCTTGTATCATTGTTGATTCATCCTTCACCCAGGATCAACACAAGCTTTCTAGAGCTTGGACCTCAATAGAGGTAGTGTTTCTTCTAGCACATGGGGCAGCCATGGTGCTAACTTGAAGCATGTTGAGGAGCAGCTATGGAGTTCTTCTTAATGATTCTTCTTGGAGAAGATGAAGGGTGTGCTCACACTCTAGTTCATGGAGAGGAGGTCATCTCTTGTTCATGGCAAGAAGACTTGATTATTAGCAGCTTGATGGTGAGGATCGCCCATCTACATGATGTATTTGAAGATCATCTTCTACAAGAAGATGTTAGGTTGAAGATTATCTTCTACAAGAAGATGTCTGGCTACTTCAAAGACATTGGATGGGACCATCTACATGATTTTGAAGATTATCTTCTACAGGAAGATATTAGGTTGAAGATTGTCTTCTACAAGAAGATGTCGGGCTACTTCAAAGACATTAGATGGTGATTAACATAAGATTCACATCTTATGTTAAGTATTCAAGTACATATTCTCTTTATGCACACAGGTACTACTTGAAGTTTATGGAGGTTGTGGCGTTCATATTAGAAGGAGTCCTATTCGGCATAGGTACAAGAGAATCAGTACTTATATGCTTTATGCATATTTTTATGAGGTGTTTGAGAAGGTGTGTTCACATGAGTTTGAGGATTTCCGGCATCAATCTTGTTAGCATTCTATGCTACTTTATAAGTATGTGATCTTTTCACACACGTATCTGACTTAGGGTCTTCCATAGCCTAAGTTTAGATGTAGGTTTGTTGACCATCCGTTTCACACTGATCCTTCCTCATTCAGTCACTCATATTCATTCTTCTATAACCTATTAGGTCACACATCTCATGTATATTCAGATTAGTGCCCACACATCTGAATATGTTTGTTACATTGTACATTCACTCATTCATCTATTTCTCATCACATAGAATGATTGAGAATTTTGCTCCTATATATGATACTATGAGTAAGCGATGGCTTACGTAACACCTTACACATGACGTCTATTCTTTCTCTATCTTTGTCTCATCATCTGTATGATTAAGTTGTGGTATGTTCATGTTTTGTCAATATGGAAGATTGCTGGTATTAATGTTGTATATACTGGACCTATGGAACCATGGACCCGTGACATGAGCCTAAGGGCCTACCTCACTTCCAACAGAGGGAGAGAAAGAGAGAGATGTAAGTACACAATATGCTCAGAATGTAGTTCGCGCATGCAAACTCGATAGTAGGAGACTTTGGTTCAAAACGTGAGCAAATGTCGAATTTTTGCTCTCGGATCCGGTTAAAACATTGCCTCGATATAAGCACCGGTATGAGCATCGGTATAAGCATCGGTATAAGCATCGGTAGTTTCCAGTAAATTACCGATGCATATACCGACACTCATATCGTTGGTATTCCATCCGTGATTTTTCAAGCATTTTCAACAGTCATACCGATGCCGAGGCATGACCGTCGGTATGGACGTCGGTATGCCCCTCATATGTTGTAGTGTCTATTTATGAATAATATTAAAATCATTTGTGAGAGAAGTACTCAGGCCATTCGCAAAGTGAGTATTGAGATTAGAAATAATTTCCAAGGGCAAAGACAATGTCAAAAAAACCTCACAAGTGAGACAACTTGCTACCACCATAGCCAGATCCCACCCAAGATTCTATTTAATGAGTGACATAATCAATAAAGGTTAAAATATAATGATTATTAGTAGATATCACGATGGTGTAATCGGATCGACAAAATCAAGGCCCCATTTATGAAAGGGTTCTAATGGTATTATGTGTTGTAAAGGGAAGCATGTATGCCGGAGAGGTTGACCAATGAGTTGACAAAGGTCACAAGCCCAAACATATCGACAGGTATCACATTGCATTGTAGGCCACCACAATTTGCAAAAGCTTTTTTGGGATTAGTTCAGCTAAAAAGTGTCTTCCCATCGGGTGAGTATGTGCAAGAACAAGAACAGAGGGAACTTCATCAGTGGGAATACACCGGAGCCAAAGTATCGGATTGATCATAGTAGTAGAGAAGACCATCAATAATGTAAAAACGGTGACTAGAAAGGGCTAGTTTTTGGTGGGAAATAGTGGAGAAGTGTTCTCGTGAGAAGCCCCAGTGGCAAAAAAGGTAAGGAGAGTATCATAGTAAGAAGTAGATAAGTCCCAGAAAATGGGAAGAGATCTAGGTTGAGATGTATAGATAGCAGGAGAAGAGTTATCTACACCAATTAGAGCTTCACTGCAATCCAGCTGGGACAAGAAATCGACAACAAGATGAGATGAGCCAGGGTGAGGAATCACATCATACTCGAATTCTTGAAGTAATAATACACAGCAAGACAGTTTGCCCTCCAAATTCTACTTGCAAAGGAGGTAAGGGTTGAATGATCCACATGAAAAGTGAATTTCCTTCATAAGAAATAATGAAAAATTTTCTTAATAGAATATATGAGGCCTAAAGATTCAAGCTTTGTAACTGAATAATTATGCTCAGTCAGGGCCAAGTGAGCTTGCATAATAGATTGGGCGGTAGCATTTGTCGTATACGTGCATGAGAACTCCCAATAGAAATATTGGAGGCATCTACAAAAACATGAAAGGGTGAATCCCACTTAGGTACTTGCAGAATCAGTGCTTGAGTTAAGAGGGTTTAAAGCCAAGTCAAACTATTTTGATAGCCTTCCGTCCATCAAAAGTCTCATGGAGCCACATTGGTTAATCGTGTTAGAGGGATGGTGAGGTGTATTAACCAGCATAGATGCCAACCATGCCATCCAATCTGTCCTAAAAACTGAAGGACTTCTTTCGGTGTTTTCATCGGTGAAAGATCGAGAATAGCCTTAACCTTATGAGGATCAACTTGAATGCCTTGTCAGGAAATGGTATGGACTAGCAATTTGCCACAAGAAACAACAAAAATGGACTTATCTTGAATTAAGCATAAGTGGAATTTATGATGTTTTAGGAAATAGAGTCTAAGATGCTACAAGTGTCAATTTTATCCCTCGAAACTCAAAAATCATCAAGGAATACTCTCATGAAACTAGTGAGATATAGGGAAAGATGTTGTGCATGCACTGCTAGAATGTACTAGGAGCATTTCATAGCACAAACCAGATGAAAATGCATGCATAAACTCGCCAATTGGTAATGAAAGTTGTCTTAGAAATGTCTTGCTCGGGCATCCTTACATGTTTATACCTGCTATAGCCATCTAGAAATGAGTAGATCTCCCTCCATGCGGCTTCATCAAACATACTATCTATAAATGGTAGAGCGAAGAGATGGGGGATTGTTGCAATATTCAATTTTCGGTAGTCAACACAAATGCATAACTATTTGTTTTTCTTTGGTACTATCATGATTGGAAAATTACATTTTGCATGCTCAATTAGTACTATAAAAGCAACCCGAAATCCTAAAATAAGTGTGAGTGATTGACCAGTGGTAGAGTGATCGATGCTTTTGTGACAATTTCCCATGGAGTGTCCAGGTTGGTTCATTAGTCAAAGATTCCTTATGAGGTACATGAACAGCTACAATGGTCAGTTGTTGAAGTGAGATCGGATCATTGATAGGGGTGGGTGTTGGAAACATCTGAGATTCCTCCTAGGGTCCATTTTCAAGCCTTGCCTATCGTTCGTTGTCGCTCTTTAAACCCATGTTCAAAAATGGAAGCTCCTCACTGAAGAACTTTCCCTGATGGAGTTTGAATGGTGTTTTCTGTGTATCGACACGTGTAATGATAACCATATTTGTCATGGGGTTTTGACATTTCTTCTTCGTGAACCACCATCAAAGGCTTCATCACATTGCATGAGTCTCCGTCGCCACAAAGTCATTTCTATTAGTCTCTTTGAAGGGGTCACATCCTATGTATAGCATTTCAGAATATTGGTCCCGCGAAAATATCATACATTATAATGATTACGTTATTTAGTTTTGGTGCATGAAAGCCCTAACAATATGTTTACACACACACACACATATATATACATATTGTTAGGGTACATCTATTTTGGAGCAAGAAAATCATCAATTAATGATTACATGAAGCTTAGGAGTGAAGAAATGAAGAAAAGGTTGAAGCTTGAAGTATGAAGTGAAGTGGAGGTTTAGGAAGAGATGACCTTTATACACATGTACATTAATCTTGTAAATACTTCACATATACTTTGAAGTAGTGTTGAATCCACACTCATATGTATATATACACTTGTATATCGACGTAGCATCCATCAGATGAACTTCTTATCAGAATAGAAGAAGTTTTCAAGAAGTAGCACCTTGATGTTTTTCTCCTTTCTCCTTCTATGCTCAATCAATTGAGAAATCTTTTTGTGTGTGCCTAAGTCTATAGTTTATGTGTCTATGATCAAGTTTTGAGAGTCAAATTGTAATCAGGCTGAGAGAATTTTATGTAGGAACATTCATATGTGTAACAGGTGATAAGTGACTCCTAAAATAGGCGCAATCTCAATGGTCAAAGATTTGATCAAATCTCATTCTATAGTGTAAAGTTTTGCACAAAAAAGCATCCAAAATTTAAGTTGGAAGGTAAGCAATCTATCTTCAAAAGCATTTGGTCAAACGGTTCTAGATTGTGAGAACTATGTCTTTAAAGTTGCATATGTTAAAGTGGCTTGTAGAGAAAGCCTGTTTGAGACATAGGTTTACTTGTTGAAGTAAATATAAAGTTTTGCAAGTTCTTTTGAAGAAATTTCACTTGGAGTAGTTGTGCAAACATTAGAAGAATGTTGTCTTAAAGTTTTATAGAAAACTTTAATCATTTCATAAGTCAATGAGTGAGTTTTGTAAAGCAGACGTTCTTGCTTAAAGCCATAGTTCACATAAGCATTGGTTGTTCATATTTTGGTAAAGATTTCCAAAATTGAAGGAGGTTTTAAGTTATACTTGATATAGAGGTGTTCTAAATTCAAGTATAGCTTGTCTTTAGGAGATTAATCATCTCCATCAGTGGTATCAGAGCAGGCTCTATCAAAGTTGAAGGAAAGGAAGACCCCGACTGTTGTAGATATACAAAATTCAACATCTAGAGATTCAAAAGGACAAATTGTGAAGGAAAAGCTAAAGCGAAAGACACGAGAGCAATCAAAAGGGTTAGAAGGAGTAAATTTTGAAGCAAAGGTATATTCATTACTCATAAGGTTGAAGATTTGATGGTACAAGTGAAGAAAAAATGGGAGATAGTCTCCAAATTGATAAATTGGATAAAGAGAACTATCCAGCTTGTTCTATCATGAGGATGGAAGATCATCTTATGAGCAAAGATCTGATAGGATACATCACAAGAGAAGAAGAGAAGCCAGAATTTAAAGATCCTAGTGTTCCAACTAGGGAGGAGATTGCAAACTTGAAGGTTTGGATGAAGACGGATGTTCAAACAAGAAGCATTATCTATATGGCAGTGAATGATTACTTGCTTCATCACATCAGAGGACTTGAAAGTGCAAGTGATATAAGGAATGCTTTGGAGGAGCATTTTTAGAATACAACCAAACCAAGAAAGGCATCACTATGGGCTGAATTTACCACATTCAAGAAGAAAGCCTCACAATCAATATCTGATTATGTGATGAAGATGAAAGACATTGTTGATTCTTTAGGTGCAGTTGATGAAGAAATTGAAGAAGATAAATTGGTAAGAGAAATTCTCACAAGTCTGAGAGGAGATGAGAAGTGGAAGCCTTTCATACTATCAACTGAACTTTCATTGGATCATTTCACTCTTGATTCGAATCAATTGCTAGGACATATGCTAACTTTTGAGCATGATATCGAAGGGGATACTGATAAGAGTGTAGTTCAAGCAATGTATTCCAAGGATAAGAAGAAGACTAGCAAAGGAAAGCAACAATCAGTTGACGATGAAGGCACTCCAAGTCAAGCAAACTTCCTAAGAGGAAGAGGAAGTGGCAAAAGTAGAGGAAGAGGCAGAAACAACAAGGATAATATCAAAGTTTGTTGGATATGTGGTAAGACTAATCATCTAACTCATGAATGTTGGCATAATAATCAAAGTGTTAGGACCTTTAATCGGAAGAAATCAGAGAGGAAGCTTTAGAGGTAGAGGTAGTAGAGGCTTCTTTGGAAGGAATGGTGGAAAAAGCTTTCAAGGCCAATCTTACAATAACACCTACTACAATTATGAATCAGATCAGAAGGAAGATTCAACTCTAATCATGAATGCAACATGTGAAGACCTAAGTGAAGACCAAAGAGTGTTTTATATTGATTCAGGATGTAGCAATCATCTTAGTGGCAACATTGCTTTGATGACTGATTTGGAGAATAAACTAATTGTCAAATGATATTCATTGGGATATGATACTCATCAGGGAGATTCATGCCACATAGCATATTATGGGTATCATTACATAACTTCGTGGAAGATAGAGTATGAACGCTCTCACAAGAGAGTTTTCGAGAGGAAGCTCGGTGGCTGGGAGGTGAACCACATGACAGAACTCTATGTGTGCATCGTGAAAATTTGTCGATTTTGTAGCAAAAGCTTATCTGATTTGATAATTGGTATCGGAGCACAATTCAAGTCATGCAGACACTGATGAAGGTGCCAAGTTTTGATCCCGTGTCCTCTATTTGGGAGGCGCAAGAGCTATCCAACATCCCTCAACCATGTGATGGAAGGTAAGCCCCTTTTATTTATACTATACATAAGCTTTCCCTCTGTCCGTGAGCTATGGGAAGAGAAGGAGAGATGGAGGAGGAGAAGAGATGGATTCCCTTCTCCCCCTCCCTCAAGGCTTGTTGGGTAGTTTTCCAAATGGTTGGAAATAGTGGTCATTGTAGAACATTAAATTTAGGAGCATTGTGATTGCTCTTTCCCAATGTGGTTGGAGTACTCATCCATAAAAGCCATCGGAAGTGTGTTAACAAAAGATGCCAAAGAGGAAGGAGGGGGAGAAGCATTTCAATCCTCTATAAAAAAAGGGATGTTCATAATATAATCAGATATGTGGAAATGAACTACCCATGTACAAGTATTTTCATTTCAATTTTATAAAGGTCTGACTCTTTCAGAAGGGCAAGGAAAGGTCACGTTTTTCGAGAAAAATCATGTGTATGGAGAGCTTGAGATGTATACTCTCATCTATTGTCAATCATTCCCTCAAATTGCAAGAAAAGGTAAGCTTTAGTTATCTCCAAGGTAGCCTATTTTCATGATTTTCACATAAATTTCACTGGTTATTTTGATAAAGTGGCCATTTTGGGAAAGGGAAATGAAGCAAGATTTTTCTTTGTTTGGCAGGAAAGATCATGCATACATGTAGTCTAGTGTATTGAATTCTATATAAGATTAAGAAATCCAAAGTATACCTCAGTATTATGGGAGTTTTAAGCTCCAAAAAAATCCCTTCCATCATAGTTTGAGAAAAAATTTCAGCACCTGAATCTAAGAAACTCCCATTTTGGAAGAGGGAAAAAGAGATGCAGTAGCTATGGATGGATGGAAAAAATTATATATATACTGAGAGTATCTTATATGGGCTTCACAATGGAATCATAGAATTCATTAAAAGGATAAGTTGAGGAATTTTACACCCTCAAAAACCCCCTTCCCGCACTTTTTGGAAAAAAAATCAGATGTTAACTTTTGCCAAACTCCACTTTTGGGAGTAAGACTAAAGATCATTTAAGAGGCTTCCCATGGATTATTGTATACGTACATGAAGTATGCTGTATTTATTACCATGGAAAACAAGAAAATCCAAGAGAAATCCACACTTCGAGTGGATTAGAAGCTTGCTAAAAGCCCCCATTTAAGTTTTTGCATAAAAGTAAAAATCTTGATTTAGGCCTCTTTTGGGGAGCAAATTAGCATGCAACAAGGGAGGATTTGGAAAGGTGAAAATAGGCATAACCATCTTCATATATTACTCTCTGAGGTTATGGAGAGAAATATAGGATTTGGTTGATGGAAGAATGCTTTTGGGCACTCCAAATATCACATTTTCACACTTTTTCCAGCCCCTCCAACAGTCCACTAATTGGCATGCCCGATTGGAAAGGACATGTCTTGGGCTAGAAAACTCCGAATTGGACGTGCTATGACTCATTTTGAAGAGCACTGGTCTACTTTCAGTTTATGAAAAGAAATTTTGGAAAATATGTATTTTTGCAGGTCTATACAGGTCTGCAAATTCTGAACAAATTTTTGGCAACTAGATTCCGGGAGCCATATCTTACAAACCGGGAAGGCGATTGAAGTAATTTCACTTTGAGCCACTTGTGCATGATATATATTTCAGTTTATGATTATTTTTAGGTCCTAAAATGGTTTTTATAGGTCTAAAGAAGGATTACAAATGCATTTTTTTGGGTAAATTTGCATTAATTTGGTAATCATCTGATCATGCTTTATGATTTGGGAAGTGATCCGATGTTTTCGGACACTTCAAAGTTTATATCAGGATCTGAGGAGGAAGGTGCAAAGGCCTTGAAGCTTGTCAAGAAGGATTGGATGCATGCAATTCCAATACCAAACCATTCAAGGATGTATTCTTTATATTTTCAGGCATCTTACTTTCTTTTATGGCATGTTTTGTATGTACATGCATGGATTGGAGTGCATATATCCAATTTGATCATATTTTCAATTCTAAAAGTATGGATCAACATGCAAGAAGTACACGTTTTGATTGTTTGCAGGAAAGATGGTTGCAGGAAGTACATAGTTATGCAACAAAGAGATTGTTGCTAGCATTTGTTTCTATGTTTTTGCAGGCTAAGGAGTCCATGTATTGGTTTATGGCATGCATGCCATGGGCCTGCCAAGCCCTATGTTGTTGGATGGCCTCTATGCCATTGACTTTATGGTTAAAATTTTTTGGGATTCCATTTCCTAGGGAAATGTTGTCAAAATTTTTCCCACCTCATGGTGTTATATACGCACTTACCTTTAGCTAAGAATATTGTGGCATGGTAACATGTTTTTCTACAATCATCAGTAAAGTGTTAGCATGTTTGTAAGCATGAATTTAATGGACTTAGTACCATCATAGTAGTATAGATAAGGCAACTTCATTAGTAATAGGATCCCTACACATAATCCTTTTGGATTTAGACCATAGGATTGCTAAGGGGAAGGACATGTATCTTCACCATTAGGAATGTGCACAAGCAATCCTATAGGTTATAGGAAGTTACATACAGGCACGGGAGATACATTTATGATAATCTCCAAAGTAGTAAAGATTTACTTATCTTCACAAGAGTCTCATATTTTAGGGAAGATTTATTCTTCCAGTAGAGAATGTGATAGGTGATTTTATCACCATTGATATCACATACTCATTTTTTGAGGTTTTTAGGAAGGATAATTCTATTAGTTTATTGGATCGTATAGATCCATGTGTAGAAGATGGTTGGCAGAGATAACTCTTAGTATGGATACACATGTGTTTATGGTATCATGTCATATCATAGTTAACCATTTTAGCACAGGGCTTTGACCCTTATAAGGAATTTATTTTCTCCACTATTCACTACATACACCATCATTAGTCATGGGAGATTTGTTCTCCATCTTCATAGGAATATATGTAATGAGGGATTATGCATAAGTTATGGAAGAGAGGACTAAATGAATGCACAAGTTTCTCTTTTAAGGAAAGGAGAAAGTGGGAATCAACTCAGAGATCGACGAGAGTCCTCACTTTAGCTCAAGGGTCTCAGTTTAGCTCCTATTGTCTGAGAGAGAAAAAAGGAAAGGAAAACATGATTTCTTCATATGAGAAGAATAGAGTATGTTTTCTCTTCAGAGAGAAGAGGTGTTTAGAAACCATCTCTTAGTCTATATTTCATAAGGAATTCTTCATTGTAATTTTCCTTCACATGGGAGTTTGATTCTCCAATATTTTGGAAGGAAGAGATTCACTTTCTCATTTTTAGATTGTCTAGATAGAAGTGGCACTCTTTTGTCAAAGACAGGAGAGAGATCAATTAATTGTGATGGTTAGATTGAGTCCCACATGGAGACTTTGGAGAGAAGTAGTTATGTTTATTTCCAGTGATGGTCCTTGACTAGATGAGATGATCGAGTTATTGACATTAGTGAAACTCGGAGTAAAGTTATGATTCTTCTCTTTAGGGTTTCTAGGAGATGTGGATATATCTAACCTATTAGAGTACCAAACTCTAAGTTGATGTTACATCATGAGCATGATGTGTAAACATTAGTTAGGAGGATGGGTACTGAGGGATTATCTGAATCTCAAAGGGAATGCTTTTTGCATTCAGATGGCAAACTACGGGGAAGAGAATATTTTAGAGTTTGCACAAGTACCAATAGATGCTCTTCCAATCGAACTTATTCCAAAGGTAATGGATGAAAAACCACAGACTTCTTGGTTGGAGAAATGTAGAGATTGAATTTTAATACCAAGAAATTCTTACATATGAGCTAGATGATGGATTTGCATAGATCACAAGATAGTTTAGATTAAACTAATACTTGTGAGCACACTCAAGGCTAGAAAAATCTGGAGTTTTATGAGGGCAATCTATCATTTAATCTTAGATGGCTTTTGAGTCACTTGTTACGGGACTTTGTTTTATATTTCCCAGGATTCTATGGTTTACTATCTCCATTATGGTATGGTCAAGCCTATAAGCTTGGCACTATACACTTATTTTTCATATTATTACTCCATAGAGGATACATCATACAGACTTAGGTCATTTTGATGATGTTATATGTTATGGGAGTGATAATTTGGAAGTTGAGTGTATATGGGAAATAATAGGCACCACTCAGATGATTTCCCACCTTTAAGATGATCTCGTATGAGGCTTCTTAAGGGGAAGGATATGGGGAAACAAAACACACAAAGATGACCATGTACATAGAGTACATGGGATTCAGGGGAGTCCGAGCACTTTCTTCTACCATTATGGACATTTCATTTACATTTTTGAGGACAAAAATGCTTTCAAGGGGAAGAAAATCTCAAATGATATTCATTGGGATATGATACTCATCAGGGAGATTCATGCCACATAGCATATTATGGGTATCATTACATAACTTGGTGGAAGATAGAGTATGAACGCTCTCACAAGAGAGTTTTCAAGAGGAATCTTGGTGGTTGGGAGGTGAACTGCATGACAGAACTCTGTGTGTGCATTGGGAAAATTTGTCGATTCTATAGCAAAAGCTTATCTGATTTGATAGGAATTAATCATATAGTTCAAACAGGTGATAATACAAAGCACAAGGTGAATTCTATTGGATGAGTGAAGGCCAAAGATGGAAGTACTCTTTTGATTAAGGTTCTGTATGTTCCTACAATTCCAAAGAATTTGATCAGTGTAGGGCAAATTGTAGAAAAAGGATATGAGGTGAGGTTCACGAATGATGGAGTTTATGTTGAAGACCCTAAACAAGGGTATAAGCAAATTTTTACAGGAAAGAAATAGGGAAGGCTTTTTACATTGAAGGTACAAGGTAATGTTGGACATACCTTGTTCACATATGGAGAGCAAAAGATATCTGAGTTGGATCTTTGGCACAAAAGGCTTGGACACTTTAATGAAAGAGGTATTAAAGAAATGATTAACAATGGTTCAGTACTTGGATTACCTAATGTTGTAGGTCAACACATGACATATAGATGTGAAGCATGTCAATTAGGTAAGACTCATAAGCAATTATATAATAAACAAGGTTTCATGTATTCAGAAAGACTTGAATTGGTCCATACAAATGTGTGGGGTCCTTCAAAGGACTTTAGTATAAATGGTTCAAGATATTATGTCATTTATGTTGATGATGCTACTAGGTGGATCACTATTTATGTGATCAAAGATAAGTCAGAAGTGTTTAGCGCATTTAAACACTATCATGTATATGCACGAAGGGTTATAGGACAAAAATTGAAGAGATGAAGGTCAGATGGAGGGGGAGAGTATTTCTCAAATGAATTCAGCGATTATTTGTGGAATGTAGGTATAAAGAGAGAAGTTGTGATTATAAAGGTACTCTCCTCAAAAAAATGGTTTAGCAGAAGGAGAAACAAAACTCTTGTTGAATTTGCAAGTTCAATGTTGAAAGAGAAGAATTACCCTAAATATTTGTGGGTTGAGGCTATAAATACAGCCACATACTTGGTTGATCGGTCACCATGTAAAGCTTTGCAGGGTATGACACCATATGAAGCTTGGTGGGGTAAGAGACCTACATAAGATCATTGCAAAGTATTTTGTTGTTTAGCGTATGCTTATGTTCCTTCTCAATTAAGGCATAAATTGGAACCAAAGGCTGAAAAATATGTGTTCATTGGTTATGATGACAAGCAAATGGGATACAGGTTGTGGGGTCCATCTACAAAGAAATTTCTTGTATCAAAGGATGTTACATTTGATGAGCAAGGTACTTGGTATATAGGTACAAATAATGCTTATGCAGGACTCAAAGAAGTATTGAGTCAAAAGAAGGGTAAATCAAAATTTCAAATCTCTGATGAAGAAGAGAATGTTGAAGCTCCAATTGATGATGAAGAATTGCCAAGGTTTGATCCAAAATATGATGAACCAGAAACTTCAAGGAGTGAGAACTCAAGAGATCATCAAGGAACAAAAGCCAACCCATAATGTATAGCTATGATACTTCATTCTTGACTACTAAAGACTATGCTTACATTATAAAAATAGATGAAGATCCTTCTACATATGATGAGGCAAAAGGAAAGGAGAATTGGGATAGCAAATTTTTCTTGATCCCTCGCACAAACAAAGGATCTGACAAAGTGAAAGAACTACTATGAAGGAAGAGTATGATGCACTCATTGAAAATGAGAC
>CM035418.1:141344283-141439283 GCA_020310875.1 Ceratopteris richardii | reverse complement strand
TCATCAATGTATATGCAAATATATACATGCTTGCCTTCTTCTTTCTTCATTTAGAGAGAGGGATCTGCATTACTTGGACTATACCCACACCTTGTGAGGTATTCGACCAACCTTTGATTCCAAGCATGTGGTGCTTGCTTCAGCCCATACAAAGCTTTCTTCAATCTACAAACAAAATCTGGATGCTTTCTATCTTCAAATCCAATCGGTTGACTCATGTATACCTCTTCTTGAAGTTCACCATTGAGAAAAGCATTTTTTATGTCAAGTTGGTACAATGGCCATCTCCTTGCTGCACTCACTCCAATCAAGGTTCTAATTGTTCCCATCTTTGCAACCAAGCTTAAAGTCCCTTCATAGTCGATGCCATAAGTTTGCTTGAATCTTTTTGCTACTAGTCTAGCTTTATGCCTAGCTAGAGAACCATCAGCATTTCTCTTTATTTTAAACACCTTCAGCCTTTGGAACTAGCTCCTATGTGTGATTGTCCTTGAGAGCTTGAATCTTCATACCTTCAGCCTTTGGAACTAGCTCCCATGTGAGATTGTCCTTGAGAGCTTTTATCTCTTCTTGCATAGCTTCTTGCCATTCTTTTTGTGTACATGCTTCTTCATATGCATCCGGTTCTTTGTCTTTGACCACCTGTGTCATATATGCAAAATGCTTTGCAATAAAACTATCATAGCTCAGCCTTTGAATTGGATACCTTGCTCTCGAAGACCTCCTTTCATTTCCTTTTGAACATTGCTTCTTCAACCAGTTCAACTTTACCTTTGGTGTGATCACCTCTTCATACTCTTCTTCACTTGCATTTTAATCACTATTTTGGGCAGCACTTTCAGCTTTAGATCTTTCATAACATGATGTTGGTGATGAGGAATGACTCCTTAGTCTCCCTTCCATGTTGAGCTTTCTCCAAGTGATGTAGAAGCTTCTGGACCTGACATTTGAGTGCTTGTTTGCTGAAATTCTTCTTGGACAGCACCTCCATCATCTTCGCAATCTTCTTCAAGAATCTTCTCTTTCCCTTTGTCTCCAAACCATGGTCTTAGCTCATCAAATACCACATCTCGTGAGACTCGTAGCTCCTTTGTCACCGGATTGTAGCACCTATATCCCTTTTGCTCCGATGAGTATCCAATAAAAATACATTTTTTGGACTTTGCCTCCATCTTTGTCCTTAGTTCTTGAGGGATGTGAACATAACACACACATCCAAAAACTTTGAGATGTGTAAGGTCAGGTTTCTTACCAGAATAAACCTCCTCGGGAGTTAGATTATGCACTCCAGCCGTTGTGCACTTGTTCATCAAATAAACGGCCGTACTAGTTGCTTCAGCCCAATAGTTTATTGGCATCTTCATCTCGTTGAGCATGCATCTTGCAACTTCTGTGATATGTCAATTTTTCCTTTCAGCTATTCCATTTTGTTGAGGCGTGTACCTACATGTAAAGTGTCTCTTGATGCCATTTTCATAAAGAAAATCTGAAAATTCTTTGGAGAAATATTCTCCTCCTCCATCGGACCTCAAGGTCTTTATGTAGCGTCCTGTTTCCCTTTCTACATGTGCTTTAAATCTCTTGAACATGGAGAACACATCTGATTTTTGTTTTATGCAAAACATCCATACTTTTCTTGAATGATCATTGATAAAAGTGATAAACTATCTATTACCAGCCACTGATGGTTGTTGTGATGGTCCCCATACATCCGTGTGTATCAAGTCGAGGACATTCATTGCCACATAGTTGCTCTTCTTGAATGGTTGTCAAGTTTGCTTTCCTAGTTGGCATGCTTCACAAAACTCATGTAGTCCAACATCATTGAATCTTGGAAGACCTCTTACCACTTCATGGTTGCTCATGTCCTTGAGCTTGGGAATGTTGATATGTCCAAACGTTTTGTGCCACAAATCGATTTCAGCAATCCTCTTGTTTCCAAACTGAATATACATCACCTTTCCATGTGGTTGTTGAATGTCCAAGGTGAACATCCTACCTTCTTTCCTTCCTTGAGCAATGACCTTGAATCCTTCTTTTGGATTCTTTATAAAGCAGCCTTTTTCATTGAAGATAACATAATATCCTTTCTCTACCATTTGTCCTAATGAAATCAAATTCTTTGCAATAGTAGGAACATGAAGAACATCAGCCAATACCTTTCTATCTCCAAGCTTGATATCTCCAACATGCTCAATTGCGTGTTGAGTTTCATCACCGGTCTCCACACATCCTTTTCCACTTGGAGCTTGTAGCTTTGTGAATAAATCTTCTTGGCATGTCATATGGTTGCTGCAACATGAATCTATGAACCATTTTTTGTCATCACTTCTCCAGTTGTTGTAGTCATGCTTCATGGCAAGCATGGTTTGCTTGTCTCCTTCACTTGATGTACTCGCATAGTTATTTTGGCTCCTTTGGTTGCCTCCATTCAGCCTTCCATTCTTTTGCCAACAATCATTTGCATAATGTCCTAGTTTACCACAATGATAACATGTTATACCTTTATGAGGATTGTATGAACCTCGACCTCTTCCTCTATTTCTTCCTCGACCTCTTCCATGTGTGTTGTCATTTGAGTTGTCCTTGTTGTCCTCCAAGTTGTGTTGGCTGAAATTTGTGTTGTTGTAGCTTCTTCCTCTTCCTCTCGAGCCTCCTCTTGAGTTCCTTCCTCTACCTCGTCCTGCATATAACATTTGACTATGGCTGTCCTTACCTTTGTTTCCTTCTCCTTGTTGAGCAACCTCTTCAACCATAAGATTTGGTATAATCTCGTCGAATGTTGGTAGAGGATCTCTATAAAGAATGTTTGTGATGAGGAGCTTCCACTTTTCTTCACTCCTCAAGCCATTGAGGGCTGTTTGGACGATGTCTTTCTCTTCTATCTTGCATCCAACTAATGCTAGCTGATCTCGAATCTCCTTGATCCTCAATGTATACTCACTAATGCTTTGGTTTGAGCTTTTCTTCATGTTGTTGAGCTCGTTCTTGAGTTGCATCCTCTGAGACCTTGTTGAGGTAGCATACACCTTCTCCAATGCTTCCTAAACTTCCTTGGTTGTTTCTAAACTTTGCACATGACCAATCATAGTGTTAGAAATAACTTGTGAGATGAGGAACATCACCCTTCGATTCCTCTCTTCCCAATCAGCAAATTGTCTCCTTTGTGCGGGAGTAATGTTGGGATCTTCAAGGTCCACCGGTTGTGGATCGTCTCCACTAACTAGACTCCATAAACCTTTACAGTTAAGGTAATTTATCATTCTATACCTCCAAGACTAAAAATTATCTTTGTCTAGCTTCTCAACTTGTTGTCCTAAATCAGCCATCGAAAACTTCCAAGATTGAAGTTTACCTCAAGTATGTTAGCGCTTTCTCTTGAATTCTCGAAGCTCCCCCTTGATTTGTAGCTTCTCCTTTGCTTCAGTTCAGTTCCAATGCTTTGAATCTTCAAACTCCAATGCTCTGATACCAAATGTTGGAGAATTCCTCTCCTAATCGCAGCGGAAAGTGTAGAAGACCTTCTCAGGATCAAGACTCTTGCCAATAGTAGAACCTTCAAATGAAAACTGCTACCAACTCAAAAATTCAATGAACTTGAAACTTTGGTCACTCAATCTAAACACCTAGAGCTTTCAAATGAGCTATCAAACACTCAATTTGGAGTAGATTTGGGTTGGCAACTCTTTGATTCAAAACAGACTACATGTCCACTTAGTTAGGCTGAAAACTGGACTTCACTAAAACCTGAATAACTCACAGAGCATAAAGAATTTCATAAAACTATTTTAGACAGAGGATGTACTCAAGATAATTTTTCCAAGGAATGCTTAAACACTAAAATTGGATACATATGTTGAGAGATATGACTCTCACAAGTAGACTACCCAAAAATGGGTGTGCGACTGGACATACTCTATGAGAGTGAACTGAACCAAGTGACTCAAAACAAATGAAGTAGCTACAAGGGGGCTTCCACGCCTTCTTCATCTCTTCTTGAGTGTCCTCCCTTGCCTCTTTTATAGCCAAGTGACCAAAAACTCTCATGATGAGTTTGAGAGCTCTTCTCCATCATTTCTCCACTACTTTGGGCAGCCACTCCTCTTACACTTAAGTTTTTGGATTTGATTCTCTTTTGAATGATTCTCTTTTGGCCTCCACTACTTGCTGAAGTAAATGATTCTATTTTTCATTTTTGTATTTTCCTTCTACTTGAAGAAAATCCTTTTTGCAAAAATATATACGAGCTTACTTCTTTATTTTTAACAATATATATATATATATGTATATATATATATATATATATGTGTGTGTGTGTATGTGTGTACGTATACACACATACACAAACACTATATATACACACACACATAGACACACATACACACACACACACACACACACACATATATATATATATATATATATATATATATATATATATATATATATATATATATATATATATATATATATATATATATATATATATATATATATATATATATATGTATGTATGTATGTATGTATGTGTGTGTGTGTGTCTATATGTATGTATTTATGTATGTATGTATGTGTGTGTATGTATGTGTGTGTATGTATGTATGCATGCATGCATGCATGCATGTATGTATGTATGTATATATGTATGTATGTATGTATGTATGTATGTATGTATGTATGTATGTATGTATGTATGTATGTATGTATGTATGTATGTGTAGCACTTCCTCAATCACAAGCTATTCCCAATCAGGATCTTCTAATCACTCAAGAATAGTAGAAGAGAGAAAAACACACCTTGCACAAGATAAGAGAGAACCCGACGCAGAAGAGTAGACAAGATGTGACCCAAAGAAAGAGAAGCTTTGGTATTATAGATTTGAGTCAATTGGATATAATGGCTCTGGAAAATAGTTTCATGACGAAGCTTCAACCTCCCGACCACCCCCGAGCTATCACAATCTCACTCATTATGGTGTGTTGAGGATAAGTTGGATGGTATTAATTACCCATTATGGGTTTATATGATGCATCGTGTATTGGTTGCAAAAGGATTATGGAATATTGTGCAAGGTGATGAAAAATGTCCTATTACACCTGCAAACACAGTTGTTGAAGGTGATGCAGATGGCATTGAGGATGGTGATGTTCTTTAGGTTCCTATTTAAGCTATGGTTCCTGATGCACTTACTATAGAGCAACTTTTGTTGGGATGGCAAAGATGCTCAGGTACATGCATTGATAACCTTCTCTATCAAACGTGCCATTATTTCTCACATTCGCTCCTACAAAACAGCAAAGGATGCCTTGGATACACTTACCACTTTACATCAGGCAAGGAATGAGGCTCATGTTGCTTACCTCCAAAAATGGTTGGAGTGTGAGCACATGAATGAATGAGATTCAATGGACAGTTTTTTGACAAAGATCAAAGATTTGAAGGACCATTCGATTTTTGTTGATGAAGTCTTGCTAGACAGTTCATTTGTGCAGACTGTACTGAATGGTCTTCTAGATTCATATCAGAGTTTTGCTTCTACTCTTTGAGTGATGATGAAAGTCAATCCAAATGCCTTAACATTTGAAGAGTTAGGCTATGTTCTATTGCAAGAAGGTCAGTCTAAACAGAATAGGTCCATTATGCATGTTGCAAATCAAGCTTTCCTGGATAGTCACAAGGGCAAAGGGAAATGGAAATCATCTACTAGTAAGCAGAAATCTGATAATTCTACACAATCAAAGAAAGATGATAGAGATGAGAAGAAAACAGAAAAGCAAAAATCGTTTTGCAAATACTATAAAGGAAATGATCATGTCATAAAGAGTTGTCCAAGATTGTCTGCAAAAGAGCCAAAGAAAAAAGAGGCTCAAATGGTTGTTGCAGAGGTGTCTACACCCAGAACACAGTCTGCTAATCTTGTGCAGAATGAAGAATGGGCATTTACTATTATTTGTAGTTATGACCCATCTTCTCATGAACATTGTATGTCCGTTGTAGACTCGGATGTCTGGTACTTTGATAGTGGGGCCATCAAACATATTATCTCACAATGCAGTTTCTTCACTTTACTTGAGCCTGCCCCTAGAGTGAATACTATCACATGTGCCAACAACTCCTCTTATCCTATCATGAGAGTTCCTAAGATCACCTTGACTATTGTTGATAGTAGTTCTTTTACATTGTCGGATACTTTATTTATGTCAGGGATCAAGAACAATCTGTTATCAGTTTTAGCATTAGCCAATTCGGTTTGGTTGTGAAATTTTTTAATGATAGATGTACAGTTCATGATCTGTCTAATGGCAATGTCATTATTGCTTCTTGCATTTTATGTCGTGGGTTGTATAAGCTCATAGACTATGAAAAATATGTGAATGACTCAGCATGTGCAGTACATGATTCTTAGGCTATGTCAGATGCAAAGCTTTGGCATGCACGCTTTGTTCATCCAAATTTTGCTAGTTTGGTATGCCTATAGAAATCTGAAATGGTGTCCTCTTTTCCCAAACTTGAGGAAACTAGTAAACATGTTTGTGAAGGCTCTATCTTGGGCAAAATGCAGTGTTCCTTGTTCCCACAAGATGATGTAGTTTGAGCTACTCAAAAATTGCAGCTTGTCCAGAGTGATTTCTATGCTCCTATGGAGATACCCTCCTCTAGGAATTACCTTAACTTCGTAACTTTTATTGATGATTTTTCCAGGCATGCATAGGTGTATCCATTGAAAGCAAGGTCTGAAGTGTTTATGTGCTTCAAAAAGTTTTTGGTTTTGGCTGAAAATTTGTCATCATGTAAAATGGGCACCCTCTATTTTGATCGAGGGGTGGAATACATGTCTTCAGACTTTAATGCATTTCTAGCTTAACATGGGATAAAACATCAATAAAAAATATTGGATACACCTCAATAGAATGGAGTTGCTAAAAGGAAGAATAGTTCACTCATGGAGATGGAGAGGTGTATGGTCAAGAGTCACTCTTTACTACATAGTTTCTGGCTTGAGGTTGTTATGTGTGCAGCTTATGTACTTACCAGGTGTCCCACTAAAGGATTGCATTCTATCACTCCATATGAGGCTTGGCATGGTTGCAAGCCATCTGTTGCTCATTGCCATGTCTTTGGTTTTCTAGCATATGCATTAGTGCCTAAACAACAATGGAGGAAATTTGATGATAAGGCAATGAAAATTTTTTTTGGTACAATTCTGAAAGCAAAGGCTATCGTTTGTATTATTTATAGAATAAATGCATTTTGGTTAGCCGTGATGTTGTTTTTGTGGAAGATGCAATTCAGCCATTACTTTCATGTACTTTCATGTACTAAGGATATGTATGACACTTTGCTGCTGCTATTTACAAGTGGACAATCTAGTGCTTGTTCAAATGAGGTAATTCCAAAGCCTTCATAGGTTTCATGTGATGGTGCAAATCATTCCATTTTTTATGCAGATTTACATGATGCACTTGTTGATGAAAGAGATGATATTGAGGAGGCAAAAACTATGCCAAAATGCAAACCTTGTGAGATAGCAAATTAGATGCACCTCTGTCATATTGTACTCATTCTAGCTCTCATAGTGCTTCTTGTGCATCATGTTTCTATGTTATGGCTACTCTAGTCTTTGTGATGAGAATGAGCCTATCTGGTTTGATAAAGCACAAAATCCAGGAAATTGGATGGTTGCTATGCAATCAAAAAATGATGCTACTATGAAGAATGGTATTTGTTCTTTATATGACTTGCCTCCCGGCAAGAAGGCCATTGGCACTAAGTGGGTACACAATCTAAAGCATAAAATGAATGGAACAGTTGACAGGTATAAGGCTAGGCTTGTTGCAAAAGGTTATGCTCAATAAAGAGGCATAGATTTTGATGAGACCTTTGCACCTACATGCCAAATGACTATTGTACATAGCATTTGTGCACTTGCAACTAATCATGGTTGGAACCTAAATCAATTGGATAGTAAAACTACATTTCAAAATGGTGACTTGCATGAAGAAGTGTATGCTTTTCAATTCCATGGTTTTATGCAGAAAGGGCATGAAAACAAAGTGTGCAAGTTGAAAAAGGCATTATATGGCTTGAAGCAAGAACCATGTGCTTGGTATGAAAAGATACATGTCTAATTGGTTGCACATGGTTTTGAGAACAATCAATTTGAGAGCACCTTATATGTTAAGATGCTAATGATCTGCTTATGATCGTTGTTTTCTATGTTGATGACATGTTGCTCACTAGTCCTAATGAGAAGCATATTTTTTATTTAAAGGATAATTTGCATGCCTCATTTGAGATGTCAGATTTGGGGCATTTGCATCATTATTTAAGCACTCAGTTTGTGCAAGTTGATGGCAGAATAGCTTTGTGTCAAACTAAATATATTGACACATTATTGTGGGGTTTTGGCCTTGAAGACAGCAAGCCTACTACCACTCCTATGGAGACAGGGTTACGGTTGAGTCTTCATGATGTTGGAGAGGCATTTGATGTTGTTCTCTATTAGTAGGTTGTTGGATGCTTGATTTACTTATGCATTGCTCAGCCAGATATTCAATTTTCTGTCACACAAATGAGCAAGTTTATGCATTGCCTAGGTGTCAAGCATTGCTAGACACTTAAGCGCATCTTTCGCTACTTGAATGGTACCCTACTACTTGGATTGTTTTATCCCAAAGGAGGATGCCTACCACCGGATTTACATGTTTTTTTTACTATGACAGGGCTAGTCGTTATGACACTCATGTGTCCACCAGTGGTTTTTGCTTCATGCTTAGTAGCTCATGCATATCTTGGTTGAGCAAGGAGCAATGAATTATGGCCACTTCCAGTTGTGAGGCTGAGTATAGGGAAGCATTCACAGTGACTGTTGAGTGTGTGTGGCTCTAACACCTTATGGACCGTGGATTTGGGTGTTGTTGAGTCTTTTGCCACCACCATCTTTATTCACAGTTGGTCAATCTTATTGCCACCATCACAATGAGAGCACATTGGAAGTTGCGAGGAACCATGTGTTCCATACTCGCACTAAGAACATTGAGGTGCACTATCATTATGTCAGGGAGAGGTTCTCTATTGGAGAGATCGGTTTCCCACACAAGAGAACATTGCAGAACTTTCCATGGAGGCTTTGCCTAGGGAGAAGTTTGAAGATTTCCGCAAAGATTTGGGCTTACTTCCTTTTGTGGATTGATTTCACATGGATTGGCACTTCCTTTCACATGAGTGCAAGCTCCTTGTTCACCGCATCATTCCAGGGGAATCTGTTGATATATTTTGGTAGTGATATGTGTGATCACACTAGGACCATCGGGGCACTTTTTTCCCTCTTTAGGAGGTTTTTTTCTCCAACTTGTATATATGCCTATACCCTAACGGGTCACTTATCTTTGTACATTCTCTTCGTAATACATGTTGATATATTTAGCTAGTGATGTGTGAACACACTAGGACCATAGAGGCACTTTTTCCCCCTTTAGGATGTTTTTTTTCTCGAGCTTGTATATATGCCTATAACCCTAACCGGTCACTTATCTTTGTACATTCTAGTGGTAATACATTCAGTATTGTGTGTTGTGCTCCAAGCTTCTTCTTCTTCCTTGTGTTGTTTGCGTGCTTCTGCAAACCTCAAACTCCAACCATTGGTATCAGAGCAGGCCACCGCTTCATCTAGGGCATCGTCGACACCCCTCCCATCACAGTCTCAAAATCACATGAAAATTTGTGAGTGTACTCAGAATCAGGATTTGAGCTTGTTTTGGCATCCAAACGCACTATCGTAGTGCTTGTGCAGGAAACTTTTTATTTTTCCACCAAAGATATATACAGGCTTTTGTTCGACAGTATAAGCACCTCGAAGTCTACTACAGGTTTAGCATGGTTGAAAGAAGTGATGTATTCCGTATGTTGGCTATTGAGGATAAGTCGGATGGTACTAATTACCCATTATGGATTTATATGATGCATCATGTATTGGTTGCAAAAGGAAAACAATCTCTTATTGGTCCATATTACTCACAATCTCCATTCAAATAGATTAGATAACTGAGCAGGTTGCCAAGAAGCTAGGAGTTCAAAATAGACAAACACCAAGGGTCACCTCATTGAAGTGATGTTACATCTGTGGAGGAGACCACATGGCTAATGTTTGCCCGATGATGGCTTAGCCCCAAGGAAACCCTAATGCTCCATATTGCACCATTGAGAGAAAATACACAAACCATATGGCTCAAGATTGTCCATACAATAGGCAAGCCGTGAGACAAAAATATTAACAACCTTACCAACAGGGTAGGTATCAGCCATATCATAGGCCACAACAGTAATATCAGGCACCATATAGGCCACAACCAGTCCTAGGAAACCAACCACCAGCTCCTACCAATGTGATTCCAGTTAAGTATGCCGTGGTAGAGGAAAACCCTAATAGAGCATTAGTGCCACTAACCCTGTTGGTCTCAAAAAATGACTCTCATGCTCATACTTCAGACTACTCCCATGAAGATAGTCCACAAGCTTATTACACAGAGTCACTAGAGCATAGTGAGGCTTATTCCTATCAATACGAGGCATCACTTATGGAACAAAATTGGGAACTAGAATACTCCAATGTCATGTACATGAATCCTAACCCCAGGCCCCAATCAAGACAAGTAAGACCACAATCCCCTAGAGGACCATGTTTTAGATGTCAGGGTGACCATTTCATTTGTGAATGTCCCCACTCACCGACTCGGGGACAAGGACAAAACATCACAATATAAGGATTTTGTCTTGAGTGTGGCAAAGAACATCTTCCGAGAGATTGTCCCAAGAATCCCTCTAGTGCACTCAAGGTTACACCAATTAATGTGGTAGGCTTAATGGTGGATTCAAGCTTGATTAGTAGTAATGTGGATCCTATACAGGCAGTCACTAGGGCACAAGCCCTAAAACAAGATAAGCCAGCTGAATAATCAGAGTCAAGTGAATCAGGAGAGCCTAGTAAAAGAAAAGCAAGAGCATAGAAGTATACTAGGGAGAAGGCCATCGTAAGTGGACTAAAAATTTATCTGAACTAGAAGAAAGCCTTAAAGATGAAAAAACAAAAATAGAAGATATTGCCTCTCAAAATCCCTCGCATGTCAAAACTCCATCCACTCCACTTCATTCCACCCCACCACCCATTGTAAATAGACCACAACCAGGGTTTGTTCTAGCATATCCAACCCCATAAGACTTGGGCATGATGTTCAAGGCCTACCATGCTCGACTTCAAGAAGGGCCAACAGCTGCGAACCTAGAAAAGAGTTAGCCTATAGCAGATTTGGAGATTGAACAAACAAAATGTGCATGAAAATCGTAGAATTAGCTCAAGCTATGTTGGAGACCAATCAATTGTTCAATCAGACAAATTCTATCAAACAGGTTTTCATTTCTAGGGCTTACTAGAAAGATTAAAGCAGTTGGTAAACAAGCTGCACGCTTCTTTACCTCCACAGGCTCAACTAGTTGTTGAAAGAGAAAGCTCACTATCAATGAATGCTTATGTTCCTAATTCCATGGATGCTAGAACACCTCTTTCAATTCAAGAGTCATCTCAAGAGTTCTTGAGGGAAATACGAGAAGAGAAATGGGCCAAGGAGAAGGGTAATCCCCCTCCTATTACTGAAATTGATGACCTTCATGATCAATTTCCCCAAGACATTCCATCTATTTACGGAGACCAAGCATAGCAACAAGAAGACAAAATATTAGATTTTGAATCTAATTCAGAGTTTCCACAATTCATAGGCCCATGCAAATCTGAATCTCTTCATATCAGAGCTCCCACAATATTGATAAGGAATGAAGACTGAGTGGTCCCAAGAAACATTGAATTCGTGAAGAACACTAAGGTTCAATGTCATCTCACCTTAGAAGAGTTAGTCAAAGTAAAACCTGAGCTATGGAATCATGTGGCAAATCAAGTCCTATAACTTGGGTCCAATGTGTTGAAAATAGGCTCTAAGCAGAAAGTACCAGAGATATCTAGACAAAATAGGAGACATGAGTGAAGGTGAAGAAGGTAACACTTATCTTCCAATCACCTATCAAGGTTACACAACCAAAGCTATCTTAGATTCAGGTGTTGGTGTTGCGATTGCAACCACCTCCTTGTGGAAGCAATGGGGCAAACCCACATTAAGACCAACTAGAATGAAGCTTCAAATGGTGGATGGCCATGTTGAAAGGCCTCTAGGATTTCTAGAAGAGATTACTCTAACCACTTGTGGTGTAGAGTTTGAACACACCTTTGCTATATGTGACTTGGCGAAAATAATGTCTATGAGATGATCCTAGGAAGACCCTTCCTATGACAATTGCAAATAGTACAAGATTCGGGAACAAACTTCTTGTACTTGCAACACTTAGGGGTCACAACTGTTGGGTTGTAAGGTATGCACACATCCTCAATTGTGCATGTGAACCCTCCATAGACCATGGGAAATAACCTTTTTTGTATATACTTGAGTGTCACATGTGAACACTCTCTAAAAATCACTTTTTGATACTTCCTTATACCATAGTATAGGTGACCCTTGGATAATTTACCTTTTTGCTCTCCTAAAGGAAATCCCACGTAGAAATTCCCACGCATGCCCTTCATTCGGATTTGGTGGTTACATATTTGATCTTGGAATATCCTAGAAGATATGTTAGTTAGAGAGAGATCCACTTTTTGACTTTTCAAAGGAGCACATGGGGAATATAGCTTAGCTTATAAATAGAAGCTCATTTTTGTAAAGAGGAGAACTTTTGGTCGACGTGCTCTCATGTAATATCTCTTATCAATGGAAGAAGGCTCTCATTTACTCCAAGAAGACTACTTACATTTACATGTATTGTGTTTTTGTGAGTGTGTGAGAGTGGTGTGTGTGTGCCTATGCATGTCTCTCCTTTGTGTGAGTAGAGTAGTTGCATTTGCTTGTATTTTCCTTATGGACTAGGATCCTTGACTCCCTATTCTCCTTGTTTTCAAGCATGTGGCATAGCATGGGGCTGATGCCAATGGCTTGAACATGTGGGAGGTAGGGGTGGATGAGAGGAGAGTCACTCTTGAGCCTTCCTTCTTGCTTCCATGCAAGGTGGTGAGGGTTTTTGGTCATTCCTTGCTACAACTTCAACACTTTTTTGTGATGTTGCCAGGGATGGTCGGCCTTTCATCACTTGGAGAGCTCAAGAACATGTGGTAAAGTATTGTGTTTGCAATTTTTTTTTGCTCAAATGTGTAGGATTTGAGTTCTTGCTTGGCACTTTCACCCTTCCATTGGGCCAATTGCTTCCATTTTCTTGCTTTTGTAGGGTAGTTTTCAGTTCCATTTTGTTTGATGCACAAAAACACCCCCTTCTCTCTCTTCCTCTCTCACATACATATTCTCCCAAATACTCAGTGGCAT
Organism: Ceratopteris richardii; assembly: GCA_020310875.1. Lineage (NCBI taxonomy): Eukaryota > Viridiplantae > Streptophyta > Polypodiopsida > Polypodiales > Pteridaceae > Ceratopteris > Ceratopteris richardii. The sequence continues at coordinate 141,425,864 of CM035418.1, read as the reverse complement.
CACTTTCCATCTCTATCACCTCTATTTTTGTCTATGCCCTGGAAAGGGGGAACCCACTTTGCTCTCTTCTCTCTCTTCATTTTCTTGAAAAAAAAACCACCAAGAAACAACCAAAAAAAAAAGAAGCTTTCTGTAGAACGTCGAAATTATGTGTTGTCCCCCTTCATATGAAATTACATGAAACTTTGGATGCCCCTACTACCTTAATATGCCTACAAATCTGGAAAAGGTAGGAATTTAAATTTTGCTCTTAAAGGTTCTGTGGTCTTAAATGTAGCGGTCAACGGATGCTAGCTCGATGCGTCTTTGTGGGGGGGCCATCCTTTTGGGCTCACAAAAATAGGTTGGGGGGCCAGTTATTCCGCCCTGTCCTTTCTCTTAAGAAGCCTTGTTGTAAAGATTGGTTGGTGGGGATTGTTAATGCTCCACTCTCCTCAGTTTAAGAGCTGGCGACCTGTGCTTATTGGCAACTCGTGCGTAGACCTATGGACACGAAGCTCGGGGTTTGCCCTTTTTTGTCGCTGGCACATGGGTTAGTGGTGGGGAAGGTTTAACTCTCCATCCCCATCCCATTCTCCACTTCTCCCTTTTTGGGGTTGAGCAAGGTCCGCTCCCCCTCGTCATGCTTCTTCTCTGCAGGCGGCTATGGCAAATTTCCTTATTGAATAGAACTAAACATTTGTTCCCCTTCCCTTTCCTTCTCTAATCAAGCTGTGGGGTTGAGTTCATACGAACTTCCCCTCCCCGTCCTGCATAGACTCTGCTATTTTTCGTCTTTGCCAAGTCATCAAGCTCGCACTTCTGTGGGATAGTGCTGGACTGGCGCTCTGCACCCGTCTCCTCGATCGATTTGAATACAAACCCAAGTGGTGATGCAGTTCTTACTCCTGTGTGTTCTCCTCTGAGGTAGACTTCTAATCCAGGACCAAAGCTTGGTATTTCTACCAGTCTGAGCTACCTCAGAGCGAAGATATTCAAGATGCTGTTTGGTGTCCATATTTGCCATACTGAGAGGATCTTTGTGCTCCTTGCTTGCCTTTGACTCTCCACCATGGAAGGATCGTTTCACTCACGTTCGGAGACAAACGCACCCCTACCTGTATTATGGGTGACTCTGTCGCCTGCTACTGGAAGCTTGTCTTTGACCAACATTCTGAGAGTTTCTTCTTTTAGTTATTCAAGTCTAGTTTGACCAGCTCAGAGTCGAGCCTCCCTTGGTGCCAAAAACTACTTTGTGGCCTTTAGGTTTCTCTATTGTGCTGATTCCACCAAAGGGTTCATGAGTCAAGCCCCTATTTCCCATAGATCAGTGAGGTTGTGCTACACCTTGGAAGTCGCTGCAGGCTCTCATGGCCCTCTCAGCTTCATCCCCGATGGCATCTTTGGAGCAAGACTCAAACGGGGTCACACACTGGTTAAACATCACCCCAGGGGTTCTTTCATGTGATGCACCAAGAGAATAAATCTCAAAGCTTTCCTTGACAAGGGCTACCGCAAGGCTATTGTAATTTTGGTTGTTGGGTCATTCACTATTGAAGTAATTTGCATGGCTGTAGGAAATTGCCTGATCAGTTGCATGATGTGATCAAACACCTGGCTCGCATGATTTTTTTGATCGCCCATGTCTTGTACCTTTTATGTTCATGATCAAATGTTGAAGTTTTTGTTACCATATATGGCATGCAAGTCTAGTTGTTGGAGTCCCATTCAACATATGATATATACGGATCATAAGTTGTGAAGTTATGAACTCTGTTCGCCAGCATCAAACCTTTCAGTCTCGGATCACTAAGGTTGGGATTGTATAAAAGATAAGGTTTTGCATCCCAACTTCCCTTCCCCAGCACCTTGTGGGCACTTCATCAAGTATGAATGCAAAATGATCAAAGAACTTCTGTACTATTTGAACGATTAAAACTGACATTTTTTATCTTTGCATAAGGGTGCTTGCAAGTTGGACCATGGAGTAATGCGTGCCCTATTCACCTGTTGTGCTCAAATCTATTTTGTGAACTTTGATCGCTAAACAAAGTGATTTCGTTTTGATAAACGTATACCTGGTGTAGTGCTAATATGTTGATTGGTGTGATTATTATTAATAACAACGCTTTTGCTTGTTGTTTTGGTCTTCTATGTTTTTCTCTCCTAACTATAGATGAGTCATGGCCTTAAATGCACTCTCTTAGTTGCTTGACCATTGGTGTCACACTATGCGTGAAACATCGAGAAGCATGGTTGCTGCCATCCTCTCATTCTCTTACTTAGTGCAATGATCTTCACGGTGATCAAAAGCTTAACTCTCGACCAGCATCATGAGCATCATGTTCACACATCTTCACAACAGCAATAATGAGTATCGACACATTCCAATATGAAGGTTGTGACGAAGTCAGCAGGTCTTGGTTTGATTTGAAGTTCACAGAAATGCCTTTGTCTCAGACCATGATTTCTTTGCTCTTTTTTTTGTGACGTCCTCCAACATGAGATGAATATCTTCATTCTATTTGCTCATCATGAATCTATCCTGAGTGTTGCAGGTTGAAATAGAAATTGATGATAGCTCGGTTGATCTTACCTAGAGAGCTACTACTTTTGGAAGTTCATAACTCACTAAACGTTCTTCATATGTTAGCTCGGTTGATCTTATCTAGAGAGCTACTACTTTTGGAAGTTCATAACTCACTAAACGTTCTTCATATGTTCAGTCATATTTATTTGTGTTCACTCATATTTAACGGAAAAAACGATAGTGGTTCCATAGGGTTGATGTGTGAATGCTTTGCTAAGAAACCAATTGGACTGTAGACATCCTCATATGCATCGCATTAAAATCATGGTTCTTAGATTGAACTTTCTATCTTCTTTTTAAAGGCATGTATTAGGAAATGTCCATGATGATGATTTTTGTTGCATGACTGACCCTATGAGACACATTGAGCATGCTTTATGTACTTTGGAAATGTGCTCCTAGACATGATTAGAAGCATTGACGTATTGCTAATGGTTGAGCTTGCATTGGGGGGGGGATCTAAAACTTCAACCACACATGGAAATGGTAGCTATTTTTTTATCCTTGATTGCTTGAGGCATAATTGTGTGATTTCATGATGCATCACTATAATTGATTGATCTCTGCACACTTTTGTTGAAAAGGAAACACTTAACACAATGAAAAATGTTGCACACGTGTTGATATTTGCATAAAGTCACAAAAGGAACCATATCACAGTTAGATTTACTCTCCAATGAGTCACACATGCACTTGTGGTGACTAGGTGATTATGGCTAGTTTATGAACAATATGAAGGGCTATAGGGCTCTATGTCTTTTGAGCTACTTTTGGATTGTCGGAATAAGACAAATCTTCATGAGGACTTTTTGCTAGAAGAGCACATATTGAACAACTTGATGTTCCCTGAAGTGGAAACTAAAAATGGACTTAACATTTTGTGGCTGCTTCCTTTCAAATTCAGTCTACTTGTTGTGTATGTTTAAATTTCAGGTATTGGAGCTTCTTGAGAAGACATTTCCAGCCTTACAAAAGACTGCATAGTGGGATGCATGCTGGTCTGGCTGCCCCCCAAGGGGATTGTGTCGCTCAGCTTTGAAGATTGAAGATTTGCAAATTGAAGTAAAGACTGAAGATTTGCAGCTTGAAGCCTTGTAGACTGAAGAATTGGAGATTTTGAAGACCTGAAGATTTCCAAATTTGAAAGACTCCAACTTGGAACAATTCATTTATGTATGATCCTCTCATCTTAGCTTTGTCGGGGACGACAAAAACCAAGGTCAATCTAAAAGATTATACCATATGAGATGTACCTCCCATATAGTGGAATCCTATCCACGAGGCACTAGAAGATTCAGTCTCTGTGCATTCTGAAAGTTCATCTTATCCATCATGGATGCATGAAGATACTCACTTTGGATGTGCAAGGTCCCAGAGGAAGAGGAAAGACACCTAAAAGCGAGATAAGAAGGAACTCCTCCAGGAGAGAGACCAGTTAGAGACCCTGTCTACACACCGATAATCTTTCCAGATGAGGAATTTGAGCCTCACAGTTGGGAAAAAATCTTAGCTACCATGGACATTGTTGTCAATGAAGAACAATGGATACCTCATTGTGATGAGGAGGGTTATGATATCTCTGTGTTCATGTGTGAACCCTTGCTAAAGGAGGGTGATCCTAGTGATGTCATAAAACAAGAAGAGGATGACGATGATCTAGAATCCATTGTGATTTGATAGTTACTTCAATTCAGAGGAGCACTATCTAGAAAATGTAGGAGTATTTATATGAAAAGAAGAAGAACCTCTCACTAGTATCAAAACTATAATTTCAAAGGATGGAAGTGAGGGTGGTCAAAAGAAAAAGAAAAGAAAAGTCATGAAACAAGAAGAGGAGGAATCATTTTTTGAAGTACCAAAGAATTTCAAGAAATATGAAGTTGAAGACTGAAACATTTTGGTACAAATGCCTAAGAGAGAGGCCATCACTGGAGAAGCATATGATAATAAAGAAAAGACCAAAAAGTTTGTAGCAACCATTGAAGAGAACGAAGAGTGATGTACGTATATAGGAGAAGACCTAAGTGCAAAAGAAGAAATAGAACTTGTAGCTTTATTAAGGGAATATAGGGATGTGTTTGCATGGACCTATAGAGACTTGAAGGGAGTAGATCCAAAAATATGCTTTCATATGATCCCCATGACGAATGATGCCAAGCCTACCAAACAGAAGCCCCACACATATAATGACACTTACACTGCAAAAATAAAGGAAGAAATTGATAGGTTGATTAAACTGGATTTATCTATGAGATTGAGCAATATGAATGGGAATCCCCCATTGTAGTAGTACCAAAAAGAATGTAAAGTTGCGAGTGTGTATTAACCTTAAAAAAGTTAATGCCACTACAATTAGAGATAGCTATCCACTTCCAATAATTGAACATTTATTGGAGTGTGTTTTAGGCAAGAAGTTTATAGCTTCCTTGATGGATTTTAGGTTACAACTGTAGGTTTATCCACATGTATGCAGTCATAGCTAAACCTCTGTCGTAGCTAAACCTCTTTATGCCTTTTTGACAAATTTTGAGTGGAACGACGAATGTGAAAACTCCTTCAATGAGTTGAAGAGACGTTTGTGGACGACACCAATACTGACCACTGCTGATTGAACTAAACCATTTCATGTCCATATAGATGCATCCAATCACACAATAGGATGTGTGCTAGCACAAGCAACAGGTGAAGGAAATCTAGATTTACCCATAGCATATGCTAGCAGACAGCTAAATGCGACTGGATGAAACTACACAACAATCGAGAGAGAAGGCTTAGGCATGGTATATGCCGTGAAGAAGTTTAGACACTATCTATTGGCCAACAAGTTCAAGTTTTTTGTTGATCATCAAGCCCTATTATATTTGATCAATAAACCTTGCAATATTGGACGCTTAGTAAGATGGTTCCTCTTACTAATGGAATACGACTTTGAAGTTGTTGTTAGGAAAGGTAGGACCCACCTCAGGGTAGATAACCTTTCTTGCATCACTTCAGGAGAGTCACCACAAGGAGTGTCTGATGAACTGCCAGATGCTTATCTATTCAATTTAGAAGTTGTTCCTAAATGGGCAAATAAGTTGGTACCAGTCTTAACCTTTGGACCTGCAAATAAGAATGTGAAAACAAACAAAGAAGAAATTGTATAATCACAAAAATATCAAATATTGGTGGGAAGTATGTACAAACAAGATAAAAAAGGTGTATTAGCTTGTTGTGTCGAGGACGATGAACACAGTAGTTGGTTGCAACAAGCCCATGAAGGACTGCTAGGAAATCACTATTATAAACAATGAACATTGCAAAATCTAAAATGTTTAGGAGTGTATTGGCCTAGTATGGACAAAGAAATACATGAGTGGATTAAGAATTGTCCAATGTGCAAAGAAGGACCCCCAATGGAGCATGCTACCCTTTATCACATGTCATTAATTCAGGATTGGAGCACTCCATTGGTAGAATTTATGAGATCGGGAACACTACCCAATGAGGCTAGTCTAGCAAGAAAACGAAGCATGGAGCAAGAGGCTCAAGACTATGCCTTAATAGGAGACAACTTATACCGAAGAGGCAAAGATAGTTACTTATGTGTTCATGAATCAGGCTATTTGAAAGTCTTAGAAACTACACACAATGGTGTTGCAGGTGGACACTTTGGACTTGACAAAGTAATCAAGACCATTCTACTCTCATGACTTTGGTGGCCCACTCTTCATATGGATGCACATACCTATGTGAAGAAATTTGAAACATGCCAACGTGCACAATATCTGATCAAAAAAGATGAGATGCCCTTGAGGCCAATGATGTGAGGACATGCATTCTCAAACTAGGGAATAGACTTTCTAGGTCTTATTAACCCCCTAGCTAGAAACTCCCATGCAGAGTACATTATTGTAGACACAGATTACCTTACAAAGTGGGTGGAAGTCAAAGCCACTACAAATAATGATGCTCAAACTATGTCTAATTTCTTATTCAAGAACATGTTCACTAGATATCGACTACCAATAGAGCTAGTAAGTGATAGAGGTACGCACTTCTTGAACAAAGTTATTGAAAACCTTCTCCAAGAATTCTTGGTGATACATAAGAACTCTACCCCTTATCATCCACAAGCTAATAGATAGGCCGAGAGCACAAATAAGATCCTATGTAATGTATTGACAAAATTGGTAATTAGCAAACACTCTGATTGGGATAAATAGCTTCATCATGTTGTTTGGGCTTATCGAGTTGCCCACAAAATAGTACTCCATGCCATCCCATTTTAGATGGACTTCGGATAGAATGTTGTGCTACCATTGGACTTCCTAATTCAAGCTTTAAAAGTAGCACAAGAGGATGAGTGGAATGGACATGAGTTGTCCTCCAGGATCTTTGATCTAGAACACTTAGGTGAGACCAGGCCAGGTAGCAGGCATTGATGCTGCAAAGAAAAGACAAAAGGCTTACTTTGATGCACACATCAAGGATAAAGGATTAAAAGAGGGAGACCTAGTGTTGGTTTATACACTAAAGCAACATGCCCATAAATTGGAGAAACAAGGATATGGACCCATGATCATTAATACAATTTCCCCTAGCAGTGCAGTTCAATTGGCCACTCTAGAAGGTGACATCTTGTCAAGCTATATTAGTGGATGTAGATTCAAGTTATATCAAGAACCTCTTATAGAGTATATGCTAACAAGACTCAACATTGCTAAGAAGCATGAAGAAGAAGAGTTAAGGGCTACAAAAGATGCACAAGCAGAGGCCACAGAGCCCATTAGATGAAATAAGTTAAGGTGACTAGGCCTAGATGTCAATCTTGAAGCCCCATGATATCACATAGCCATGTGCCAAACATCGAGTGTACTTGCTTCTCAAATAATTGATCGACATCCCTTTGTGACCATAGAGGTAGGACACAGAAAGAATGTAAGGACTATGAGAGCATTGATTGACTCAGTTGCAGCAACTAGTGCAGTTAGACTTTCATACTGCTAAGACTTGCAATTGAACATCAATCCCATAGAAGCTTATCTCATAGGTTTCGGAGGTGTGGAAACCCCTTGTTTGGGCAAGGTGGAACTTCCCATCTACCTTCAAGATGTCCCAATGAAAGTCAAAATGCGAGTGTGTGAAGATGAGGACCTTACGGAACCACTTGTCTTGGGTCAAGACTGGATCTATGATCATGCAGTCAACTTAAACCTAAGAAGTCAACTTCTTCAAGTTTGGGAACATGAACAATGCATTACATTAGAATTAGAGAATTGCATGCTCATAAATCAAGATTCACACATTCTCTCAGTTCTTCTGAGCCTAATCTTAGAGAAGAAGATTTTGTATGCATCAAAAGCTCTATGATCTAGAAGGACTCAATCAAAGAAGAACAGTCTCAATGGAAAGCGGGCCTTTCCTCTTTTTCAAACACTAGTGCAATCATAACAATTCAACCACAAAGGCAAGCGAAACAGTACAAGACAACAGCTGTATCAAATAGACAAAGAGATTTCCAAAAGATAGTGGTTACAGGCATGAAGCAGATCTGGGTATGAAAAGGAGAGCAACCACCAGCCTTGCCACAAGAATTCCCATCCAAGCAAGCCAACCATGTCAAAAGAAGAACCAAGCAACTAGGACAAGCTACATCATAAGGTATGAGATAAATTTGGGTGCCTAAGAAATTAGCTGCAGCCCAACAACAAAAATTACACATGTGGGTACCCAAGAAGCTCTTACATACACAAAACCCTATGTTCTCCCACATGCGTAAAGTCTCAACAAAGAAGCCATAGAGAGGAAGGGTTCAGAACCAAGCACAAAGAGCCAAAGAAGATCAACTCACCTCTTCATCAATAGTAAGAAGACAATCATCAAGGGTGTGGGTTTGGAAGCCAGAAGAAGCAGTAACCTCCACAAAACCAAAGAACCAACCATGCTAGATACAAAATTTATGGAACCATTCAAAGATGAAGAAATCAAAAGCAACTTGTACACAACCAAACACTGTTCTAAAATGGGTTTCTATAAGGAAGGATAATCCATTGTCATTTCTCGATCCAACGGATACCTCCAACAAAGGCTACACCAACATCTGCAAGTAACATCAGAAGCCTCCACATGCAACAACCATGTGCCTTTGGTATAATCTTGTCTTTTGCACCATTCAGGTCATGAATTTCCAAAGTATGCATTAATATAGGGCCACATTACATGGTTGTGCATATACCTAATTGTGAATCCTAGGCACATGAGACACACTTGACACATGTAAAATATTTTCTTGATACTAACCTCTTTCTTCTTGTTTTATGCCATTGTTATTTAAAAAAAAGGGGGGGGGGGGGGGAAGAAAGAAAAAAAAAACACAGAGAAGAAGAAACAGGAGCAGGTGATCCAAGAATCTCATTAGTGAACCATCAAAAAGGACATCCATCGACAATGAGAGATAAGTCAATGGTCAATCACCATGATGGGCATACAACACGAAGAGATGAATATCAACCGACCTTTCACCATGGTAAGAATCACATAATTCAGCAACATTATAACCATGATAGATTAGGAAACCTCTTCATTAGCATACCCTTGAGCACTTAGCTCAAGACCCAATTTTTTGCACCATAGTTCTTCCAATGCATTTTCCAAGTACGCATGCATAGGGCCACATTATAAGGTTATGCACAAGGCATATATTTTCTTCAACACATGCACTAACACATGAGTAATTGGCATGATAAATGTGATACCAATGTTTGAAAGATCCAATGGACATCAAGGTTACAACAGCAGTAGCAAGGAAGCAATCCACCACTGATAGCTGCTCAAAATCAACATGGATAACCTCTTTTGAGCAACTAACAAATTTTGGAAGCTCACAAATTGACCATCATAGTGCAATCCAAAGAAGAATACATATAAAAGGACCAAAAGGCTAGTAGTGACAAAATGAAGAACAAGACAATAGGCCTTGTTACATGTGGAAGAGAGATCGCTCTTGTGGAGACATGATGAACACTACCTCTCAAAGTACTACATGGAGCAACCACTACAACAAGGGTATGTTAGGGACAACAGACTCAAGAGGGGGGGGGGGGGGGCATGTTGACACTCAAGGACAAACACAAAGCATGGAAGCACATCAAAGAAGTGGACACACAAGAGGACAAAGCATATAGGGACTTCCAAGAAGCACATGTTAAATTTTCAGCAATAAACTCTATAAAAATAGTGATTTTTATCACTAAAAACCATTGTAAATACCATTTTCCATTTTTTTTCAACTCCATTTTGTTCAAGTCAAGGAGTCCTCAAGCTTGAGGAGTATTCAAAGTATCATCCTAGCAACTTTCATAACTTTTAGACTCCATTTGAGCCCTCAAATAAGCCTTGGAACCTAATTTTTAACTAGGCGAGACACTAGGTCTGGACAGGGCCAAAACCACTCAAAAAACTATAAAATGAGCTAGAGAGCTCATTTTTGAGGTTGGCTTGTTAGAGATTTCAGCTTTGTAAGAGATTTATTTTGTAATAGAAGCCTTCCATTGTTCCTCTCTTTGTTCTTACCTATGTGCACATGTGTGTGTGTGCATGCTTGTGTGACTCCCTCATGCACTTGTGCCATCACTTGCTTGAGGCCTTCATACCAGTCCTCATGTCTCTACAGATCAACATTTATGAGGTGAATCTCCTCATGTTGATACTTTCCATTGTGCTAGATATATATATATATATATATATATATATATATATATATATATATATATATATATATATATATATATATATATATATATATATATATATATATATATATATATATATATGTGTGTGTGTGTGTGTGTGTGTGTGTGTGTGTGTGTGTGAGTGTGTGTGTGTATGTATGTATGTATGTATGTATGTATGTATGTATATGTATATAGTAATAAAGTAAATCTATGATCCAAGGATCCGGTGGGTTCAAACAGATCTGAAATCGGACACCGTTTAGTCACTTGTGTGTATGGCCAAATATCTCGGGAATAGACTTAAGCATAAGTTCATGTGCTCTCTTAAACAAATGATCCACTTAGCATAGTGTTTAAGTCTCAAGGTTGTGAAGGGTGGGGTCTTGGGTTCAATCCCCATGGGGAGCATGGGGAGAGAGTTTTGCCCAGGAGCTCAAGAGCCTTCTAACTAAAGTTAACGAGTCCAACGAGACTTAACTAGAGTGGCGAGTATACCAACCACTAGTGGACTCTAGTGGAAGGTATTAAAGCAGTGGTCAAGATCACTCCAACCACTAGTAGACTCTAGTGGAAGATATGAAAGGAGTGGAGGAGATTGCACATGCATTGTGGACTCTAGTTACATTTGTGGTCCTCATTGATTCGAGCAGCTATATATATACAGGCATAAGGTTGGGAGGAGAGTCATCTCTCTTGCACATGGTGGTCGTAATCATTAGTTTCTTACATTGCTATCATAGCATGGTTGAGCTTTCATGGAGACCTTGTGAGGGACTATCATCTTCCTCAAGCTATTATGGAAATATATGTTGTTGATCATCTTCATATTCCTTACATTGATAATCTTCTCTCTCTTCTCCATGCGGAAGATTTTCTTTATCTTTACGATCTCTGTCGTTCTGCTCACGTGAAATTTGTTCCACACACGAAGTCTGCTCACGAGAAGTTAGTTCCGACAGCGAAAAGTACATGATAATTCATATACAGACCGTGACTACAGTTTGAGGGAATTGAACCCAGCGCCTACCGTAGGCAAGAACTTGCTCTAACCATCAAAGCATCATGTGCGCCTTCTCTTAGCAGATTTTATTTCTAATCACATCGATAGAGCAGGAAAAACAAAGCTTTTCACATATGGTCAGGAGCCGAACTTGATCCCACGACGTCCTCAAAAAGAGCTCTTTCTTTTATCCACGCGGGTGGATATGATTTTATATTTTCCTGTCGTCACACAATTATATGCTTTTCTGTTGCGAAAAATGAATCTGTCAGCCGGACGCAAATGCTTATCAACCCGACTACCTCTGCATGAGAGGGGTGTTGTTCAACACCAATAGAGTGCAAGTTATTTCACGTAGAAAATTGGGCTAGCATCTTTGATATGAAGAGCTTTTGCATTTTTTATCTATATCAAAATCTAGAGCTCGTTACGGCTACAAAAAGTCACATGGTGCATCACTTGATGTGTTCCTTCTTTCTACCCAATAGATAACTAAATCTTTGTCGGTATGACATCTTTTGGTGTTACATCCATCAAAAATAAATATTGGACACAGGGATTGAATCATGCTCATGAGGATGCTTTTCAAATCATTTCCTCTAGATCAAAGCACTCGGGCTTTTTACCCTATTTTTTAGCATAACACTTAAACCATCATCAAAAGTGATGTGTTTACTCTATACCAATAGAGCATACTTCTACTTGGCACACCATAGATCATTTCATGGTCAAAAGACATTACTTATTAGACAGTGCCGAACTGGATTGGATCTCATGGTGCCCTCTATGGAAGTCCATTGTCGTACCCACTACCCTCAACACATCCGATAAGTGTCGGCGGGTTCAAACCTATGACCTGAGGCGATAGGAAAGAGATCCCATGGTAGCTACGAGCATGGAAAAATGCTTGGACAAGGACCAAAGGATGGAGACTGGCTCTTTCTGAGGATCAATGGAAGGACGTAGCTTAATTGGGAGATAAGTATTTTCTAAAGTTGATGTATTCATTTCAATACTTGTTTTATTCGTCACTTTCATGTAGCTTGCATCTAAATATTATTGAATCATGGTAGTAGTATTCATTTTCTTTAATGAGTATGCAAACGCTACGAATTCAATGAAAGTTAAACGGACACAAAAGTATTGGGAAATACATCAAGTACTTGCATGCATTTAAAAGTTTATGCCCAAAAAAGAAATGATTGTTGGTGCATTTCTCCTTTCAAACGAGTGTTTTCATGCACAAATCATATTTTCTTCTTGCTTGAAAAGGGTATAGGAGGCACTCGAGTTTGTGCACATGTATATCTATATCTTTTTGAAAGATAGCAAGTAGATTGTTTGTGCATGGATGCTTGGATGCATGCATAGCAAGCTTCAAGAACTGCTTGATTTAAGTTTGGTGCATGAAAAGGAAAACACATGCAAACACATGATTGCACTCACATGCATTTTCATGCAAGAACATGCATTGGCATATGATGAAGCATGGTTTTTTGCTCATTTTTTGTTAACTAGTTGAACAAATGTACTTTCTTAATCGTTACCTACTTTTTCTAACTCGAGTTAGACAATTAGGAAAATGGAAAACTAGTTAGTTGCAAAGCTCTTAGCTACTATGCAACTCAAGTAGCTAGTTCATTTTTCATAAAGTGATACTTAGGTATCACTTATGAGGAGTCTTGATTAGGAAAAGTAGGCCGTTCGAAAGTCAAGTGTTCAATTTTCTGGCTCATTGGAATGGCATTCAATTGGAGCTTAAAATAATTGAGCTTTTAAAGCTTGAAAGATAGTTGAGATGTTCCAAATTTGTAAAAAACCATAGAGTTTTTGAGGTTTTCATTTTGAATTCATCCTAAGGAGTGATGAAAATAGAGAAGTGCCTAAAGCCTAGCAACAATTGAACTTTGATGTTCAATAGGAGGATGTTAGGTCCCATAATTGCATCTCTGGTAATGATGCAACTTGCTAAGCAAGCATGAAAACTTGAAAGAACTCTTTTAGAGAGTTAACTTTTGGTTTCATTCAAGCTAATTGAAGCTTAAAGTGGAAACCAAAGTAAGTAATCTTTATGAAATGAGATAAGTTCCTAAAGACTTGAATCAAACTATGAACTTTTTTAGGAATACAAAGTTCCAAGATATGGATTTCCAATCCATGAACCTTTCCTAAACAAGCGATAAAGTTCAAATCTATGTGTTCATAGTAGTATTACTATTGGATCAATCCTCAATAGATGCTTGGACTTTAAACATAATTTTGATTGCCAAAATATGTTAAAAGTAATCTAGTAACATTTAAAGATTGACCAATAATAATAATAATTGTATCAAACTCAAGAACAGGAATCAATATCATATAAATGAAAGTTCAAGCCAAACTTTCATAGTGGAATGGGAAACTATATCCTGAAGGTGATATTTATTCTCTAGTTTGATACTCAGGACATGAACATAATTGAATCAGTAAAGTTTCTAGATATTTTTTGAAAGTCTAAGAACTTCTTTCAAATATCCTTTTGGCATTACAAAAGATTCCAAGATGAATCGTTTGCACAAGTTAATTGATTCCCTAGAATGAATCTCAAGACCTTGAAGAATAACATTCTCCCAAGTAGTGAGAATGAAATTCTTCATACTCTTTAGACAATAAGTAGTTCCCTAGAAGTTCTAAACCACCGGAAGTGGTACTTAAAGTCCAAACGGTTGATATCAAATATTCTTAGCTTTAGAATCCGAAAGGCCTTAGTATATGCTTGGACTTGAGTAGGGGAAAGATATCTAAAAGTGCATGGGTAAGCAAAGAAGCTTTCGATAGTTCAAGAGATCTTAAAGATAAAGACAAAGTCTTTATTTTTTGTTGCAAGGTCAACAAGACTTGATCAAGCTTGGAAAGGTTTGTCCAAGATAATTGCGATTGGAACTACTGTGAAGTTTGCCCAAGTATTGGCAATCGAAATAGTAAGTTGTTCCAAGTTTGAACAGAGTAAAATTCCAAGTATCTAGTCTTCGACTGTGTCGACGGTAATTAAGTCTGTGGAAGGTAAAATGTAAAGTTTACCTATCCTTAAAGGGATTTCTTAAAGGTGAAATCTAGAAGCATTAACGGATGCTTAGACTTAAGCAGTACAGAGATTCTTGAAAAATCCTTGAGGTAGCTACTTGAAGCTTTAGTTAGAAAGGAATCTAAAGACAAGAAGTAAACAACTCTTGTCACTACAAAATTGGTCAAGTATAACCAATTGGATTTGAATCATGAAAATTCAAGTACTTGGAATTTCAACTAGTTTTTTTTTTTAACCGGAGCAAAGAAGAACAAATATTCTATCAAGTGGTTTTCAAGTTCCCAAATGAAAGCACAAGATCGTGAAATGATCATGTGAAGGGATCAAAACCTGGAATATCAAGTTAGAGGTAATGCCTAAAACTTCAAATTTTTTTTAAAAAGTTGAAGTGAAAAGGTACTCTATGTTTAGAATGTAGGATAAGTATCACTCACACATCAATATGAATATAAAATAGGGTGGTATGGGACACTAGATTTTATACTAAGATTGATGTAGGAAAGATGGTATGGGACATCGGATCATGGATGATAATTATCTTTAAGTCCTATAATAAATCTTGAAGTTTAAGGGAATTATGACTTCCAAGGATAAGTTTTAATTCAAAGAAGATAAAAGTATGATCTCAAGATACTTCAAAATCAAGTTCATAAGAAGATATGAAGTAAATAACTTCCAAGATCTTCTTGAAACACTTCAAGCTAAAGTGTTGATGATTCGGAAATTTTTGATAAATTTCTTAAAGAGTAAGACTTTGACTTTGAACTGAACCTTTTAACTAAGGATAGATTAAGTTAAGCACCAAGTTCCAAGTGTAACTTGGTAAATTCAATCCTTTGACTCAAAGAAATGCTCAAGAATTGCATTCCTAGTAACAATCATAAAAGATTGAATATAGGCATGAACTTAGTGTCAAGTGAGGCATTGTTTAAGTAAAAACTCATCAATAGAATGTCAGTGGATCGCCACATTGATGTTGGATACCACACTAGTATCTGGTGGCTGGATGATGTTTAGATTTCCTCTATGAAGCTTTTTGAGAATCAAGTTCCTTTCTCTTAAAGATAGAAGAAAAAAATGCTTCAATACCTTATTGAAACCGATCGTTCAGAACTTAAAGTCTTGGTTCATCAAGTATTTGACTCATAGCAATTTTATATCTTAGAAGTTTGAATTCATTATAGAGAATTTTATTTATTTCCTTCTGCTTTCCAAAATCTTTTGGAATTGACTCAAATATGGTATCTGATTCCTTTCGCAAAAGTCTAGGGTTAGCTGATTGGAACTAGATAAATAAATTAAACATCCTAGATAGATGTTCTGTATAAGAAATTATTCAATCTTCAAAAGATGATAAGTCCAAGATTGACTTACTCATTTGATTTTGCTTCAAGTTATTTAGCATAACTCTAGAATTTGTAGAGTCCGGTAATAGAGAAGTTAGGAATTGCTCATCAACTTGACAATTCCCAAGAACTTAAAGACTTTGAGTAAAGTCCTCAGCTGGATAATTTTTCATTTTTGAATTTGACTTTTTCAAGTTATAGTATGGTTGATTCAAAGTAAATGGTAAACTTTCTCCCATAGTTTACATAGGATTTTCAAGCCTAATAGGATGGAGTAGTCCTCTAGTCAGAAGAAAAAATCAAGTAACTGTTGGATGGGAGTAAACCATTATACGAACATCCAAGTTGGATGCTTGAATCAATCAAACCTCAAGTTTTCCAGATCAAATTCATGTGAATCAAGAGTCCTCAAAGTCTTATGAGGAATAAGAATCCCATCTTCGTTACTAAGTCCATGCACTAGTCATGCCCAAAAATGGAGTAGTAATTTAAAACCACCCAGTTCACATGTTTGTGCCCAACTCACAACTAGTAAAAACTCTGAATTGGCTAGGGATGTTTTTAGATCCACACTTATATTTCATTCACTACTTTGTACTTTGACCAGTTTATCAAAGTGCAAAGCAAGAGAGTGTTTGAAACATTTGGGCGGGGATCCTGCCACAAAGATGAGACATGTTCTTTTAGTCTTAGAACATGACCATGTTCTTTCGGTTTAAGAACATGAGGCTCGAGGGTTGCCTATGGTTATTATATATAGCTTTATTTTTTGGGACAAAAATGTTTCCCAAGGGGGGAAGAATGTCCTAAAGTAAGTCTATGATACAAGGATTCAGCTAGTTTAGACGGATCTGAAATCGGACATCGTTTGGTTACCTTTGTGTATGGCCAAAGATCTCGAGAATAGACTTAAGCATAAGTTCATGTGCTCTCTTAAACAAGTGATCCACTTAGCCAAGTGGTTAAGTCTCAAGCTTGTGAAGGGTGAGGTCTTGGGTTCAATCCCCATGGGGAGCATGGAGAGAGAGTTTTGCCCAAGGAGTTCTAGAGCCTTCTAACTCAAGTTAACGTGAGTCACGTTAACTTGAGTCCAATGAGACTTAACTCGAGTGGTGAGTATACCAACCACTAGTGGACTCTAGTGGAAGGTACTAAATCAATGGTCAAGATCACTCCAACCACTAGTAGACTCTAGTGGAAGATATGAAAGGAGTGGAGGAGATTGCACATGCACTTGTGGACTCTAGTTACATTTGTGGTCCTCATTGATTCAAGCAGCTATATATATACAAGCATAAGGTTGGGAGGAGAGTCGTCTCTCTTGCACGTGGTGGTTGTAATCATTAGTTTCTTACATATACACACACACACACACATATATGAATTAGGATATGTATGTATGTATGTATATATATATATATATATATATATATATATATATATATATATATATATATATATATATATATATATATATATATATATATTCCTAATTCAAAAACCCTATTATAAATATTCTAATTCAGAAATCTTATTTCAAAAATCCTAATTTGGAGACACTAATTTTATATATATATATATATATATATATATATATATATATATATATATATATATATATATATATATATATATATATATATATATATATATATATATATATATATATATATATATACATATCCTAATTCAAAAACCCTATTATAAATATTCTAATTCAGAAATCCTATTTCAAAAATCCTAATTCGAAAACACTAATTTTGATATTAGGGTTTTATAAGCCCTAATTTAGAAACTCTAATTCATTATCCTTATTGATTTTATTTATTTCTTCTATTGATAATGTGTGTTCTCATGAGTCACATCATCTATTGATGGATTAATATCGATTTCTGGATAATGATTCTAATTTCTCTTTCAGATGTTGATGTATTAATATCTGATGGTGAATAGCAACACTCACGAGGAATTCTGATTATTCCATCAGTACTTTTATGGTCATGTCCCCATGTCAAAAGCTTTGATAATTCGGGGCTTTGAAACATATGTTTAATCTATAGAGCCAATGGAAAATGTCTCAATACCTTTTTTGGGATTTTACCTTCTTCGTTCATATATCGAGGAGATTGACATTTTGGACATGCATGTGTATATGTATGTATGTGTGTATATGTATTTTATATGTGTATATGTAAGCATATGTCTCTGCATATATGTATGTAAGTGTATGTATGTATGTATGTATATATATGTATGTATGTATGTATGTATGTATGTATGTATGTATGTATGTATGTATGTATGTATGTATGTATGTATGTATGTATGTATGTATGTATGTATGTATGTATGTATGTATGTATGTACGTACGTGTATGTATGTATGGATGTGTATGTATGTATGTATGTGTATGTATGCATATGTAGCTGTGTATATTTGATTTTGTTTTTAATTTTCTTTTTGTTTATTGTGGTTTGCAGACTTTCATATAGATATCTAGACCACTCAATCGTTTGGCTGTCTCCCATTTTATAGTCAATCAATTACCTGCCTTGCTAAGTGAAACTTACATATTTGTTTACAAATATAAAGTATCAATTAGCTATGGAGGTATTAGGTAGTTTGAAAACTAGGAGAATCAAATCTATTTGGAAGATTTTGAAAGATGAATGAATAGTTTTAAAGGATGGGCAGACAGAAAGCGTCCATTCAATGCAAGTTCTTGTTCTTACCTTAGCTAAGGTAAAAAATGAACCTACATTGAATGGACACTTTCTTTCCACCCATCCTTTAAAATTATTCTTCCATCCTTCAAAATCTTCCAAATACATTTGATTCTCCCATTTTCTAAACAACCTAATACTATTGACGACATGATTGCTCCTACTTCATCTACATTTGTATCCGCATGAGTGCATCTCCATTTTGTATCCAGGAGGCACTCCATTTCTAGTTTATTTCCATTTTATATTGTATTTCCTTCGTATTTGGGTACCTTGCCATGTGCTTCTACCAGTTGTATTCATTCTCCTTTCATGAGACTTATCCCACATATGATGTACTTTTGAGAGTCCCTCCCAAATCTATATAAGGAGGGCATCTCCCCTCATTTGTACTTGGTTAGATGCTTGAGGAGCCTACTCCATGCTCTTGGCAAGCTCATTTCTAATCCACATGAGTTTAGCCATTTCATGGTCCACTCATTTTGTGTCTCACAGATTCTTTGTTTTGTGAGAGTACTTTACTTTTCATTTTGCTTTTGTGTGCGTACTCTCTACATGGTATCAAAGTGCTAGGTGGAGGTCTTGGTGGTGCGGTTGGCAGAGATTTTGGTGGTGGTGCTTGAGCTTTGGTGGTGTGCTTTCTCCTCATTGGGAAAGTCTTTTGCCATCAGTTTTTGGGCCTCATCTTGCCCGTTTGCCCACCGTCCCACCCTTACTTCATCATTCTGTCCATTTTTTATCCATTTTCCCTCCCTCCCACCCTTTCTTTTGATGTACTTTGTGCTCTTTGTGTGGCGATTATTTATACTCTATTGTCATGTGATATGGCATTTTTGGTGAATTAGTAATGGATCTCAAATTATGTAGTGTTTCTAAACACTATTTTGCACTTCAGATAATGCTCGTTCTGACTCGGTAATGAGAAGTGTTTCATTCATTGACATACTATCATCTTCTCTTTATGCATTTGATGCCCACATCGACATCAGACCCCTCTCACGGTATTTTGCTATGCACATTTCGTCATTGTAATAATTATCCTTTGGGTCCATCTGGGCATCAATCCTCTGTCATCAGCACTATTGCCTTCTGAGCAATACACACAGTGCAGAGCAGATTCACCAGTCCTTCTGTCACGAGGTATAAACATATCAAAAACTCTGCCATACCGATCAAACAAAGGATAAAGATCATCTGCACTAGTGCAGAAAGTGATGTTGAGAACGAGGAGAGAATATGTGTCGCTGATATATGAAGGACCTGAACGCCCGAAGTGAGACCTGGTATCAATCCTGCTACTGTGTCAATCCAGGCGACATGGTTGTGCATCCTTGAAGCTGGACATCCTTGCCTCAATACACTAAGAGAGCAGTGACATATCTCTACCACATGGCGAGTAGCGACTTTTGGAGTGAGAGCGTGGAATAGAAAGAGAGCGAGCAAGAAAGAAAGACATTCTCTGTGCAAAGCCCTCCTTGTACTCTCCCTCAGAGCAAGCTGTCGAAGAAGATGGTGCTTCCTGAAGATCTCCATTGAGGAATGCACTTTTGACGTCCAGCTGATAAATGGGCCACTTAAAGTGAGCACTTAGTGCTAAGATGATTCTTATGGTTGTGAATCTTGCAGTAGGAGCAAAGGTTTCTTCATAGTCAATGCCATGTTGTTGCTTGTATCCCTTAGCTACCAACCTTGCTTTGTACTTGTCTAATGTGCCATCTGACTTGTACTTCACTTTATAAAGCCACTTAACTCCTATGACTCGATGATTTGTGGGCTTAGGTACAAGAGTCCAAGTTTTGTTCTTCTCGATTGCATCCATTTCTACTTGCATAGCTTCTTCCCACTCAGGTTGTCCTTGAGCTTCTTTGTAATTAGATGGTTCTGGGATTTGTTGAATCTGATGCATTAAGGCATAATTGACATAATGACTTTGTTCTTGCTGTCTCTTGTCAATAAGTCTTTGAGATCTTCTTGGATGACTTGAAGTACTTGCTTCTGAGTTGGAGTTTGGAAATACTAAGTCCCCCTCTGAAGTGTAGATAGGTGGACTAAGACCTGTACTTGAATCTTTTCTTGAGTATGAGGAAGCTTCATTGAAGATCACATCCTTCGAAATCTTGATGGAGTGGCTTTCCATATCATATAGATGGTAGGCCTTTGATTGGTCATGTATCCTATGAATATGTGTTTCTTGGACTTTGATTGTAACTTGTTTCTATCTTCTTTTGGTACATGGACAAAAGCTTCACTACCAAATTGGTTTTCTTCCATAGTATGCTTGAAGGGCGTTTTGTTGTGTAATGCACTTGTAAATCCTTGATTAAGAATGCGAACGGCAGTATGCACAGCTTCTACCTAGAACTTGTAGGGTAGATCCTTGTGATGAAGCATAGTTCGTGCCATTTCCATCACACTGCATATCTTTCTTTCAGCTACTCCATTCTAGGATGGAGTATGAGGCTGAGTGACTTGTCTTTTGATCCCTTTCTGGTTGAGAAAGTTATCAAAGTCATGATTGATAAACTCACCACATCCATATGATCTGATGGTTTTAACTTTAGTTAAAGCTTCATTCTCAACTTCCTTGATCCAAGTTTGAAACTTAGAGAATTTGTCTACCTTTGACTTCAAAAAGTACACCCAAATATAGCGAGAGTGGTCATCTACTAGAAGATAAAAGTCGAGGGATCCACTCAGGGATGGGGTGTTCATAGGTCCACATAAGTCCATGTGGATGAGGGCTAGTGGGTTCCTCGCTCGTGTTGAAGCTTCCTTGGGAACTGGGGCCCTATGTTGTTTGCCTTGGGTGCAAGCTTGGAAGACATCAGTAAGTTTCCCTATCTTTGGCAATCCCTTCACAAGTTGGGATGAAGAGATTTTTGATAAGTAAGAAGTGTGGCCAAATCTTTGGTGCCACAAAATTGAGGTTGATTCTTTCGATACAAAGCAAGATAGTTTGTAGAGGCCCTTTTCTTCAATACCTTGAGCAATGACGTCCTTTGTATGGGGATCAACTACCTTAACTGAGGTGTTATCAAACCATACTTGTTTGTCCTGATCTGTAATGGCTTTGATGGAAAGTAGATTCATACATAAATTTGGAGAAAAAAGAACATTGGATAAAGACTTGCATTCGCCCTGATTGTTGGTAATTTGAACTTTCCCTTTTCCTTCGATGGGTAAGCTTTTGTTGTTGCCAAGATAGACTTCTCCTGTGTGCTCTTCGAGTTCTTGAAAGGAGTCCTTGTCTTTGCACATATGGGAGGTAGCTCCGCTATCAAAGATCCACTCATGCGGGGAGCTAGAAGTAACTAGGGCATTGGCTTCTGTGGAGATGAAGAGTTCCTCACTCGAGCAGTGGGATCTATGTTGGGATCCTTTGGATGCTTGCCTAGAAGTAGAAGCCTTTGATGATTGTTTCTTTTTGTAGCAAAACTTTTCTAAGTGTCCTGATTTTCCACAAAAATTACAGGTGAATTTCTTCGATGAATTATGCGATCCTTGCTTAGATCCGTTGCTAGCATGATGACTTGTGGTTTTTCCCTTATTGAATGGGCCTTTGGCCTTCATGGCTGACTCTTGTGAGGAAGTCGATCTGGCTCGCGAGTCGTGAAGGAGCAATAGTCAACGAACCTCTTCCCAAGATAAGACTTGGCTACGATTATACAAAGTTGTGACAAATGTCTCGTACTACTTAGGTAACTTGTTAAGAATTCTAATGGCCATGTCTTCACTAGAGATCTGCCTACCACATAGTGCTAATTTACGCTGGTAGTCCTCAAATTGGGCTATGACCTTGGTAATTGTGTCGTGTGGCCTAATTGTCAAATTATGAAACTCAGCCTCTAATGCATATATTTTCGAAGGGGTTTTGTCTTCATACAAAGAGGCTAACGTATCCCAAGCATCCTTGGATGTCTTGCAGGCCGTGATATGACCTTTCATCAATTCGTCATAGGCCAGTAACAGCTAACCTAAAGCTCTTTTGTCCTTGATATTCCACACATGCCAATTGTCTAAGTTGGTATCCCTATTGGGTTTGGGTTCTGAACCATCGACTACCTCATGAAGGAGATTCGTGTAGAGATAGGCGCGCATGACATGTTTCCATAGATTGT
The DNA here is from genome assembly GCA_020310875.1 of Ceratopteris richardii. Taxonomy (NCBI): domain Eukaryota; kingdom Viridiplantae; phylum Streptophyta; class Polypodiopsida; order Polypodiales; family Pteridaceae; genus Ceratopteris; species Ceratopteris richardii. The sequence continues at coordinate 141,403,328 of CM035418.1, read as the reverse complement.
AATTTTGTCCATTGAGGCGTTCATCCTTAGGCATAAAAATAGGGGTGAAAGAGGGTAAGAAGTTAGCCATAGATGATGAGCTACCTTCACTTTTGGTCATTACAAAGCTTTGAGGGTAAAGTGTTTAGAAACACTATCAAAGATACTTGCCAAAAATACCGCTTCAAAATAATTGCAAAACTTGAACTGAACGAGTCGATACCATACTGAAAAACTCCTTGGGGAGGGGGGGGGGGCTTAGAGTAGCCAAATACTTGTACAACACCAAGAGAATTCGACGCGAGAGGAGGGGGCTTAGATTAGCTCGATGCACACTGATTGAGCCTTAGAGCAGGCTTGGGAACTTAAGAAACTTTGTGGGTGGGCTTAGAGTAGCCTCCAACCCACAAAAGTGCACACACACGATATTGTTCTTCGTATATTTTGAGTGTACAAAGAGGGAGGCACTTGTTGCCTTGAGTGTCCAAGTTGTGTTCTGGAGGAAAAAGAGTATGACCCATGGTCAATACAATAAAAACCTGTTACGGGGTGCCAAATGTGAGGTTTAACTCTTGGGAGATTACAAAATAAATGCTTAACTATATAGCAATGATCCCTTTGAGGAAATACAAAATGGAGAGTGCATTACGTAGTGTCAAACGTGATTTGCTAAAATCCTCCTCACGCTAAGACAAGAGAATAACATGTGATGACAGCAGTGATGCCATCCTATCAAATAAGTAGGTGCAGATGTAGCGTTTCTCTCCAAAACTAGAATAAAATTAATGTGGCATCTTCGTGCTATCAAGAGGGGGCGTCTAAAATTGACCTTCTAGCAGGCATCTACAGATAAACGATAACAATGGATTAGATCTCCCTCTGCAAGCATGCCAAATCCACGTGAAGTGTTAATATATAGAATGGAAGTTTGTTTTGTTTGCTATGACGGCCAGAGTTGCTACCAGCACTCCAATTGTCGTTGCCAAAAAAGGCTAACAAAGAACCATCGCGCTATCCTTTCAGCAGCTCCAGTTATGGGTTGATACCCCCAGACGGCAAAAAGGCCTCTGTTCTACTCAGTCTCTGTAGCACTCCTTCTCGCTCTCTTTCTCTGCAAGAGGTGCAGATGTAGCAACTGTCAGTTTCTTAAGCCATAGAGTGATGCAGAGAACACCTGACTGTTGTGCACACAATAGGGCACAACTCGATCTCTGAGGTGATGGCAGTTGATGCGGAGAGCAATACGAGCAGCAGCTGGTTAATAGAGATGATGCAGCACACAGTGATGGACTGCCAAATGCTTTGTGATGATGTTGTCAAAGCACATAGAGGTAGAGACCTGTGTTTAGTGGGAATATGACAAAGCACGTTGTTGCAACCATTGAAGTCTCTCTCTCTCTCTCTCTCTCTCTCTCTCTCTCTCTCTCTCTCTCTCTCTCTCTCTCTCTCTCTCTCTCTCTCTCTCTCTCTCTCTCTCTCCCTCTCCTTGTGTGTATGTTTCAAAGAGCAAGTGCAGATATGCGCTCTGTCTACTACAGAGAGCCTATGCGTTCTGTCTGCTACAGAGAAGTACTATTCTGATGTTGAACAACCTGCAGGCTTCAAGATCAAAGGCAAAGAAGATCAAGTCTACAAGCTTCACAAGGCACTTTACGGACTTAAGCAAGCTCCCAAGGCCTGGTATGAAAAGATTCATAAGTTCTTTGAAGACAAGGGATTTCATAGAAGCAATGCTGATGCTAATCTCTATATCTATCAAAAGGAGTTTTTAGTAGCCATCATCATTCTCTATGTAGATGACTTGATCTTGACAGGCTCAGATGAAGAACACATCCAGTTTATCATCACGCAGCTTCACCTTGAGTACTCTATGACAGATTTGGATTACTTCACTACTTCTTGGGTATGGAAGTTTGGCAAACAAAGGAAGGTATATTCCTATCACAGAAGAAGTACTGCTCTGATCTACTTTCCAGATATAACATGGACCAGTGTCGCTCAGTTTCTACACCACTTGATCCAAACATCAAGCTTACACTGGAGGACTCATCATCACTTGTGGATGTGCATACCTATTGACAGCTTGTTGGCTCATTACTCTATCTTGCCAACACTAGACCAGATATTGCTTATGCAGTTGGTATACTCAGTCAGTTTGCACATTAGCCTCGTCAGACTCATTGGGATGCTGCTTAGAGACTACTTCGATGGTCTTTGGTATAGGGGGGCATCGAACTCGCTGGATATTCAGATTCAGATTGGGCTGGTGATCCTGATTCTCGACGATCTACTTCTTGGTATATATTCTTGCTTGGCTCAGGACCTATCTCTTGGGCAAGTAAGAAGCAGCCTACAGTTGCTCTATCATCTACCGAGGCCGAGTACCGAGTATCTAGCTTTGCAGCATGTGAGGCCATCTGGCTTCGACGTTTATTATCTGACATTGGTGTTTTGCAGGATTCTCCGACATGTCTGCGCACGGACAGCCAACCAGCCTTGGCCATCGCCAAGAATCCAGTGTTCCACGCTTGGACAAAGCACATCGAGATCCAGTACCACTTCATCCGCGAGAAGCTCATATCTCAGGAGATTACTCTGGAGCAGTGTACCTCTCAAGAGAACCTGGCGAACATGTTCACGAAGGCTCTACCTTCGGTTCCACTTCAGCGCTTGGTGGACCTCTGCAGCATTCAACCGCTCCAAAATGGAGCTGCAGAGGGGGTGTTGACGTCATGATTGCTCCAACTTCATCTACATTTGTATCCGCATGAGTGCATCTCCATTTTGTATCCAAGAGACACTCCATTTCTAGTCTATTTCCATTTTATATTGTATTTCCTTTGTATTTGGGTAGCTTGCCATGTGCTTCTACCAGTTGTATTCATTCTCCTTTCAGGAGACTTATCCCACATATGATGTACTTTTGAGAGCCCCTCCCAAATCTATATAAGGCGGGCATCTCCCCTCATTTGTACTTGGTTAGAAGCTTGAGGAGCCTACTCCATGCTCTTGGCAAGCTCATTTCTAATCCACATGAGTTTACCCATTTCATGGTCCACTCATTTTGTGTCTCACACATTCTTTGTTTTGTGAGAGTACTTTACTTTTCATTTTGCTTCGGTGTGCGTACTCTCTACAAATACCTCCATAGCTAACTGATACTTAATATTTGTATGCAAAGTTCATAAAAGAGTTAGCAACGCAGGTATTAGGTTGACTAGAATAGGAGAAGCAGATGTGTCAAGAAGATTCTAAAGAGTGGGCAGACATATCCAAAGGTGAGAGGACAAAATATTTCATTGGATACAGGTATGTATAATTTGACCTTACCCTCATAACATGTGTATGTGTGCATATGTGTGTGTATGCATTCATGTGTGTGGAATATGCAAGGTTATGAGGTCACTTTTGAATATAGGTCTTTCAACCTTGCATATTCCACAGGATCACTTTTGCATAGCCTCCTCATAGAAGCTTTTGATAAATGAGGTCTTACTGGCAATTGTGAATGGTGTGAAGGAATATCATCAACATCATACGTTGGAATCTACATACATGAATAAAAATCATTAGTATTCCATAAATGAATAAAAAGTAAACTTTAAACATAAAATTAAATAAATAAGTTATTAAATATGGATAGAAAATTTTCATTCTCTCTCTAGCTAAAAGGTGCTCTTGGAGGTCTACGCCATCCATAATTCACTAATAATTCATCATTAGCATGTAATGTAGTAATAGCATTGAAAACTATGTATCTTGATACATCTCTACTCATGTATGGTGATTCATGAATATTTTCATGCTCCTCAAATGTGCAATTAATCCTTGAACTATTATGTAACCCTCGACTACTATTTATTAAACCTCCTATATTTCCATGCATGTAAGGTCTTCAATCAACATATAATCTTTCATTTTCTGCATGTGAAATCCTTCTACTAGTAAGGGATGCTGCATTCAAGCATATTCCATAAGTACTCATGCTTTGAACATAACGTGAAAGTCGATGCCAATCTCCCTATATAGGACCACAAAATGACATAAGAGTGACTTCAGAGTTCGGAGGCACATACAAATCCTCTACAATAAAGAGACCACGACCAGCATTAGTAATAGTGGATGGAGCAATCATATAGCAATTACCCCAAAAGTTGAAAACCTCTCCATCTAAAAGAAGTGGTCCTCTATTCCATCCTCCATATCCTCTTCTATCATATGTTTGTACTAGAGAACAATCACGAGCTGGCAATGGATAATCTCCGGCCGTTTCAGTCTCTAAAAAAGGAGGTAGAGGATTTCTAGAAACCTCTGCTTGTAATTGATGAACAACAAGTCCATGATGTGTATGAGGTATATTAACATTATGAGAATTATTATCATCATCATCATCGAGCAAGTATTCATGTATATCAACAGTAATTTGATTTTGTATGCGGTTTTTAAATAAAATAGTGACATTAATTTATAAAAAAAATACATGCCCAAGCATTATCACATTGACCAGGTGGTGGTGCATGCTCAAAACTACCATACTCTACCTCATGTTCAATACATTCCAATCGTGGTCTTTGATACGTGCCATAGCAAGAGTTACACCAACATATAATATGCTCTTGATAGTAAAATTCATCATAACTCCTATTGGAGGACACATGTGAAGTCGTTGCATGGATAGGAGGTGGTGGAGTGCCCTCTGATTGATCAGAATCTGATTATAACAAGAAACAAAAAAATATATCAGTTATGTATCTATCAAATATATTTAAAATTAAAAGTTTGATATACTTACAGTATATAGTCCTTGCACGATCAGGAGGCGGTGGTGGAGTTCCATCTGATTGATCGGAATCTACAAATAATGGTATTCGATATTAATAATCTGATTATTTACATACATAAACATTCACATATACATATTTACACATACACACATATTCACATATACACAAATACACATTATTGTGAGATAAATGCATGTATTTTGTATGAATGAGTGTCTATGCATGCATGTGTATGTGTGTACATATATATGTGGATATGTATATGTGTGTTTATGTTATATGTATGTATATGTGTATATGTATGCATATATGTATGTGTATATGTTTGCATGTATATGTGTATGTGTATGTGTGTGTATATATGTGTATGTATTCTAATTCTTTTTTTCTATTTGAGATTAAATTAACAAGAGATATTTTATGGTGGAAAAAAATAAGAGGCAACCTAACATACCACCTGAGACATAGAAGTTTTTTTGTAGATAGCTACGTCTTCAAGAGTCATTTCCTCAGTAGAAGGTATACAAATTAATAGTTTATATTTATAATTCTCATATATTTTATTAATTTTTTATATTTAATTTATGCGTTTCTTTTTTCTTTAAATAAACAGGCTGCTGCAAAGAAGAGAGTTGAGTCGGGCCACACATTGCACCTAGGCCAAATGGGCCATCATGGTTTTGTAGCTACATTTGTAAGTATGTGTTATTGTGAGTATATTTTTTATTTTAGTTAAAATGCAAGAAACTAATGTTTTTTTATTTTTTTCAATGCAACGAAAGGATTATGGCCAATATCCTACAGAACATGAGATTGAGTATGCTACACATTTTGGATATTGGCGTTTGAGCAAGTATATACAAATCATCCAAAAGCCTTTGTGAGTATTATTAAATTTTATATAATTATTTTATTTTTATGGATGTTTTAATTATTTTACTTATTTATGTTTGTTATATGTAATACATGAGTATTATGGAGAGGCCCATATGGATGAGGTGGAGAGACAAACACAAGAGGGACGATCTCAATCGTCGCAGGGTGCTCACACAGATACATCAGATCATGCGGATGATCGTGATGATGAGGATGAGGATGATCATAATGGTGCTGCTGATGATGATGATGATTGCTAAATGCTGTTGCTTCTTCTAACTATCAAAAGTGCGTTTAAGTGATTCTTGGGTTCTTGGGAGTGGTAGGGGTCTGTAGACAGAGGCCCTGTACTTAGTTCCCAAAATAACTACTTCAGATACAGTAAGATACTGATGCTAAGAACTTTATCAAGCTTTCATGACACTTTAGTTCTCGTCGTAGCTCAGCCAACGTGTACCGAATACACTCAGATGCTGTATTACTAAACTTACTGAAGATACCAGAGACAAGAGTGATAATTCAACCTTTACCGAAAACACCGTAGACACAAAGAACTCGATAGTTCAAACACACCGTACTGAAAACTTAGTGTGCAACTTAGAAGACCCTTACTGTACTTAACTTTACCATATGAAGACAGATTCAAACACTGCAGACAACACCGTACAGATCTGAATACCAGAACACTACCACAGTTGCATCAGACTTCACCAACCACTGGCAGAACATTCCAAGAAGGGGTAACACACAATGCGCGGACTAACACCATAACCCAATAGAGATTCACAAACAACTTACTCAGACAACAGTTCACGATCTATTAGATGTAAATAGAACTCGCAACCTCCACAGAGATCGATAGGTAACAAAACACAGATACACACAGTACAATCAGAGTACGTAGAAATTAGACAACAGCGCTATAGCAGCGTTCAGGAAATCCCCCAGACGAACAGTCTGGTGATTCCATGAATCGTCTCTCCCGTGCATCTTTCTTTTCATTGCTTTATATAAAAGAATACATCGTGCCTGCATAACAACCTTTTGCACGTGTGAAGCAAGATTTCAGTTATACAATCTTTCAATCCGGCGGCCGCTAACACTCTGGCACGCACGGTGGACTCGAACCCGCAGGTTTTACAAAATTATTGCTCATTGATAATACCTTCTAAGTACATATTTCTAGCTAATCTAAAGGTTCGGGCGATCTTTTTCTTTAGAGTTTCTAATAACTATTTTAGGGTGTCCGGTTCTATTAATTGTGCGTCTATTCGTACCGAACTTAGGGCTATGGCTTCATTGAGCAAAATTTTTGCTTGGGTCTGCAGAAAGGCTTCCTGTAAATAAAACTTGTTTGCCAGCGCCGCATCTCTGGATGTCTTTATTTCGGCAATCTGTTGTTCCATCTTCTGTACTCTTTCCTTCTGATTTTCCAGTTGATTCTCTCTTCTTTCGATTTCTTGAATGTGAAAGTTTACTATTCTTGTATATGATTCTTTTTCGTGTCTGAGATCTGCAATTAGCTTCTGTGTCTGCGCTTCCATGGTTAAGTAGTGTTTGAGCATATTGTTGACATCTGCTAAATTTTCATTGGTTCTTTGAAGTTCTTCTTCTGTTCTTTTAGCCTAATTCTGCTGTTCTTGACTCTACTGCACTAATTCTTGTAGCTAAATTTTGGTTTCTTCGAGCAAGTTTCCTAAGGCGATCCTTGCACCTTCCTTGTCTTGGATATCTTGCTTCATTTTACTGATTTCTTCATTTGCAATCTGTAATAACTCTTCTTTCTTTGTGAGCTCCGCCATGGCCGCATCTCTCTGATTGGTAATCGTCTGTTGTTCTGCAAGTTGAGCTTGGAGATTGGCAATCTGTGAGTTGAGCTGATGGTTTTCGGCTTTAATTGCATCTATCTCTTCTTGCAGTGGCGTGATGTCTGCTTCTAGAACGTCCACCTTGTGTTGTAGCTCATTGTGGATGCTGTCTGTGGCTTCTTTCATTTGGATTGGCAGTTGTTGTGATAGGTTAATGAGTAATTGACCCATGTTGGCCAATTCAAAAATTACGGGAATCGACAGAAGTGGCAGCTGAGGTCGTTGTTGGGATGAGGAGGCGGTGAGCAGTTGTTGGGAGTTCGGTGGAGAGTAGTTGATGGAGGAGATGAAGAATCAGTGGGTTCGGCAGGGTGAATGGGTTGGATGGGGATAATGGGGTCGATGGGTGGTTCCGGTGGAGGAGTGGGAAGGACAGTCTGGGATGTTACCTGATCGACGTTTTGTTGTGCATTGTCTGTGACTCTGGACTCAACTGCCTTAAGCAGCCTTTCGAATGCTTCTTTAGCAACTTGTTCTTCATCTGCTTGTTGTTCCCTTTCAGACTGTTGCTGTGATGCTTCTTCGGTAGAGGTTGTGTCAGCTTCAGTATGATTTTCTTGTTGTTGCTCCTGGGAAGATTGTGCGGAGGATTCATGCTGCATCGATGTTGTGGTTTCGTGGAATGTTTCTTTGTCCTGTTTGTCTTCTTCTTTGTCGTCATCTTTGTCTCCTTCGGCAGATGCTTGTGCTTCACTCTCAGAAGAACTGATTCTGATCCTCTTTCTGCGGAATAGTTGGTTTAGCTCCTCTTCATCTTCTTCTTCATCGTCCCATAGTTGTACAGATTCTTCATGTCGCAGAACATGCCCTCTGGGTGGTGGTTGTGCTGCCGGAAAAAGGAATGAAAGGATGTGCGGCAATCTAGATCTTGGCATGCCTCCCTTGTTTACCTGTTTAATAATGGACACGCACTCTCGGTGAATGCGGTGGAAGAAGAATGACGCGAAGTTGACTGGTTCTTGCACAGCTAATTCTATGGCGGAGTAGAAGGGGCGGGATATTCCATAGGTGCGTTTCTGTAGGTTGAGAATGGCTACTAAGAACTGGAGGGCTGATCTTTTCGATTCCGGTCGGCAGAGAATCGCATACTCGTTGGATGAATACCTAAGAAATAACTCTACCATTCTAGCGACTGGCAGACTCGGGCCATTTTCCCGACCTTGCGAAGGGAGTCTAAAGGCTTCTGCAAAAGCTTGGAATGTGATAAGTGTACGGGATGGGAGGGAGGTGATCGGCCAACTCTGCTCAGTGGAAGGTGTGTTGGCGATGGCAGAGATGATCTGGGCGAAGAATGGGTGGGACTCCACTGAATGCCAAGGCAGTTCAGCGAAGTTGGATAGCCCACGAATGCGTAGGAACTCTCCTACGTCTGCAGGGAGTCCATCACGGAAGGCGGCGTAGTTAGCCAAAGCTTCCATGGCGCACACGAAGGCAGTAAGCACAAGCACACAGAGCACAGGGTAAGCACACAGAGCACAAATCACACGAACACAATAGCGATTTTTGGCGAAACAAAAAAGGTTAAGTAGATGCGTTGCAATGGAGAGCAATGAAGGATGATTAATCATCGCGCGGTATTGAAATGATAATTCTTAACTTCGATGTGCATGCATGAGTAGCTGGCAAGGGCAGGGCAGCTGTGGACATAATTAGTTAACAAAACGCGGATATCTACAGACTTATTTTATTAAGCACGCAAAATAAAAGAAAAGAAAAGAGAAGAAAAGAAAAGTGAACGCCAAAAGACGCGGCCAACCACAAAACGTTTCAGTGTGGGTTAGATGTGTGTTGATACGGTCGCAGCTTCGAACCGTTGATGACTTTCTGAAGAGGGATTCCGGTCAACGTAGTCAACTGAAAAGTTGCTGGGCCCACTTGCTCAAAAATTTGGTAGGGACCAAACCATCGCAACTTGAATTTGCCAGCAGAGCGATTCGACTTTGCATTGTACAAGAGTACAAGTTGTCCCACCAAAAAAATTGGGGTCTTTAGATATCGATCATGTGTTCGAGCTTGTCTTAGCTGTACTTCCTGCATAGTCAAAAAACTGTGCCATCGTTGCTCGTCTAATTCTCTGAGTGTATCCAACCGAAAGGACAGTGATTCTTCCGCAGTAGTTTCTGGTTGATGGCTACTCGCAAACTTGGTATAACTATCTCCATCGGTGCTATTGCTTCTAATCCATAAGCTAGTTTGAAAGGGGTTAATCCTGTTGTTACCTTGTATGTAGTCCGATATGCCCATAATATTGCAGGCAACAGTTGATCCCATCTTTCTGGTGCTTCCATAATTAATTTCCGAAGCATATTCAACAAAGTTTTGTTTGTACTTTTAACCAAACCATTAGCACGAGGATAATAAGGAGAACTAAACTTATGCATGACCTGGAACGAATGTGTGAGTACTTTCATTAAATTGTTGACAAATTGAGTGCCTTGATCTGTAACGATTTCGAGTGGTAAGCCAAAACGTGGAAAGACATCCTTCAGTAGACACTTAGCTACCGCAACAGCTGCGGCAGACCGTAAGGCCCAGGCTTCTGCCCATCTAGTAGCATAATCAGTACATGTCAAAATATAACGATTGTTACTGAGGATTGCTGGTGGTGTAATAGGTCCAATGAAATCTAGACCCCACTTCTGAAAAGGTTCTAATGGCAGGACAGGTTGTAGCGGAAAATAATGATGTGGTAACGGCTGTCCAGACCTCTGACAATTATCACATTTTTTTACAAACTGCAATACATCCCTGTACATAGTAGGCCACCAGAGACCACTTTGCAGAATTTTTCGGTGTGTTAAGTCTGCAGCAAAATGGCTACCAGAAGGAATTGAGTGAGCCAAAGTAATAACTGAGTTAACTTCATGTGGTGGAATACATCGAAGTAAAATTCCAGTATGATCCACATAGTATAATTCCCCAGCAATCAACCGAAATCGACAGCTAAAAACTGCGATTTTCCTGCGTATTGCCGTAGAAGTCTGAGATGGAAGGCATCCATCGGTGAGGAAGGTCAATATCTGATCATAGTATGTAGATGGCATAGGCGGGTCTGTAATTTCATCATTAGTTGGTTCAGAGACATAAATTGCTGGTGTTGTGTCATCTACACCGACCGGAGCTTCACCGGAATCTAAGCGAGACAAAAAATCTGCTAAGGCATGTGAACTGCCTGGTCGATGAATAACTTCGTAGTCAAATTCTTGTAAAAGCAGGACCCATCGTGCTAATCGACCTCTTAGATGCTGTTGCCGAACCAGATAAACAAGTGCAGCATGATCTACATGAAAAGTAAATCTACGGCCCAACAAATAATGCCTGAATTTCTTGACAGAATATACTAAAACTAGACATTCTCTTTCTGTTACAGAGTAGTTCTTTTCAGCAGGGGCCAATCTTCGACTTGCATAGTACACTGGTCTGAACCACTTATCGGTTTGTTGCATTAGAACGCTTCCTATTGCTATATCTAAAGCATCAACAAATACATGAAATGGGCAATCCCAGTCGGGAGGCTGTAAGATGGGAACTTGTGTTAATAAACACTTTAAGCGATCAAATGCTATCTGACATTCCTGAGTCCACTCAAACTGTCGAGGAGTCTTGGTGATTAATCTGTTCAGTGGTATTGCCAAGTGAGCAAGCCATCGTAAGTGTCGTCCATGCCATCTTACTTGGCCCATGAAGCGCATTACTTCCTTCGGTGTAGTGGGCACAGGAGCTTCTAACACAACTGAAATCTTATCTGGATCTACCTGTATACCCTGTGCAGATACAATGTGGCAGCTACTTATGACACCGCAAACACAGATTTGTTTGGGTTCAAACAGAGTCTGTATTCTCTACACTTTTCAAAGTAACACCGTAAATGGAACAGGTGTGCTATCATCTTACCGAAAATTGAAAAATCGTCAAGATATACTTGCATAAAAGAGGTAAGGTAAGGAGAAAATATTTCCTGCATACACCTTTGGAACGTACTTGGGGCATTCCTTAATCCAAACCACATAACAGTACATGCGAACACGCCCCAGTTGGTTATGAAGGCGGTCTTCGGTATATCCTGTTCAGCCATTCTAACTTGATTATACCCACTGTACCCATCTAAGAATGAGTACATTTCATGTCCTGCTACTCTATCAAGCATTGTGTCAAGAAAAGGGAGCGGAAATGGATCAGGCACTGTAGCTGCGTTCAGTTTCCGGTAATCTACACATATTCGTAACTGCTTATTCTTTTTAGGCACAATAACAATTGGTGAGATCCATTCAGCATGCTCTACTGGTACAATGAATCCAACCTTCAATAACCTATCCAATTCTGCCTTTACCTGTGATGCATAGTTTGGATTCATCCGGTAGCTGGGTTGCTTGATTGGTCTTGCTTCTGGATTCAGCATGACCCTGTGTTGGTAGATGCGCGGGTCTAGGCTTTTCATGTCTTTGTAATCCCATGCAAATACATCAAAAAATTCTCGAAGTAGTTGGATTAGATCTGCTTGAAATAATTCTGGTAAGCTCTCTTTTATTTTAACAGGTCGTGGATTTGCTTCATCTCCTAAATTGTAAGTGGTCAGTTGATCTTCTGGAACATAAAATTGTCGAGGCTTCTCTGTATTCTCTGCTGGCTTAAACAGTTGTTGTAGATCAGCGTCATCTATGGTAGCCTTATCTTCTTTCATATATGTTTTTGTTACAGTCATCACCGTACAAACTGAAGGATTCCAATTATCTACAACAGATTGTAGATCAACAGTTCCTAGGGAGATCAAGTCAATGTTATTTTTCAGAAACTCTTCTTCTTCGTCATCTGACAACCCATCTAGCATATGGATTGGTTCTGCAAAATACGGTCTAGCATGCAACTCGCAAGGTTGTATAGCATCTAATTTTACAACGTATTTACGATTATTATCCTTGAAAGTGAGTTCTTGTGCAGACCAATCTTGTATCACCTTAGCGTGCTTCAGCCAAGGTCGGCCGAAAAGGAGATTATAATCAAGCGTGGATTCCGATAATTCTAGTATGACAAAGGTCATCTTAAATGTTGTACCTTGTAAGGTTATTGGTACATTTCGTACAAGTCCTACGGGATGGACTCTTGACTGGTCGACCATTCTGACAAAAAACTGAACTGGTTCGATGTTGGTCCACCCTAACTTTTTACACAGTGCAGCAGTAGCAATGTTGACACCAGATCCTCCATCAATTAGTACTTGTGTGATTTTATGATTTTTATACCATACCGTAATTAAAGGAACTAAACGATCGACCGTAGAATCAGGTTCCGGTTGTATTGTTGCCGTTGCTGGAATACAAGAAGGCACAGGACTGAACTGCTACTGGAATTGTTGTCGAACCCCCGGTACTAGTGCAAGTAATTGGCCCAGAGGAAGAGTGATAGATGCTTTAGATAAAATTTCCCAAGCCTTTTGTGATTGGGTTGTATTTCCCTCAGATTCTGAAGAGGATGCGCCTACTGAAGATGAGGTGCCTGCTGTTGAATTAAAATCCTGTTGTTGTGTTCCTTCCTTGGTTAACGGAGTCTGGGTCACCGGAATAGGATCTGGGAAGACTGGCGGTTCTGCAGTGGTCCATTGACTAGCTTTATCGTACATCCTTTGTTGTTCGCGTATGCCTGGTTCAAATATTTCTGCTTCTGGTTGTAGTTGTTTACCGGATCGGGTCTGAATTACTGTAGCGTGCGTTTCTACTGGTGTGATTTGTACCATATTAGCCATTGGGTTTTGACGTTCTTTCTTCCTCTGATCATACTCAGCTGCATCCTTAGAAAATCTTCTAATATGACCAAATTCACCACAGAAATGACAGCGCGGTGGTGGCAAATTGGGATTTTCCGGTGCTGGTCCGGCCTGCCAGCGGTTTGCGTTGTAGTTATTATTTCTCTATCCTCTGTAATTTCGATATCCTTGTTGCTGGTTGTTTCTCATTTGCGGAGGTACATAGCGATTGGCTGGCTGCCCTAGTTCCTGTATAATTGCATTGACAGTTGCTGTTCCCTGTACCTTGGCATTGTATGCGCAGTTTTCGGTGGTGTGTCCGGTAGTGTTACAGATAGCACAAAACAACTGATTAAGTGCACAAGTGGCACTAGTATGGCCTGAATTCTTGCATGTGGTGCAGTACATCTGTCTGGTCGGGTCTTCGACGACATTTTTATTTGCTTTTAACCACTCCAGATCTTCTGTAAATCCTCCAACCTTGTTTTCCAACTGCAAAGCCATTGCGATCACTGCATCTAGCGTCATAGCTCCTACACAGCGTATGATCATAATCTGTTTAAGTTGTGGAGTCAAGCCATTGATGAACCATTGAGTAATAACGTCATCCGGTAGGTTGGCATGTGCTGGTGGTAACTGCCTCAAATGAGTCCTGAATAGCGTGGCGTATTCCTGTATTGTTTGATTTATCTTCTGTCTATTGTTTTGCAGGTAGTCAAAAATTTCGGCTGGATTCTTCTTTAGCCTGAATCTCTGCAAAAGGGCATCTCTTACTGCTTCATAAGTGTCGAAATGGTTAATATCATATTCTGTAAGCCATCTAGCTGCTTCGTTGACCAATGTCGATTGGAAAACAATAGCCTTATACGCCGGATCAGGTGGATGATTGAGCACTGCGTAACTTATCTCAAACGTGCGTACATGAGCATCTGGGTCATCTCCTCGGAATCCACCAAATTTGGTGTACGTTACTCCTATTGGAGTCGGCCTGGGTAGACATAGTTGTTGTTGTTGTTGTTCGTTCATCGTGCTGATGGTTGTATGGTGACTTTCTCCTGTATTCCGAGGCTGAATATCTGAACCGCCGGAGTCTGTATCAGTCTGTGCACTTTCTGGTTCGATAATCTTGTTCAGTATATTTTGAATCTCGATTTCGAACAGGCTACCTTCCTTCTTGATGTCGAATGTAGGGAAACTTACTCCCAATAGCGGTGACTGGGCTGAAGATTCACCGAGAAAGGGTAAACCGTCGCCGGAAAACTGCGATCTTTCAGCAACTGTTACCAAAATATCACCAGAATGTGTCGAATTTTCGCCAAAACAAGGTGTTTTTTCTCCTTCACTAATTTCCTTGGCTAAAGTATTTCTAGTCGTAAACAGATTTGAATCTTTATCCAATGTTGTTAAACTAACTTCAGGCTGTGTCCTGGTAGATTCTGGAGTTACTATATCTTCGACAGACTGTGCCGAAATAGTACCGGAATTTACTAGAGGCGTAACAAGTTCCACCGGAATATGACCGGAATCACTACTAATGTTCTTTACTTTCTTGACAACTGGGTTAGGTCTAGTTGTACTTCTACCTCCTAGAGTCGTTCTTAGTAAATTAAGTACCCCAGGCTGGCGGTTCTTTGGATACGTTTCACCGGATCGAGTAACCGGCATGTATCATCTTTTGTACTAATCGCGTACTGTTACTCTCGAATAAGAATTTACAGTCACGTTTTCACAACAGGTTTGCAACAATCTGATCTGTTGCCACCTTCCCATAGATAAAAGGCAATCTTGATGCCACCTTCCCACAGACGACGCCAGTGTTAAACGTTGTTGCTTCTTCTAACTATCAGAAGTGCGTTTAAGTGATTCTTGGGTTCTTGGGAGTGGTAGGGGTCTGTAGACAGAGGCGCTGTACTTAGTTCCCAAAATAACTACTTCAGATACAGTAAGATACTGATGCTAAGAACTTTATCAAGCTTTCATGACACTTCAGTTCTCGTCGTAGCTGAGCCAACGTGTACCGAATACACTCAGATGCTATATTACTAAACTTACTGAAGATACCAGAGACAAGAGTGATAATTCAACCTTTACCGAAAACACCGTAGACACAAAGAACTCGATAGTTCAAACACACCGTACTGAAAACTTAGTGCGCAACTTAGAAGACCCTTACTGTACTTAACTTTACCATATGAAGACAGATTCAAACACTGCAGACAACACCGTACAGATCTGAATACCAGAACGCTACCACAGTTGCATCAGACCACCAACCACTGGCAGAACATTCCAAGAAGGGGTAACACACAATGCGCGGACTAACACCATAACCCAATAGAGATTCACAAACAACTTACTCAGACAACAGTTCACGATCTATTAGATGTAAATAGAACTCGCAACCTCCACAGAGATCGATAGGTAACAAAAC
The DNA here is from genome assembly GCA_020310875.1 of Ceratopteris richardii. Lineage (NCBI taxonomy): Eukaryota > Viridiplantae > Streptophyta > Polypodiopsida > Polypodiales > Pteridaceae > Ceratopteris > Ceratopteris richardii. The sequence continues at coordinate 141,387,650 of CM035418.1, read as the reverse complement.
ACAGATACACACAGTACAATCAGAGTACGCAGAAATTAGACAACAGCGCTATAGCAGCGTTCAGGCAATCCCCCAGACGAACAGTCTGGTGATTCCACGAATCGTCTCTCCCGCGCGTCTTTCTTTTCATTGCTTTATATAAAAGAATACATCGTGCCTGCGTAACAACCTTTTGCACGTGTGAAGCACGATTTCAGTTATACAATCTTTCAATCCGGCGGCCACTAACAATGATCATGACGATGATGATTAGGATTCTTGATTATGACATTGGATATGTATTTGCATTGATATATATATATATATATATATATATATATATATATATATATATATTGTTCATTTCAGTTATGTTTTGAATTGTGTGTATGGTATTAAGTAATGAAAAGTTTTGTTCTATTTATTATTATTGTTTATATTAAGCATGTGTTTTAGTACTTTAATTATATAATTCATTCATATTTATGTGTGCTTGTGTGTATATAAAATGTATATATGCACATGTAGGTATATATCTATATGTGTAAGTATGTCTATATGCATGTATATGTATGTATCTATGTATATATGCGCATGTATGTATGTGCATATGTATATGTGTATATGCATGTATCTGCATGTGCATGTGCATGTGCATGTGTATGTGTGTATATGTATGTATGTATGTGCATGTATATATGTGTAATATGTGTGTGTACATATGTGCATGTATATGTGTGTAATATGTGTGTGTATATGAATGTATGTACATATGTATATGTGTATATGCATGTATGTGCATGTGCATGTGTAAGTGTATATGTGTATATATGTGTATGTGCATGTGCATGTGCATGTGTATGTGTGTGTATATGTATGTATGTGCATGTGCATGTGTAAGTGTATATGTGTGTATATGTGTATGTGCATGTGTATGTGTGTGTATATGTATGTGCATGTATATGTGTGTGTATATGTATGTGCATGTATATGTGTAAGTGTATGTGTATATGTGTATGTGCATTTATATGTGTATATGTATGTGTGTGTATATATGTGTGTGTACATATGTGCATGTATATGTGTGTAATATGTGTGTATATATACATGTGTATGTATATATGTATGTATATGTATATGTGTATGTATATATGTATATATATATATATACATATATATATATATATATATATATATATATATATATATATATATATATATATATATATATATATATATATATATATATATATATATATATATACAAACACACACACACACACACATATATATATATATATATATATATATATATATATGTGTGTGTGTGTGTGTGTGTGTGTGTGTGTGTGTTTATATATATATATATATATATATATATATACAAACATACATATATACACATATATATACATGTGTGTGTGTGTTTGTATATATATATACATATATATATATATATACAAACATACATATATACACATATATATATATACATGTGTGTGTATGGTATTAAGTAATGAAAAGTTTTGTTCTATTTATTATTATTGTTTATATTAAGCATGTGTTCTAGTACTTTAATTATATAATTCATTCATATTTATGTGTGCTTGTGTGTATATAAAATGTATATATGCACATGTAGGTATATATCTATATGTGTAAGTATGTCTATATGCATGTATATGTATGTATCTATGTATATATGCGCATGTATGTATGTGCATATGTATATGTGTATATGCATGTATCTGCATGTGCATGTGCATGTGCATGTGCATGTGTATGTGTGTATATGTATGTATGTATGTGCATGTATATATGTGTAATATGTGTGTGTACATATGTGCATGTATATGTGTGTAATATGTGTGTGTATATGAATGTATGTACATATGTATATGTGTATATGCATGTATGTGCATGTGCATGTGTAAGTGTATATGTGTATATATGTGTATGTGCATGTACATGTGCATGTGTATGTGTGTGTATATGTATGTATGTGCATGTGCATGTGTAAGTGTACATGTGTGTATATGTGTATGTGCATGTGTATGTGTGTGTATATGTATGTGCATGTATATGTGTGTGTATATGTATGTGCATGTATATGTGTAAGTGTATGTGTATATGTGTATGTGCATTTATATGTGTATATGTATGTGTGTGTAATATGTGTGTGTACATATGTGCATGTATATGTGTGTAATATGTGTGTATATATACATGTGTATGTATATATGTATGTATATGTATATACATATGTATATGTATGTATATGTATATGTATATGTGTATGTATATGTATGTGTATCTCTATATATATATATATATATATATATATATATATATATATATATATATATATATATATATATATATATATATATATACAAACATACATATATACACATATATATATATACATGCATACATACATACATACAGACATACATACACACATCCATGCATACATACATACTTACATACCTAAATACCTACCTTCATACATACATGCATATGTACATACTTACATACCTACCTTGATACATACATACCTACGTACGTACATAGGTATATATGTATGTACATATGTACATAGATACATACATACATTCCAACATACATATATATGAGAGAAAGAGGGTTGTGTTTCAATGCTTATATCTGCAAACAAAGAAGGAATTTTTGTTTGATATGGTTTCAAGGTTTTATCTATTAACAGAGGAACAATGTCTAGGACTAGAGTTGAATTTATTGCTCTTTGTGAGCAAGCAAACAGATTTTGTAGACATGTGTAACCTTTGTCATTCGGATAAGGACCATGCTTTCCATATTTTTGACCAGCTATGTCATCAAGCCAAAGCCTTGAGGCTACAAATGACTAGCTTCATCAACACATTGCAGGCTAATTTCATGAAGCTGAAGGTGGCTTTACCACTAAAGTATATATGGTGGACATTAACAATCTCCAACAAATTCAAATGGGTTTCTATAAGTTTTCCTCCTTGTTTAGTATTTGTTCTAGTGTATGGTTTCTCAAATATGTGTACTTTGGAGTATTGATTTTTTCTATGGGTGCCAGGAGGAGCATTGTGGCATTGACTGGTGTTATCCCAACTTTAGAAGTTATGGTTCTACAGTTCCTAATAGTGGGAGATTTCAAGGCTGACACACTTGAAGTTAAAGAAGTGTCTGATTTTGCATTGTGGAGTATGTGCACCTTTGGGGCACACATTTTGCAAGGGGATTGAGAGTTTAATTATTTTTGAAGAGTTGGGTGTCCAACATTTCGATAATGCTTTGCACTCGAGACTCATTGGAGAGGCGACTTGTTTACCTTCTTGACAATGATGGTTTGACCTTGAAAAGTTTGGTTAATCCCATGCAGGAAATTACACGTTGCTGGTGGAGATAACTATGTACCGAATATTGTTCCAGTAATGGGGCATAAGGATGAGAATCAAGGAACCAGGCCCTTGGATTAGAACTCACTTCACATCCCAGTATTTCTCATATTTAGGGGTTCGAATAATGGACAGACTCATAAGTTGCATGCCCATATTTCCAATGTTATGGTGTTTGTAGCTTGTTGCAATGGTGCACTTGTTCAATCCAAAAAAATCACTTTCTTTGAAGGAAGTTTTCATTGGAAAAGAAGATAAATCTGAGTCATGTCATGGACACAAAGGAAACCATTCTAAACCTCAGATTCCATGTGACTTTACATATCTCATTATTGGTTTAGATTTTGGAGAAACTAAAGCTACCATTGCATCCGGAACATGCCAAAAGCCCAAGATCGACTGTCTATTTGCTGAATTCTGACACCGAGAGGTCTTGTTTCAAGTCGATGACATCATGATGACATCATCAAATCGTAGCTGCCATATAGCACCACCTTTGAACACCTATAAAAGGAAGGTTTGGCCACATTCATTCTCAGTCTTGCCAATGCCAGTCTTGGGAGCTCAAGGGGTCGTGATCACCAAGTAAGTACTTTCCAAGTTCCAATTCAAGTTCTAGTCTTGTCTCTTGTTCCAGTCTTGTCTAGTCTTGTATCGTGGACATCCTTTCTTGCCCTGTTGTAATCTCATAGGATGAGATCCTTTCTAGTTATTTCTTGTATCTAGTTCATATATCAGTTTCAAGCTATGCCTTGAATATCAAGATGTTGTTTCGTGGAACTACATATCAAGAAGACTACATGGTTAATCAGTTTCGAAGTGGTCTCAATCCTGAAGTCAAACATATCTTGCTATCCATGCCTCAAGCAAATACCTTGGAGGATGCTATCAATCAAGCAATTCAATGTGAGAATCAGTTGTTAAAGGAAATCCAAGTCCAAGAGTCAGAAGTCTTGAATAATGAAGACACTACTCCTCACGAATCTGAACCAAGAATCTTTGAAGCCCAAAAAGTCATTACAAATGATATGGAGTATGCATGTTATGAAGATATCAAGAAGTTTAAGGATAAGGAGGAGTTCATCTTCAATCAAGGAGGTGTGCTTACTCAACACTCTTCATCAAAGATCTTGGAAACATCACAACATTCCACTAGAAGCTCAAAGAATCCATCGAATGAAGAACCCAAGGAAGCTCAAGAGACACCCAATCCTTCACCACCTTTCAAGATTAAGGATCATGAATAATTTGAGGTTAATCATGTCTTAGATTTAAGAATCTCGTGAGGACCATTGGAATGCTTTATTCATTGGAAAGCATATGACATCAGTGATCATACTTGCGAACTTACAAAAAATCTTCAGAGAGCAAAAGTCAAGGTTCGTGAATTCCATAAGAAGAATCCAATGAAACCCAAGTTAGAGAACATGGCCGCTCCTCGTGGAACTCATCGCTTGACGGGGAGGTGATGTCATGGACACAAAGGAAACCATTCTAAACCTCAGATTCCATGTGACTTTACATAGCTCATTATTGGTTTAGATTTTGGAGAAACTAAAGCTACCATTGCATCTGGAACATGCCAAAAGCCCAAGATCGGCTGTCTATTTGCTGAATTTTGACACCGAGAGGTCTTGTTTCAAGTTGATGACATCATGATGACATCATCAAATCATAACCGCCATATAGCACCGCCTTTGAACACCTATAAAAGGAAGGGTTGGCCACATTCATTCTCAGTCTTGCCAATGCCAGTCTTGGGAGCTCAAGGGGTCGTGATCACCAAGTAAGTACTTTCAAGTTCTAGTTCAAGTTCTAGTCTTGTCTCTTGCTCCAGTCTTGTCTAGACTTGTATCGTGGACATCTTTTCTTGTCCCATTGTAATCTCGTAGTACGTGATCTTCTCAAGTTATTTCTTGTATCTAGTTCATATCCCAGAAGGGAATACTTGTAACCAAGATATCTTGTTTCCTACGTATGATCCTGGGTTGTGGGATCTCTTGTATCATCTCTAGTCTAGTTTTCCATACCTATCGGTCACGGGTTGTGGGACATCTTGTATCAATCACATTTCTTGTATTATTCTCCCTACGTGGGTGTTCTTGTAATCGGAAGTGTATTTCTGAAATCTTGTCTATTGTAGTCAGAGAGCACAACCTAGTGCTCCCCTGACAAGTCCAATCAAACATATTATCACACAACCAGTTCCCAAGTAGGATGAAGGCTGAACCCAACTTGTCCTTAGTGTCTTGCTTTTGCATGAGTTTGGTTTCTGATCGACTCGAGCCAACAGTTTATCCCTCGCCAGGTGTATCGAATCTAGCAAGATATCCCATGCCTCTATTTTGTAATTTATCCATGACAATAGGAACTCAGAGTTTATGGAAGATCTAAAGTGGAAAGCTTTGATGCTTCAAGGTTTTCTTTAATGCAAACCTATTTGCAGGAAGTATTCGACTCTGCTAGAAAATATTAGCAAGGATATTGTAAAGAGTCATCTCTTAGAGTGGTGTATATCATAGTTATCCTTGGAGGTACCTCTGCTCTTTGTCACGCCTCTATCCATGGTTCTTTGATGAATGAACAGAAGAGGGCATCACTTGGAAATTCTACTTGAAGCTCGATACTTGACCTCTTTCAAAGAAAGCAGCATAACTAAATAATACTGATAGGGGTTGGAATGGACAGCTCGTATGAGATTGGCGTTGAAGAGAAAATAAAAATTTAGCACAACCCTTCTTCAAGGTTTATTTTCAGAAGTTGTTTGGGCTTTATTGTGTGTGCATGATTGTGAATTTGTGCATATGTGTGCAAAAAAAAAAGAGGTAGAGCTACTTAATGCATGTGTGGAGAATAGAGAGAAAGAGATCAAGGAATTTTATCTCAATATGCTAGTCATAAGGAGAACTTTTCTTAATGCAGGATCTAGCAAAGGCTATTCCATTTGCATGTACCTATGTGGATGTGTGTATATGGCTGTTTGGATGTGTGTATATGGCTGCGTTTGTATGGGTGTTTGTGTGAGTGGGTGAGTTGTGTGATAAAGTTGAATGAGGTGAGAGTTATGAGTTGTGTGACCGGGTACATAGTGATCAAATGAACATGTGGGTTGGAATGCATGTGTGTGTGAATGAAGAGAAAGTGCGAGAAGGGGGTATGGTGAAAGAGTGAGTACGATTGTATGTGTGTATGTGAGAAGGGAAAAAAAAGTGTGTGTGTTCTTGTGTTTTATGAGTTGTGAAAGGTGTATGTGAGTTCTGTTTTTAGTGTTTTATGTGGCTTTGATGTGTGTTTGTGTGAACATTTGCCTGTGTTTTTTGACACAAATAAAAGAGAAAAGGGAGTGTTAAATTATGTGCTTTAATATATGTCAATATGTGAAGCAAAACCAACTATAGGACATGAGTGAAAGCGAGTGAAAAAATTTAAGAAAGTGTGTGGAGAAGAAAGAAGTGGTGAGAAAGAGGTAAAGGCAGAGTGTGTGGGTGTGGTAAAGAGGAGTAGGATGAGGCAAAAGCTAACGTAAAGAGAGAATAGAGAAAGAGAAATGAAGAAAAGGAAGAGTGGGAAGTGAAAGGACTGAAGGTGGAGTGGAAGAAAGTGAGAAGAGAAGAGTAAGGAAAAGTGAGTAAAGAGAAGTGTGAAGAAGGAAGATAAGTGAGAGGATAAGTGAGGAAGGAGTTAGTGATAGGCTTCCATGAAGATATAGAGAATGAGAAAGAGGGATAGTGAAAGCCAAAGTGAGAGGGGAAGAGAAACGGAAAGAGAGGAGAAAGAGGTGTAAGGGTTGGAGTGTGTGAGGCCAAGAGAAAAAGAGGGAAATTGAGAGAGAAAAAGAGAATGATGAGAGAGAGAGCTGAAATCCGAATCGTAATATGAGCTAAATTTCAGCTAGGAATTGCAATTAGAGTTGGAACTTTTATTTCAAGTAGAGTTAAACAATAATCATGCTCCTAAAGGGATAAAAATGATGATGCAGTTATACGTTTTGAGGTGGATCCATTACCAGAGAATGTCGATCATTGGGTGAGGAGATTTACTTTTACAACAAGGCTTGTGAACATACATGAACCCTCTATACATAACATTATGTTATTACTTGAGGGTGAGCCTCTCACTTATAGAGAGGCAAAGCTATGTGAGCAGAAGAAGAAGTGGGAGTTAGACATGCAAGAAGAGATAAAGACCTTGCATGCAAATGGTACTTGGGATTTGGTTGAGTTTTCCAAAGGTAGGGAGGCCATTTCTAACAAGTGGCTATACAAAATAAACATTGTGGATGGCAAGGCTGGTTGCTAAGGCATATGTCCAAAAAAATGAGGACATTGATTTCCAAGAAGTAATCTCTCTAGTGGTTAAAATAAGCATGTTACATGTGTCCTTTGCTACTGAAGCTGCCTTGAAGTTGGAGATTCCGAATGGATGTTAAAATAGCCTTTCTACATGGTGGCTTAGATCAAAAGCTCTACATGAGCCAAAATGGTATGCTATTCTTGGAAAAATGCATTTGATATGCAAGCTGAAAAAGAGTTGTATGGGCTGAAACAAGCCCTAGTAAATGGTATAAGAAGCTTGATATATTCATGCTCAAGCATGGGTTAAAAACAAGCCATGCAGACCATTGTTTGTACACCAAAAAGGATGATGATGGAAGACGATCCATTCTAGTGTTGTGTATAGATGATATCTCTGGCTAGTGTTGTGTATAGATGATATCTCTGGTTGGAAAGAAAAAGGACCACCCTCGATGTTCTAAATTAGCAGCTGAAGTCTGCATTTGCAATGAAAGACCTTTGAAAAGCTGAATATATCTTTGGTGCGAGTAAAACAAATTGTAGATAGAAGCACATATTGCACTTATCTCAAGAAAAGTACATTGAAAAAGTGGTGCACAAGTTGAATATGATTGATGCAAAGCCTCTTGGAATGCTGTTTCAGCCACATGTGAAGATTTCCAAGGAAGATTATCCCATAAACAATAAAGTAGCAAACTATGTGAAGTATCTTGAGTTATTTGAAAGGGACCAAAGGCAGATGCCTATGTTATGGAAAGTTAACATTGAAGTTGAAAGGTTTCTTTTGATTTTGACATGGCAGATATATGGGTACACATAAATCCACAAGCGAATATGTATACACTCTTGCAAGAGATGCTATTTCATGGTGTGCTAGATACACATAAATCCACCACCGAGGCTGAATTTGTTTCATCCATATAGGCTTCTAAAGAAGCCATTTGGTGAGCATGTCTATGCAGCGAGTTTGGTTTGCCTGACAAGTCACCTATTGTTGCTTGATAATCAGAGTGCCATTTGTCTAGCAACGAATGCCATTTTGTTTCATGTCTGCACAAAGCATATAAATGTGTGGTACCACCTATCTAGAGAAGTACTTGAAGATGGCCTTATCACATCGATCAAGGTCAATCATAGAATCCTACATATGCTCTTACCAAGTGCCTACCAAAGGCATGACATCAGCTATGTATACATGACTGGGAGGTCATTGGAGATAAACTCCCACAGGAGCCACCTTTTCGACATTTCCTCCTAGGTGATGGTTCTCTTTAAGAGATTTGCAAATATACTTTTATTATTTTTTTGGCCCCCCATTTGGAGAGATATAAACATTCATAAGGTTTTTGATGACTTATGGTTGTTTTGGCTTGCTCGTAGTTGGTGAAGTGATCAAAATCCCATTTTTAATAAAAATAAGTCCTAACTTGAACTTCAAGATAAGAACTTTCATCAAATTTTTTCTTCTTTCTTAATATTCTTCTTCAATTTTTCTACACAAAGGGGCTTATCTCTCTACTTTCTCTCTCCTCATAGAGTTGATCACCCATCTAGTGTTTGGAGAAGCCAAGAACACCTTCGAGCATAGTTGTTTTTTATGTGAATCTAGCTTCCTGACTTTTGAGGGGAATCTTATCTTCTCACGGATCTAGCAAAATGTTTTTAACGGTTTCTGACGTGACCTTAAACTTTATTACAAAAATCCTTGAGAACAAGGATACAAATAGTATAGATGATATCATGCAATCAAATTCAAATTGAAACATAATATATCAATGGATGATGGACATAATGCATATGATCCAATACTATAGATAGTATTGTACAATCATTAAGCTATTCTCTTTGAATGTCTCACAAGGTCTGTTTTAGAGGGCATCATGCACATAGTCATCTTGTTTGTTTTGTATATATAATATGCACATGGAATAACATCAAAAAGAGTTGTTTGTATGACTATTTATCCATTGAAATGAGATCACAGAGTATGCCTTCTAGTGGCTCTCTACGGCCTCTTTCAACTTGGATTGCATTGTAAGAATTAAGGTGAATCTCCATCAGATGCATAGAGAAATCAACCTATGTAGACTAAGCACCAACTTCCATCATGGAGAGCTTTTTGATACATGGGAACATAGCTCAAAAGTGAACTAAGTTTGTTGTATCAATAGTGTGGAAAGTGGCATTGATTTTGATGAAACCTTTGCTCCTACTTGTCGAATGACTACTGTTCATAGCATCTGTGCACTTGCAGCTCATCATGGTTGGAATGTACATCAGTTGGACATTAAAGTAGCATTTCTAAATGGTGACTTGCATGAAGAAGTGTATGTTTTTCAGCCCCGTGGCTTTGTGCAGAAAGGGCATGAAAACTAGGTGTGTAGGTTAAAGAAGGCATTATATGGTTTAAAGCAAGCACCACGTGCTTGGTATGAAAAGATACATGCCTATCTCATTGCACATGGTTTTGAAAACAGTCCAATTGAAAGCACCTTATATGTTAAGCGTGTTGATGATGTGCTTCTGATCATTGTGGTGTATGTTGATTACATGTTGCTCACTGGTCCTCTTGACATGCATATTGCTGATTTTGAGGCTGATTTGCATGCCTCATTTAAGATGTCTAATTTGGGGCGTTTGCATCACTATTTGGGCATTTCAGTTTATGGAAGTTGATGGTGGAATGGATTTGTGTCAAACGAAATATATTGACACATTATTGCAACATTTTGGCCTTGAAGATTGTAAGCCTATTGCCACCTATGGAGACATGTTTACAATTGAGTCTTCATGATGCTGGAGATGCATTTGATGTTGTTCTCTCTCAGCAGGTTGTTGGATGCTTGATTTACTTATGCATTACTATTGGAACAACTCCATGGAAAGTCCAAGTGATGGCTTGGGTCATCAAAAGGCTTCGAAATTTAAAGGAAATGTAAACTCCTTGTAGAGTTCACTTGTGAACTACCTCTTGTAATTTTTGAAGACTTTACTTGATGTAAAGTAAAGGAATCTAAGTGGTTGAATCCACTTGATGAAAAATGAAATAAAAGCCACGAATTTCGATTAGGTGAGTAGGAGAATCAATCAGCAAAAGATTGGAGAGTGATTTTAGCTAAAATTCAAATTCAAATCTTGGCTCCAAAGATGACTATAAATACATGGCTCTTTAGTCGCGTTTTGAAGACCTCCATGAGCTGAGCTTTATGCCATATCAAGGTATGGTTTCAAGGCACACATATGTATCAATCCATTGTATTTTACAATCAATATACTTTCATTTTCATGATCATTTGAGTTCATATTGTCATGCTCTTGTGAAGTGTACTGTTCATTGCCATATCTCTCAATTTTCTTAGTCAGATTGCAGAGATGATTACTCTGAGCTTGGTGGATCATTTTCAGTGATTCAACTTGGTAAAGTTAGCTCCATAAGTCTACTGTACATTGACAATTTTTCATGCCAATTGGATGTTTCGATCATCAGCTATATTCATTTGAAATCGATTATATCACTTCATTTTCTATTGCTCTATCAGGACTACTCTCAGAACAATCATCTTCTTAGAGTTGTTTCTTAGTGTGTACTTCACCATTTTCCATGATTCAAAGCTTTTTAGAATCAGCATACTGTCTAGTATATGCCTACAAAATTTTCATAAGCATTTGATTCTTAAATCTTGAGATATTTTCAATTTTCTGCTCATGGGTCTGAGTACTGCTACAACCCGTGAAAATCGGGATGGTCCTATGACTTGCTAAAATCTTTTCTCCTTGTGTAATCCATAATTTTTTATGAGATAACTCTTGATTGTTAGCTTATTAAGTTTATAAGAGTTCTCCAAAAGGAATTAAGTTAATTTTTGTTGTGGCCAGAGAATTGTTCAAAACTTTGGATAGATCTATGAACATAAATAGCAAGTTTTTTGCTCTTGAATCTACTTCAACTTATCTATTTTGATTCAACTTTTTGAAAATGATCTTCCAATGTACATAGGGTATCTAATACATCCTTTGACAAGCTAAAATGGCCCATCACATATCTCTGAAGTTCATTTGGATGGTGTAGTGCAAAGTTTTTGCAGCACCACTTCATCTTCATCAACTACAAATCCATCTCTTCACAGTGGTATGAGAGCAAGGTTGGACAACATGGCAAATGGATTTCCTTCATCATTTCACAAATTGAATAGAGGTAACTACTCAGCCAGGTCATTAAGGATGGAATCTTATCTTCAAGGAAGGAGTTTATATGGTTATATAGCTGGAGATGAATTTATGCCAAGTTTCAGGAACAAAGGTCAACCAACACAAGAAGAGCAAGAAAGATTGAGCACATGGTGCTCCAAGGATGCACTTGCAAGGTCTTATCTCCTCAACTCTATCTCAGATTTTTTGTTGCCTCACATTAGAAGTTGTAAAAGATCTCAAGAAGTGTGGAATGCACTTGAAGCCTTCTTCTCTTCAAGTACAAAGGCAAGGAAGCATCAACTATGGCTAGACTTCACAATTCTCAAGAAAGCTCCCAAACAAAATATGACTGATTTTTTCACAAAGCTCAAGGACATAGCAGATCAGTTTGGAAGCATTGGAGAGATAATAGATGAAGAAAAAATTGTAAGGCAGGTCATCAATGGCTTGAAGGCAGATGACAAGTGGGAAGCATTCACCACAGCTATGGATCTATACATGGATATGCATGTACCAGATTTCAACACACTCATAGGACAACTACTTACTCAAGAGGCCAAGCTTATCAAGAATGGAGAAAGCTCCAAAGGTAATCAATCTTCAGCTTTGTATAGTGATAAAAGCAAGTCCAAAGAAAACAAAGGAAGAGGAAAAAAAGTGGATGATGAAGTAGGTACACATCAAGCTAACTATGCAGGTAGAGGAAGACATGGTAGAGGTAGAGGCAGAGGAGGAAGACAAGGCAGGGGAGATCCCAAGACTCTAATTCATGCTCTATTTGTGGATTAACTAATCATACAACTGAAAATTGCTTTAGGAATCCGAGGAATCAAAGAGGCAGAGGCTACAATAGAGGAAGTTATGGCTACTCAAGAGGAAGATTCAACAATTACCATGGCAACCACAAAAATTACAACCATTCAAACTATCAAGGAGACAATAGGGGAAGAAGAGACTTCAATAACTACATAGAAGACTCAAATCAAGAGGACTCATTGCTAATCATGAATATGGCCATGCCACAAGGTAAATCTGATGAGCATGTTTTCTACATAGATTCAGGTTGTTCCGATCATGTGGCAGGAAATGTGGCCCTCCTATCAGATTTAGAAGATCCAAGGAACAAGCATGAGGTACAAACAAGAGATGATACAAGACACCTTGTGGAGAAAATAGGAAATGTCAAAGCACCTGATGGAAACATCAACTTACTGAGTAAGGTACTCTGTGTCCCTACCATTACAAAGAATTTGATAAGTGTTGGGCAGATAGTAGAGAAAGGGTTCCAAGTCAGGTTCACAAAAGTAGGAGCATTTGTTGAAGATCCAAGTCAAGGATTCAGAAGAATTGCAAAAGGTGAAAAGACAAGTAGATTGTTCACATTTGAATTACAAGACACTAGAAACATTGCTCTCTTTAATTATAGTAGTCAAACACTCACAGAATTGGGAGTATGTACGTAAATTTAAAAAAACGAAGTGAGAACAAAAAGGAGGACAACTGGTTTTTGGCTATTTTTTTTTTAAAACCAGAGAAGCTTCCTCTTTTCTGCGCAGTTGAGCTGATACAGTGTGTTTGAAACTCTGCCCAATGGGGGAGGTCGCGTTGGAAGCATGTCTGCCTGTTCCGTCTCATCGCCCACGTCACTACGAAGATCTAGAAGAGAATACTCCGGCAAGTCTTTCCGGCACGAAGCCTCTGCCGCTTCCTCAACCGTTCCTCGATTACCTTCATCGAAGCGGCATTTCTCCGTCTATTTATTTAGGAGTTCTTCCCCGCTACATAAGGTGCGCCATTTTTTACGGCGCTCAAGCGATAATCTCGGATATACTAATAGTAGTTCTCCTGTGTGAAAAGAAACAATGTCACCATGTGAACAATAAAGAGTCCCTCTTTTGGCAACTTTAACAATCAGCTTAGAGCCCATCGTGAGCTTTCAAGAACCTCTCTCGAAGAGGGCACTACAGCCATACATATCTATATGATTTACAGAGAAATTGCTTTTTTTCATACTTGGTACATACCTCACATTCATTAAGAACCAGCTCATTTGCACCACCCAATGTTAAATGCACAATGCATGTTCCTTCAATAGAGCATCATGTTCATGATCAAGATAGTGCTCGCATGAAAAGAAGAGAAACACTTCTTATTAGGATTCACATAAACCAGTGCACCTAAATCCTTAATCTAGCTATGCGAGAATGCATCATTTGTGATAAGCAAAACATCAATAACATTGTTCTTTGTAATTGCTGTATATTTTGGCAGTGATTTGTGTGAACACACTTAGCATTGATTGGAAGCCCTGGCTTGTATATACGCCTATAGTCTTAACGATCTACTAATATTTGTTTTGTACATTTTAGTAATACACTCAGCACTTGTGTTGTTCTTCAAGCACTTTCTTCTTCTTGGTGTTATTTAAGTACCTTTGGAGTCCTAGAACTTAAACAATTGGTATAAGAGGAGGTCTTCACTTTCTTTAGAGCATCATGGACATCCTTTCAGTCACAATCTTTGAATCGGACGAAAATCGGTTACCATACTCAAGGTCATTAGTAGTATCACAATGATTTTGCAAGCAACTTCGTTTTTTGGTGCCAAACATATCTGTAGTTTTAATTTGCAAATACAAGCATCTGGAAGTAAGCTACAAATCTAATGGAGCTCGATAGAAAATTTATGTTCAATTTTTTTAGGAAACCATATATTTTTTTTTTCATCAAGGTATAAATCACTTTCCTTTGCTGAAAGCAATGATGTATTTCATATACTTACTCTTTAAGATAGGTTGGATGGTTCTAACTACCCATTGTGGGCATACATGATGCATCATGTATTGGTAGCAAAAGGATTATGAAATATTGTGCAGGGGGTTGAAGTATGTCCTGCCACATCTGCAAATATTGTGATAGCATGTGATGTAGGTGGTATCAAAGATGATGATTTTTAATGATATCATTGTTTCTAAGATTTTATGTCATTGTGCAAAATTTGAGAATGATTCTACATGTGCAATTCATGATTCTAAGGCTATAAGATGCAAAACGTTTGCATGAACGCATAAGTCATCTGAATGTTGCTAGTTTGCTTTGCCTATAGAAATCTAAAATGGTGTCGTGTCCTCTTTTCTCAAACTCGAGCCAACTTCTAAGCATGTCTATGAGGGTTGTATTTTAGGCAAAATACATCGTTCTTCCTTCTCCAAAGATGATTCAATTAGAGCTACACATAAATTGAAGCTTGTTCATAATGATGACTTTCATTGATTACTTTAATGCATTTTTGACTCAACATGGGATAAAGCATTAGTGTACAATGTCCTATACACCTCAATAAAATGGAGTTTCTGAGAGAAAGAACATGTCTCTCATGGTAATGGAAATGGAAAGGTTTATGTTCAAAAGTTACGCTTTACCACATAGCTTTTGGCTTGAGGTTGTTGTGTGTGCAAAATATGTACTTAATAGGTGTCCGACCAAAGCATTGTAGTCTATCACTCCATATAAGGCTTGACATGGTCACAAGCCATATGTTGATCATTTGCATGTTCTTGATTGTTTGACATATGCATTAGTGCATGAACAATAACACAAAAATTGGATGATAAGGCTATGAAATGTATTTGGTGTTGGAAGTTTGGTAGTGTTAGAACCCAGGATCCCCCTTATTGGACAAGGCAAGACACAAGCCATATTCACAAACAATAGAAGGGAGAATATCAAACTCCCCCCCCCCCCCCCCCCCCCCCCCCAAGTCATAGAGCCAATACGAGCTTACCTTGAGCCTAAGAGCTTGCAACCAAGCGGCAAGCCATCTCCGAGCAACTAGTATCTCGATGATGTGGCTCTGCCAAAGGGCCAAGAGTCCAAGTGCCTCATGCGAGGAATGTCTCACAAATGAGCCCGTGGGCCGTATTTATAGGCTCAAACAAGGAGATGGCCCAGTTACACAGGGAAGTCAGTTCAAACATGGCCGAACATTTTAACTACATGCACCCATCTAAATGTCTTTTCATTTTGGGGATGTAACACTTCCCCCCTTATTTGTAATTGCTGTCCTCCACAATTTCTTGGCTAAAACCAAGAGTTCAATCCATTGAAAACCTAATTGACTCCCAAGTCAATACGGACTAAGTTCGGTGCCTCCATTAATCAGATACTCAACTTAAGAAGTCCCTAGGGACTTCCTCTCCCTTTGGTCCCGAACCAAGTCCGGTTCTAGTGGAACATGTTGGATAATATCTTCCAAGCTCGTATCTCCTCTAGCAGTATCATATAAAATCATCTTGTTCGAGTTGTGAGGCAAGGCAACTCTCATGGAACCAAGATACCTACCCAAGTTGCCAAATGGGCAACTATCGTGGGGCCAAGATACTTGTCCAAGTCACCAATGGGAAAACTATTACGGAACGAGGATGTCAGTGATTTCTCAAGATAGATCCAATCTATAAGATACACGAGCGATCAGAGATCAAATACAAATCACCATTGAGAAGATAGCATCATTTACATGTCTGTTAAAATTATCTCAAAATCTAGGGTTAGCCTAAGGTGCATCCTCCTTCTTCACCAAGACCATGAGGTGTACACATATAGAACAATGCAGTGCAAGGAACACAACATAATGCAAGGCTGTCTTCGTCATGTTCTCCTCCTTCCTCTGTAACAATTCCTTCCTTCGACAAGGAGTCTCTCCTGCAGACTAAGGATCCATGCCTCTAGGTCTCTTGGTTGAGAAAGAGAATAGCTCATGATTAAATATCAACATCAACGAACTATACATTAGCTGATGTTGAATACTATCATGAGCATACGAGCTAGGAAAGTCACTCACCAAGTCAGACCATAAAGGAGATATATATGCTGGGTGAAACCATACCAAGTGTAGGCATGACAACGGAGCATATACTCATGGGCAACTTGGGCAACAACTCTTGGGTGAAAAACCCAAGAGGCTACCATCACAACCAAGGGGCTAAGAGGGCTGCCATCGAGGGCAAGATTCTCTCTAATATATACGGATCCATAGCAATAATGTCTACATAGGTATCCTTGGTGGCTATACCATCTATGATCAAGTGACATCATCTTACGTATGATCATCACACCACCACCGTATTCTCCACCGGTCTAGGATCGATCCTCCGATCTATAAATGATCTTTGAATAAGTACAAATGGTAATGCCAAAGGAAACCAAATTTAAGGAGTTGTTGGAATACTAGAAACTCCTTTTTGGGAAGACAACATAACTCCCTTTTGGGAAGACAACATAACTCCCTTTCAGGCAAACGACACAACTCCCTTTCAAGCATAACTAATAGGTATCCTAATGGGAATTGAGTGCCAAGAGTTTTTAGATCTCTAACAACTCCCTTTGGGGCACATCTTGTAATGGACATAACAGTTCCACAAGAAGGTGAACAAAGCACTTCTTCAAACGGTCGAACCATGACTAGGACCCTTGTCATAGGTGAACTTGTCTTGTAATGACTGCAATGGCTTCCATACCCATACAAGGTCAAAAGCTATCTCATGATAGAGTCCATAGTGATGCTACTTGAATCAGGGCCACCTTGATGACTGTAGAGGGATTAACCATCATCTGGAATTGTCTCTCCTCCACAGCGCAATGGTCATGAGCTTGGACCTATGCAATCTGTGATATCCTATAGGCTATAGCATAGGGTCGTCTCCTAGCTCGAGAGGTTTTATCCTGCTGAAGAGTCACCTCTCTCGATATGTGAGCTGAGGGGGGGAGGGTTGCTTCACGTCGTAGAACAAAGAAGTGAGTGAACTGACACTGTCTCCCTCGTGTCTTGGTTGCTTCGCTCGGCTTTGGTAGGGAATCTCTGTCACTCTGTATCTCTAGTATGAATCACCCGAACTGTCGTTGATCTCTAGAGCCCATGATATCTTGGAGGGTGGGTTGCCCTGTAAACAGAGTCTCGTATCTTCCTCTGATGTCATTATATGCATCTGTATACGAAGTGCTTCTCATCCTTCATCTCTACTCTCCATCTCATGGATATCTACCCCTCTCTGGGAATGTCTGTGGCTCTGCCCATCTCAATCTCTAGTCAGTGTGATGAGACCCTCAACTGGCCAATCACTACCCTCGAGCTATGAGGCATGTAAGTATCCATGTAGCGTGGTTGATGGATGAAACCGTCCGCTAGTATGCCTAAGAACTTGACTTGGTAGTGTGATAGTCTCGATCCCATGTGTGGTGTGACTCGTGAGCCATGTCTGTCTAATGTAGAGCTTCTAGAGATCTTGCCTGAGCACAACGTTCCTCTCTCTACACAAGAGGTGGATGTGAGGTTAGTAGGCGTCGTTTTGAAACGGAGACAATCTGCCCTTATCAAGTCCATGACTATCAAACCAAGCTCTAACCTGTGTATCAAGCTCTCTCATATCTTGACTCTAATATTTGTATAGATGCCTCAAATGCTCTCCATGTGAGTCTGTGTGCAGGGAGCTCCCTCATCCTCTGAATAAAGTAGATGGTACAAAATAGTGCATCTACTACCATGGGTGGTGCACCTAGCTTTGCCTTGATGATGTCATGTGGCACTGACTGTTTCTCGCGAAATAGTCTCGAGATCATACATACTTGTGGCCTCTCAATCGCACTCCACTAGGTGATTGAGGCGTGGGGGCCAAACTGTCGTAGCATACATCATAGCTGGTTTGACTAGTGTGTCAAATAGCCACCCCTTTATGGGGCTCTTGGAAGTGTGAGTGGTGACATCTGTGCTCTAACATGACTAAAGTTGCATATCCTTGTGAGAGTCTGTCGGTGGCTGCTTGCGATGCTTATATAGCTTTTACAATGGGAGTCAGTATAGATAAATGTAGTCTAGAGACAAAATAGTTGGCAAAATATATAATCGGACAATATCACCACGACTAGAAGTCTTATCATCTTGGCACTATGTGGGGGGATAGGCCCCATGGACCCTACATAAGGGGGCAAGCCCTCCTTTGCACTCCGCACATTAAGGTTCTATGGGTAAAGTGTGCGATGCCACAAGGTATTTGTTTTCACTTTGAATGGCAACCCAATAGCCCGGAAGTTTATGATCTACCTAACCTAATGGCTAGGCTCATAAAGATCATCTATCACCATCAACTGTCACACATATACTTCATCACACTTGAAAGTTAGGGTTCCACAAATTTTTGGGTTCTCACAATGGCTTCTTCTCATAATGGGGGCCTTACAACTTAGAGCATCATGGATCATTTACGGTCATTTGAGGGTGGAGTCTTGAGTATATATAAGAACAGTTTGGATCCCACGTCGAATGTGAACCATGTCTGACTAGTGTAGAGCGGCCAGAGATCTTGCTTAAGCATTGTGTTCCTCTCACTACGTGAGAGGAGGATGTGGAGTGAATCTGGGTCATACCTCATCCTCTGAAGAAAACATATAATTTGGAATAGTGCCTCTACTACCATAGGAGGTGCAACCATCTCTTCCTTGATGATGTCATTCGACAGTGATTGTTTCCCGGAAATAGTCGCAAGATCATACGTACTTGCGGTCTCTCAATTGTACTCGACTTGGTGGCTGTGATACTTGGAGCCGCAACACTAAGTGGACGTCGTCCAATACTAAGTGGGGGAATAAGTGAGCCTCTAGAGATGGTACCTAGAATGTAGTCGACTGTCCTCTCGCCTCCCCCCCTTCCCCCATGAGGGAAGCAAGTAAGTCTACATGTGCTTGTCCAGCGGTGCATCTTGCTATATATAACGAGATGGTGTTGGCTCCCTAGCTCAAGAAGATATCTTCCATACCAGGTGGTGTCTTGACCCATATCCATTGATACCCTATTGGTCCTTGTCTCGTCTAGATCTTAGCCTCTCATGATTTGTGGATGC
Organism: Ceratopteris richardii; assembly: GCA_020310875.1. Taxonomy (NCBI): domain Eukaryota; kingdom Viridiplantae; phylum Streptophyta; class Polypodiopsida; order Polypodiales; family Pteridaceae; genus Ceratopteris; species Ceratopteris richardii. The sequence goes on along the minus strand of CM035418.1, from coordinate 141,367,887 downwards.
TTCATGTCATATGACTTGCACTGACGTGATTGGGTGCGGCCATTAAGTCCCCCGTGAAGACGACTTCACTTAGGGTGATGTAATGTAGTATCATCCGAAAATGCAGTGCAGGGTGAATCTCTGTCTTGAGTCAATCGCCCATGGTCATGTCCCACGTATTCGGATTTGCCTGGTGGGAAGTAGCATATGGCATTGTAAACCCAAGCTCCATCTCTCCGGTGCTATCTCCGTGCAGACCCACATGTATTGTGCCTCCTCGTCTCTACCTATGATATGGATCCGGCTCTTAGTGCGTATGTCTATGAAGACTTTATCGTCATGGTAAAAAGCCTTTTTTCCCTCTCATTGTGCCGGTAAGATCTGGGGCATATATGTCCTTTTATGTTCTATTTGCATCTCCGTGAGGTCCTAATCCATGAATAAGGGTGCTGGTTGTTTTTAAGAAAGCTATTCCCTCCTCTGTTGAGATCATGTGCAATATAAATGCTCAAGGCTTCATACTATCTTTCCCCACTCTCCATGCCTGAGTATATGGCATATTGCTATATCCCAACTATCGACATATCTGTGATGCATCCATTTCCGCTGACGTGCATTCAGGTAGGCTTGTGATTCTCACATGGAGACATCGAACCTGTCTTAGTCTCTCCTCTTCAAGTGTGTCTTGTACACGGATGTATTCATTTTTTATTGCGTCTTCTTTGACCTCTTTTTTAATGTTTTTACTTACTACTTCCACCCAACTATTTTGTGTTGCCTCCGTTTCTGATCTATTGTGTATTTGCATATCCATCTTCCAATCGTTCTTGATTTCCTTCTTTAGGTCATCTAGTTTTGTGATCTCTCTTTCCTTGAAATTTTAAGTTGAATTATTTCTTCTTGAAGCCGATGTATCTCAGCTTTCATTCATCTCGGTCTTCTTGGAGAATTTTGATATGATCTTCTAGAGCTCTTTTTTTGTCTAAGACCTTCTTTATTTCTTGATTAAGTAATCTGTCTGCTTCTTTCTTTGCTTCTCTGATTGCTTTAGTAATCATGTCCTCCACCTCCTTTTTTTCTAGCTGTGCCAAGTTGCTGCAAGTATGGCAAGTCTCTGCTTCTGTATCTGTGATACTCTAAAACAAGTTCAGTCACCAATGCACTGAGACATTTGACACACAGTGTTGAGTTAACAGCAGAGCTTTTGACCTAGAACCTTGAGCCACTACTTTGACAATGCTAATGGCTTGGGTGCTTGAATCCCTGATTAAGAACTAAGGATGAACTCTGAACTGAGCTGATGGGCTGAATAGCTGTTGTAGCAACCTATCTGACCTGGCACACGATATATTGACCCTCTGACGAGTTTTTGAACCGATGTAACAGAACCGACAAACTGAACTGACGTCTGTGAACTGAATCGAGAAACCTGACTGAATATCTGAACAAAATCAGACTGACGAAGATGGTCAGAGTTGATTTTGCCTTTTGAATACGAGTGCTGACTTGAGTGATGACCTGAAGACAAGTTCGCCTGATGTCCTGATAGAAAATCTGTGATGTTGCATCACAAACTGGTGAAGATGCTGACGTAATTCATCATCTCATGCTGACTTTCGTGAACTGAATCGAGAAACCTGACTAAGAATCTAGTTTTGAACTGATGTAACAGAACTGAAGTGGAACCCTAATTTGTGATCTGCAGGGGAACCCTAGTTGAGGGGGGGGAGGGGAGAGAGAGAGAGAGAGAGAGGTCAATGGCATCTGCATCCGGTGATGTACCTTTTGAGAGCCCCGTAATCCGTACATGTAATTGATGTGTGTGTCGAAGCCTCTCTTCCTCGAGGGTGTCTTGGACTCTAGAGAGCTCTCCCTTCCGTGCCTCCTCACTGACTTCCTTCTTGACCCTCTTGTGAACTACTTCCACCCATGTCTCTCGAGTGGACTCTACTTTTGATTTGATTTCCTTTTTGAGCTCTTTCTTGAGTTCTTCCACGTGAGAGATCTCTCCTTCTTCTTTAACCTTAGAGATCTTCAAGTGAACTATTTCTTCTTGAAGGCGGTCGGTTTCAGCCTTCCATTAGTCTCGTTCCTCTTTGATGTCTTTGATGTGATCTTCCAAGGCTTTAATCTTCTCAAAGGCTCTTCTCATTTCTTGATTTAGTGCTTTGTCTTCCTCTATTTTTACTTCTTTTATAGCTTTATTGATCATCTCTTCCACCTCTTTTTTTTTCTCCTCTTCTCCTCTTCTATTTGTATGTGCCTGAAAGCTTAGAGGTTTTCTCCTCTCTCTCTCTCTCTCTCTCTCTCTCTATATATATATATATATATATATATATATATATATATATATATATATATATATATATATATATATATATATATATATATATATATATATATATATATATAGAGAGAGAGAGAGAGAGAGAGAGAGAGAGAGAGAGAGAGAGAGAGAGAGAGAGAGAGAGAGAGAGAGAGAGAGAGAGAGAGAGAGAGAGAGAGAGAGAGAGAGAGAGAGAGAGACGTTGAAGTTTTGTCGAATGTGCTCTTAATTTTAGATGAGAGGACGGAGTTTTATTATAAATGACATGTTAAGGTCACTTGGGCATGTCCACCCGTCAAGTGATGAGAAGGTCATCAAAGAGTAAAAATCCTTCTAATTGGGCCAAAGAATCAAGTAAAAATATGTACATGTAGCTGTGGAAGGAAGCTATCAAATGAAAGGGTAATATCATACAACAGGAGGCTACTTGGTGCCTTTATCCCCTACAACCTCCTATTTAAAGAGCCAAGGAGGCTCCTTTTAGCTATATAACTCCCACTATCTATATACATAACTGATACTGTGCCTTTGGTAGGGGCTAGTGAGAGCATATGCTGGATGTTGTGATGTACTGTGTAGGAGCTTGTTTCATCCCTTGTGAGCTTCTTTTAAGCTTATATACCAAAATTTCCCTTCCTAGAATCACATAACCTTCCGATTATAGTTGGTATTGACAGGATTCTGACTTCTGATTTCATACGGGATTCGCATGTCCGATGGGCCTATCGGAATGTTTTGGACATTTATTAACATGGCCTTCTATTTAACATAAATTTAGGTAAATTTAGGGAAGCAAGCATATATACTCACAAAAACATATAAGAAATAAATGATTCATCCATCTTAATGTATTTGATGGATTTCTTGTTTAATGTGGACCATTTCATCCTTCTCCGTTTGTATGCTCACATGTTCCTTCACAACACTTTGAGGAAGAGAATTTTCTACACCTTTTCCTCCCACAAGTCGAAGCCATTTCCCTCAAAGCTCTTGATCTCGATTCTCAAAAAGATTTTTAACATCCTAGGAGGATATGGCCATTATTGTGTGTAGAGGGTGTCAAGGAGGACAAAAAATTAGCTTTGAGATTTTCTTAGAAATGAGTAATTTCTGAATTTCTATGTAAAAATGCATCAAAATTCAAATTTTTTTCCTCACAAGTGTGTGCAGTTGTCTAAAGAGGTCACAGATGAAGTTGAATATAAGAGCTCAAATATAGATGGAAATATTAATTTTTGAAACTTTTCTATTATTTGAGCAAAAGCCCCAAATTTTAGCAACAAATGCATCTAAAATATGGCAAAAACATTGTGAGAAGCATATTTCAAACAAAATTTCAATGAATAGAGCTTCCACAAGTTCAATACATGAACTCTCACTTCAAATGGAGTTGTTGCAGATTGAAAACAACTTTTGTTGGCTACATCGTAGACAAAGTCGCTAAAACAAGATGAAAGAGTACATAGAGAGGGCGAGCTTCATGTTGATACCCTTGGGTGCGCTAGAAGTTCAAGCATGAAGGGGGTAGTGGAGAAGAGAGAGAGTAGAGAGAAAATCTTGTGTAGGAGCTTTTAGAGAGAGAAAGAGAGCTTCTTTGATTTTAGATGAGTGGACAAAGTTTTATTATAAGTGACTTAGCTCGGTAGGGTGTGTTTACACATGTCTAATGACCAAAAGGTCATAAAAGACAAAAATGTCTATAGGGCCCTTATAAATGGGCCAAACAATCAAGTAAAAAGTATGTATGTGTAGCTCTTGAAGAGCTATCAAATGGAAAGAAAGTGGATGCCATATCTTTCTTGAAGAGCATTACTTTTAGAAGTGGTTGGGACAACTTATATTTGTAAGAGGTGCCAAGATTGTGCATGCATAATTATTGTAGGTACTCCATGTGATAGAAAAATTCTTGTCTTAGTGGGAGTTGAGCCTTATGTATAGTGTAAAACTCATCATGTTCCATTTTGTCTATTTAAAGACAAGCTGACTCGTTATAAATTCTAAGGTGTTAAACCTTAGAGAGAGGAGGAGAGGCGAAAATGCTTAACAACATGGATCTCTCCTTTGTAAGAGTGATAGATGGGAAAAGAAGGGTGTAGAGAATTCTCCACCAAGCACTCATATGCCTATGTAGATGGTCACATGGTGGGAAGGTCTTATCGGAGTCTATACATGTATTTGCAAAAGTAGGAGTTAGAGTTGTTGACCTTACATGATTGATGCTCAATTAGCGTATGATTTTAAGCAAATAAACCCTCTTTTAAAAGTACTTTATTAAAAAAATAAAATAAAATAAAAATAAATAAATGATTATTTAAAATAAAGAAAAAAAAATAAATTTAAAAAAAAAAAATATATATATATATAGATATATATATATATATATATATATATATATATATATATATATATATATATATATATATATATATAGAGAGAGAGAGAGAGAGAGAGAGAGAGAGAGAGAGAGAGAGAGAGAGAGAGAGAGAGAGAGAGAGAGAGAGAGAGAGAGAGAGAGAGAGAGAGAGAGAGAGAGAGAGAGAGAGAGAGAGAGAGAGAGAGAGAGAGAGAGAGAAGAAAGAAGAAGAAAGAAAGTGATATTAACGTCTTCTGAAGGCCAAACTTGGCCTATGAGACAAAATCATGTACAACTGTAGTAACTCTTGTGTAGAAATAAAATGGAATCGTACTCGCTACACAAAACTGTGTAGGCTGAAAAAGGCTCGAAATAACCCCAAGATAGTGTATCGAGTGATGGAGAGGTAGTGGGGATAATGTAGTGGTGTGGGAGGAGATGTGGCTCTGACTCTGCAGATAATGGCCACCTAATACATGGGGGTCCCATCATAGGAGTGAATATGTATATTCTAACTACATATAATGGGTGGAGGTGGGTGGAGTATGTGGTACATCGGTGACGGTGTGAGTGCCTCCGGAAGGAAGGCTACCGAGGTGGTGATGGTGCGCCTATGCTCCATCATGTGGTCATGGGCTATCATCATGCGTGAGATATCCTCCTTGTATAGTCGTGGTCGTCTTAATCCAGCCCTATGTGGTCCACGTCGCACTCTCTGTGCCGGTGCTTGCTGGAGCGTGAGCCCTATGCCTCTAGAAGGTGGGCCCCTCCGATGTAGCCCATCTCGCTGAAAGAACTGAGTAATGGTCTGCTGGGTACTCACCTGTGTGTGATGTGTGGGCTGTATCGACTGCTCTCGTCTCTCATATGCCGCAGTGAGGAAACGTCCCAGCCTCCGCTGGTCTCCCGTGGTCATGCACAACTGTAGTGACTCCTGTATGTGGAACTGTGCTCGTAGATCTGAGTATGCTCGGCATCTGGTAACAAAGTGCTCCTCACTCTCTATCTCTGTATGGCATATTGGGCACCACCTCTCCTCTCTAGGAACTCCCTTGGTCCCCCACTCTCGATCTCGAGTCGATGTGACGAAACTCGAAGCTTCCCAAGGATCACTCGGAGGTGGTGTAGTAGGTATGTCTGCATGTATCGTGGAGTCTCAATGAAGCCCTGGTCTGAGATCTGTAGAAAATGCTCGCGGTAGTGGAGCATTTTCGGTGGCAATGTATCCTTGGGGCTAATCCATGTCCTCTGTATGTATGTATGCCATATCTCCTGTTGAATGACCCAATTCCTCTCCTGGTGGGAGAGGGAATAGGTGGGAGCCTGTAAGTCATACTGCAGTGGTGGTAGACTGTCGATGTCAAACCCATGATGGGCCAACCAATCTCGTGTCAGAGAGAGAGAGAGAGAGAGAGAGAGAGAGAGAGAGAGAGAGAGAGAGAGAGAGAGAGAGAGAGAGAGAGAGAGAGAGAGAGAGAGAGAGAGAGAGAGAGAGAAAGTCATATTAACGTCTTCTGGAGGCCAAACTTGGCCTATGAGACAAAAACCATGTACAAGTGTAGTAACCCTGTGTAGAAGATAAAGTGAAATAAAAAAGTATATCGCTACACAAAGCTATATAGGGCTGGAAAAGGCCGGGGAGACGTGGCTCTGACTCTGCAGATAGTGGCCACCTAATACATGGGGGATCCCAAAATGTGAGTAAAACGCCCTAGCTACTGGTGATGGGTGGAGGTGGGTGTAGTATGTGGTACATCGGTTGTGGTCTGAGTGCCTCCTGAAGGAAGACAACCCAGGGGGTGGTGGTACGCCTATGCTCCATCATGTGGTCGTAGGCAATCCTAATGCGTGAGATATCCTCCTGATATAGTCGTGGTCGACGATATCCGCCCATGCGTGGTCGGCGCCGTGCTCTCTGTGCTGCTGCCTGGTGGAGCGTGAGCCCTATAGATGGAGAGAGAGAGAGAGAGAGAGAGAGAGAGAGAGAGAGAGAGAGAGAGAGAGAGAGAGAGAGAGAGAGAGAGAGAGAGAGAGAGAGAGAGAGAGAGAGAGAGAGAGAGAGAGAGAGAGAGAGAGAGAGAGAGAGAGAGAGAGAGAGAGAGAAAGACTTTTTAACGTCTATTAGAGGCCAAAATTGGCCTATGAGACAAAACATATACATTAGTATGATCCAATCCACTATGATCCCAAAAGGAAAATAAAGTGTGAGTACCGCAAACGGGTATAAAAGGAGTGGATAGTAACTTGCATCAAGGGTGTGGGGTGCTATGGGTATGCACTCTATATGCTCAATGGGTGAGATACAAATATCATATGCATAGGGAGGGGAGGCTCGATGGTATCACAACCCACTAGATGCCTGGAGTGGGTGTAGGATATAATGCATCGGTGGGTAAGACATCATGGCAATCCTCAAAATGCTCTGAATGTCCAAATGGATAGGGGTGCGCTGCTGACGTCTCCGTATCTCCATGTCGTGGTGTGCGTGAATCTCTTGAATCTCTCTCTGATGTGGACGGGCTCTCCGGACTGGGGGTCTCGGTCGTCGATGCTGTCGTCTAAGCTCCTCTGCTCTGTGTCATGTGACACCCCGCATCGAGCTGGGTCCTCGAGTGGCTGTGGGTCTGAAAAAATCTGTAATATAAGTCTGAGGGGGGGGGGAAGGTGTATCTCCATCCGCTGCTAGAGGAGTGATGCACGGCGGTGCTGGAGCTCTACTAGGAAACGACCTAGAGGGCGTTGGTCCTCTGTCCCCAATAAAGCCCTGATCTCTCTGGGCCCCCTGAAGAGCTGTGGGTAGCGGTCTCTGATGTCCTCATATGCCTTGCATCTACATGTGTAGTGCTCCTCGTCCTCCACCTCCTCTCTACATATCCTGCATAATCTCTCATCCCTCGGGGTATGTGTGGCTCGCCCAACCTCAATCTCGAGCTGGTGTGATGATACTCTGAGCTGCCCAATGGCCACTCTCTCAGCTGGTGCCATATATGTATCCATGTATCGTGGTCGCTGAATGAAACCATCCGCTGTCAGAGTCAGGAAGTGCTCTCTGTAGTGTTGCCTCTTTGTGGGAAGAGGCTTCCGTGGTGCTATCGATGTCTCCTTGACGTGTATCTGTAGTAGGTCCTGACGTCAGACGGATGATCCTATTCCTCTCCGAACGAGAGAGGGTAATGTGGGGGGAAGAGAGGTCATACTGAAAAGGGGGGAGATCCGTAATGCTCATGCCATGGTCTGCTAACCATCGGTAAGTCTGTGCATACCATACTCTCTCATGCCCTGTCTCTTCCAAATGTCTAGAGCTCTCAAATGCAAGCCTGGTGAGTCGGCTGGTGGGTAGCTCTCTGACTCTCAGAATAAAGGTCACCAACTGGAAGAGGGCCTCCACTAACATTTGTGGTGTGCCAAGCTCAGCTCGTATAATGTCATGTGGAACGGAGGGCTTGCTCCGCAGCAAGCATGAGATCATGGTGATCTGGGGCCTCTCAATCCGCGTCCACATCGCATCTGTGATCCCTGGTGCCCATACTGCCTCTGCGTACATCAATGCGGGTGTCACTAGAGTGTCAAAGAGCCACCCCTTAGTCCGGGGCTCCTGAAAATGTGTCTGAAAGCAGCGTCTCTCCAATCCTGCAAGTGCCACATAGCCTCTCGTCAATCTATCTCTCGCGGCCTGTGCCATGGAGAATACCCTTGTGCTGCCCGAGAAGGTGACACCTAGATAGACGTAGGAGTCCACTACCTCTATCTGTCCTCCAGTTGCTGTGAAAGAGGCGCGATGGCGTACTGTCCGGGAGGTATGGAAGATCATGACCTTGGTCTTGCCAAGGTTCACTGTCTCTCCATGCAAAAGGTATCGAGCGCCTCTAAATGTGATTGCAGCCCCTCCTGTGACTCTTAAAGAAGGACAATGTCATCAGCATATAATAGGATGTGTACTGGCGTACCTCCGAGGTCTCCTCCTCGTCCTCGTGCTCGTTGTATATACTCCGTGATCTCGTCGATGTAGAGACCGAAGAGAGTGGGTGAGAGAGGGCAACCTTGCTTCACACCAATGGTGCTAACAAGGCTGTCTGATAGACCGCCGGGGCAGCGTACCCTGCCTGTGACTCGTACATACAAAGCGTGGATGGCCCATAGCATGTCTGATGGTAGCTGTAACTCGTGGAGCCTCCGTAGTAGTCTCTCTCAAGGGACCATGTCGAAGGCTTTGCGGAAATCCACAAAGCAACAGTATAGTCTCTGCTTCCTCGCCTTCGCGCAATCAAGCAACGAAGCACGAAGATGTGGTCGATGGTGGAGAAAGTGCGGCGGAAGCCTGCTTGGCCGGGTGCTCTGATCCTCGCTGCCTCAGCGTGTGTACTGAGCTCTGCCTCTAGTACTGCCCCATAGATCTTGGCCAGGATATGGCCTATCATAAGAGTCCTATAGTTCCCTGGGTCCATCATATCGCCGGACTTATGGATAGGCGTAATGGTATGCATAGTCCATGAGTCGGGTAATCCCTCAACCAAAGCACGGTTGAAGAGATGGGCGATCAAGTGGGAAACTACATCTGCTGCGTATATAAAGTGCTCTCCCTGTAGCCCCGTGTGGTCTGCTGAACGGCCATGCTGTAGCCTATGGATGGCCTGTCGTACCATGCCTGCCGTGAAGAGGGTGGATATCACCGGACGCGGTGTGGAAGAAATCGGCAATGGTGGCTGTCCTGGGACGTCATATAACCTCTGGGCGTAGGTGTGCCGAGTCGGAGGATCTGCTATGGGTGTAGGTGGGCGTGGCTCAAGTAGTGCCCTCCACGCGGTGGCACAATTTCTACTCATGAGAAGGTCGATCAACTCTTCCTCCTGTCGCTCCTCGAAAGCTCGCCGCTTTCGGCGTGTGAGAGCTCGCATCTGTCGTCGTGCCTCCCTCTCTGTGATGGATCCCAAGATACTCTGTGCTCTGAGATGTCGGTATAGTCGCCTACACTCCTCATCGTACCATCTATTCTGGGGTGTATGCCCCAGCCGTGTCGAATGTGCAGTGCTGTGGGTGGTGTATGGGAAGCTGAGAGTAGCAGATGTATGGAGGATCGATGAGAAGTGGGTGGCGAGGGTATCCAAGGAGGCAGAGGGATCAAGGGAGTAGATGCGCTCTCGAACATGGGAGCTATAGATATGTGCGAGCTCATGTCTAAAGTGAATGGTGGTATGGGCTCGTGGCTGTATGGTGACAGGGTGGGATATGCATGGTGAGCCGCGAATGGATAGGGCAAGATATGCGTGATCAGCTCCAATCGGTAAGGGTGGGATAGTGAATGAGGTGATGAGATGTGTCGCCTCCGGGGTCCGATAACATAGTCTACCACACTGCCTCCCTGTGGTGTCGTGGGTGGAATGCAGGTGAGACCGCTCGAGGTGGGCCAGGTCCCCATCCCATTATATATAACGAGACGGTGTGCTGCTCCCATCTGGAGTAGGTGTCAGTCGTATGAGGTGGGTGTGGCGGTGTCGGCTGAGGCTCTGAGTGTAGGCATGTCCTCTATGGTACGAAGCATCTCCGGGTCGTCAAAGTCGTAGATATCACACTGGTGGCTCTGAGTGCGGGCATTGAAGTCTCCTACAAGGAAGACTTCACCCATCCCAGTATACTCCATAATCGTGTCACTGAGGCAGTCATATGGCGATATGGTGTCTGGTCCCTCCCCCCCCTGATAGCTTCTCAGGGGAATGTGTGAAGCGCGAACCAATGGGTGCAATATAGCATACGGCGAAGTACGCTGCTCTCTCCTCTGATAGCTGCAGGCGTATCCACATGAAACGTCCCTCTGGGTCTCTGGCTACCACCTGTACCCTGTGCTGTATCGACTGTCTGTAGAGCACGGCTACTCCTCCTGATCCTCGTGTGGTGTGCTGTCTCATCTGGCGGCGGTGAGCGGCGGTGAGCTGACTCCCACATATAGCCCTCAATCCTCGGTAGGCTCCTCCTCGGGCTCTCGTGTGTCTCTGTCGAGAAGATAATGTCTCTTCCCTCCATCACCTCCTCGAGGCGCCCTGGATGTGTCCACAAAGATCCATTGCAATTCCAGACTGCAATGTGCACCTCTTGCTGTGCTCTCTCATAGGCCGCGAATCCCTAGTCAATGGGCCGTCCATCAATGATGACCCGACCGTCTCTGTAGAGGGCATCATGTCCCTCTCGTCTTGCTTGGAGGACACGTGGCATGCATGCCCGTCTGTGCTCTACCTGCATCCGTGTGAGGTCGTCATCCAAATAGATGGGGGTGCCCGGTGTAGTGCGTAGTACCACCCGTCGTCTGAGGAAGTCTCTCCTCCCGGCCTCATCTGAGAACTAAAGGATAAGTGCTCTGCTCCGTGTGGTGTCCCGTCTTGCTCTTTAGGCTCTGGTGAAAGGGAGAGGCTCATCCGCGCGGTATCCAAGTAATGTACACAAGCGACGCCCGTCCTGCTCTTGTGATCCGTCTGTCTCTGTGATGCCGGAGACGCGAACATTGAGCCTACGAGCCTGCCGCATCCGCTCCTCCTCAATGGTGGTATGCACTATGTGGATCTCCTCATGGTGGTGGTTCTTCTTTGCCTCCTGTCGAAGGTTCTTTTTTACAACCTCGACCCATCCATCTTTCTTAGTCTCAAGCTCGCTCTGCACCACCTCCATACACTCCTTCTTGATAGTCACTTGAATGTCCTCTAGATGTGGAGCGATCTCCCCCTCCTCGTGCATGCTGTCCAGTTTCGTTTTCATATCAGTGAGCTGAGTGTGCAACTCCTCCAGGTCCCGTGAGTGCTGCTTGCGGGTAGCAAAAAGCTCTTCCCGAAGGGATTCGTTTTCCTTCTCCAAGGTTGCCACCTTGGCTTCGAGGGCGACAACTCTGCGGGTAACTCCGTTCAGTGGAGAATCTCCTTCTTTCTTGTGCTTTCCTATCAACTCTCGGAGGGCATGCTCTAAGGTGGCCAGCTGTTCCTCCAGCTTGGGAGCCATTAGAGAGAGAGAGAGAGAGAGAGAGAGAGAGAGAGAGAGAGAGAGAGAGAGAGAGAGAGAGAGAGAGAGAGAGAGAGAGAGAGAGAGAGAGAGAGAGAAAGAAAGAAAGAAAGAAAGTCATATTAACGTCTTCTGGAGGCCAAACTTGGCCTATGAGACAAAAACCAGGTACAAGTGTAGTAACCCTGTGTAGAAGATAAAATGAAATAAAAAGTATATCGCTACACAAAGCTATATAGGGCTGGAAAAGGCTGGGGAGACGTGGCTCTGACTCTGCAGATAGTGGCCACCTAATACATGGGGGGATCCAAAATGTGAGTAAAACACCCTAGCTACTGGTGATGGGTGGAGGCGGGTGTAGTATGTGGTACATTGGTGGTGGTCTGAGTGCCTCTTGAAGGAAGACAACCCAGGGGGTGGTGGTACGCCTATGCTCCATCATGTGGTCGTAGGCAATCCTGATGCGTGAGATATCCTCCTGATATAGTTGTGGTCGACGATATCCGCCCATGCGTGGTCGGCGCCGTGCTCTCTGTGCTGCTGCCTGGTGTAGCGTGAGCCCTATGGATGGACCTCTTTGATGAAGCTCAACTCGCTGAAAGAACTGCGTAATGGTCTGCTGGGTACTCATCCGTGGCTGATGTATGGGCTGTAGTGACCGCTCTCGCCTCTCGTATGCAACTGTGAGAAAGCGTCCCAAGTGTCTCTTGTCTCCCATAGTCATGCACAATTGGAATGACTCCTCGATCTAGAACTGTGCTCGTAGGTCTAAGTATGCTGGACATCTGATAACAAAATGCTCCTCACTCTCTACCTCTGTCTGGCATACTGGGCACCACCTCTCCTCACGGGGGACTCCCCTACACCGACCCCTCTCAATCTCGAGCTGATGTGATGAAACCCGGAGCTGCCCAATGACGATTTGGAGGTGGTGGGGAAGGTAGGTCTTCATGTATCTCGGAATCTCGATGAAGCCCGTGCCCGATATATGTAGAAAATGCTCGCGGTAGTAGAGCATTTTTGGTGGCAATGTACCCCTAGGGCTCACCCATGTCCTCTGTATGTATGTATGCCATATCTCCTGACGAATGATCCTATTCCTCTCTTGATGAGAGAGAGAGTAGGTGGGTGCATGAGAGTCGTACTGTAGTGGTAGTAGCTTGTCTATGTCAAAGCCATGGTGGGCAAGCTCTGTGCATACCATGAGGAGGTGTCGCCTGCTAATGCCATATCACGTGATGCCTTGAAAGCACGATAAGCAATGCGCTCTGTATCCATGCTCCGAAGTCTGTGTAATAGGCATACGGTCTGGAATAGTGCCTCAACTAGCATCGGTGGTGCAGCGAGCTCTGCTCTAATGATATCATGTGGTACTCAAGGCTTGCTGCGGATAAGTATGGCAATCATGAGGATCTGTGGCCTCTCTAATGCTGTCCATACTGATGTAGCTAATCCTGGTCCCCATATGGCTGCCCCATACATCATGAGCGCTGGCGTAACCAAAGTGTCAAAGAGCCACCCCTTTGTGCGGGGCTCCTGAAAATATGCCTGGTGGCACTGTCTCTCCATCAAAGCTAGTGCTGCGTACCCACGTGTGATGCGGTCACGGGCTGCCTGAGCCATAGAGAAGACCCCTGATGCTGCTGTAAATGTCACCCCCAAGTAAACATATGATCCGACCACCTCGATCGGTCCACCTGCTGCTGTGAACAAACTATGTCTGCGTACCTGTGCTGATGTATGAAAGATCAAGACCTTGGTTTTACCAAGGTTCACAGATAACCCTCTGTGTCTGCAAAAGTCATCTAGGCCGTGTAGATGATGCTGTAGACCTTCTGTAGACTCTGAAACCAATACAATATCATCAACGTATAAAAGAATATGGACAGTGGACCCGTGTACCTCAATGCCATCTCCCCCCTGCTGTTGTATGAAGTCCACTATCTCATCAATGTAGAGACCAAAGAGGGTGGGTGAGAGAGGGCATCCTTGCTTCACCCCGATAGTGCTAGCAAGTGGATCAGATAAGCCCCCTGGACATCTGACTCTACCAGATACTCTCTCGTATAAGGCGTAGATCCCCCATATCATCTCCTCCGGAGCTCCGATGTCAAGTAGTCGTCTGAAGAGTCGATCCCTGGGAACAGTGTCAAATGCTTTGCGGAAGTCCACAAAGCAACAATATAATCTCCTCTTCCTCACCCTTGCCTGGTCGATCAGGCATCTCAGAGTGAAGATGTGGTCAATGGTAGAGTAATCTCGTCTAAAACCTGCCTGTCTTGGAGCCCTGATGCCCTTCCTCTCAGCGAGAGTACTCAACTCTGTCTCTAGTACCGCCCCATATAACTTGGCCAATATAGGGCCAATCATGATCGTCCGGTATGTAGCTGGATCCATAGTATCACCTGACGTATGAATGGGCACTATGGTGTGCTCAATCCATGAGTCTGGGAACCCTTCAACCAATGCACGGTTGAGGAAATGGGCAATGAGCGGTGCGAGAGTCGTGCCTCCATAGACGAGGTGCTCTGCCTGTAAACCGAAATGATCACAGGCCCTGCCATGCTGCAGCCGGGCAATAGTGCGTCCCACCATAGTGGGTGTGAAGAAGTCGGAGATAGTAGGACGTGGGCTCTGCGGTCTGGGAATGGGAGGCTTGTCTGAGATTTCGTATAGGCTCCGTGCATAGCTATGCCAAGTGCTCGGGTCTCGGATAGGTGTCTGTTGTCTCCTCTCTCTCAAATGTCGCCATGCCACTACACTGTCTAGACTCATGAGCAAATGGTAAATATCCCAATACTGTCTCTCCTCCCAATCTCGCCGCTTGCGGCAAGTAAGGCTCTGCATGCGACGCTGTGCCTGTGTGTGTGTAATATCTCCTCTATGCTCTAAAATCCGTAGGTGCTTTTGCAGCTCACGACAGTCTGCATCATACCAACGGTTCTGGGGCATGGATCCTGTGCGTGGAGGGTGCATATGTGTGCGGTGTGGGAAGCTGCGAAGAGCTGAGTCCTGTAGGATGGAGGTGATATGTGATGTAAGTGTGTCCAAAGGTGAGAATGGATCGAGGGAGAGTAGGCGGGTGTGTAAATGGTGTGCATAAACGTGTGAGAGCTCGTGTGTGAAGTGTATCGTGGTATGTATCTCAGTGGGTGAGGGAGGGTCTAATGGAATCGGAGATGAGAGTGTGAATGTAATAAATGTGTGGTCAGCACCGAGTGGGCGTCGTCCAATACTAAGTGAAGGGATGAGTGAAGCTGCAGAGGTAGTACCCAAAATGTAGTCGACTGTGCTCTCACCTCCCCCGTGAGGGAAGCAAGTAAATCGGCCTGAACTTGGCCACCGATTCATCCCGTTATATATAACGAGATGATGTCGACTGACTAGCTCGAGTAGATGTCTGCCATAGCCGGTGGTGGCCTGACCCGTATTTGCCGATACTCTGCTGGTGCTAATATCAACTGGGTCTCTGGCCCTCATGAGATGCGGGTGATCCATGTCATATGCCTCGCACTGATGCGACTGAGTGCGGCCATTGTAGTTCCCCATAAGGAAGACTTCACCAAGTGTGCTGTAATGTAGTATCTCATCTGAAAGCGCTGTGTATGGTGAGTCTCTATCTCGGATCGGGCCCCCATATCCTGTCTTGCGTATCGAGATCCGCCTGGTGGGAAGTAGCATATAGCAATGTAAATCGAGCTCCCCTGTGCTATCTCTATGCGAACCCACATGTATCGTGCCTCCTCATCTCTACCTATAATATGGATCCGGCTCTGTATCTCTTGTCGAAATACGATGGCCACTCCTCCCGATCCTCGCACTGTACTCTGTCTCGTCGTAGTCCTGAATGCAGATTCCCAATGAAAACCTGCAATCCTTGGTAGACCTCTCTCTGGGCTCTCGTGTGTCTCTGTGATGCACTCAAAGTCATGTGATGCAAGGATCTCCTCGACTCTGTCTGGTCACGTCCAGAGTGCCCCGTTGCAGTTCCACACTGCTCCTCTGAGTGGTGTCTCCTCGTGTAGTGATGTCTCATAGGCCGCATGGCCCTATTTGATAGGGAGTCCATCTATGAAGACCTTACCGTCACGGTAAAAGGCCTTCCTCCCCTCTCGACGTGCCTGGAGTATCTGTGGCATGCAAGCGCGTCGGTGTGCCACCTGCATACGCGTGAGGTCCTCGTCCATGTAGAGGGTGCCGCCGGGTAGTCCACGTAGTACCGATCGACGTCTAAAAAAGGCGGTTCGTGCCTCCTCCGAACTCATCTTGAGGGTGAGTGCTCGCAAACGTGATGTATCCCTCCCAACCCTCCATGCGTCTGTGTAAGGCATGCTCTCGTATCCAAGTCGATGGCAAATGTCAATGGCGTCTGCCTCCGGTGATACCCCTTCGGGTAGGCCTGTAATCCGAATGTGAAGTCTTCGAGTATGTCGAAGCCTCTCCTCCTCAAGTGTATCCTGGACTCGTGTGAGCTCTTCTTTCTGCACGTCTTCCCTAACTTCCTTCTTAACCCTTTTGTGTACTACTTCCACCCATGACTCTCGAGTAGATTCTACCTCCGTTTTTGATTTCCTTCTTTATTTCTTCCTTGAGTATCTCCACGTTGGAGATCTCCCCCTCTTCTTTTCATGTGCTCATAAGCTGTCCTCCAATGGTCTCTTTCTTCTGTGAGAGTCTTCACTTGTTCTTCCAGTCCTTTGACTTTATTCATTACTTGTTCTTTTTTTTCTTGAACTTTTCCATCATCTTTCGTATCTCCATATTGAGGTTGCGGTCTGCTTCCTTTTTGGCCTCTTTGAGAGCTTTAGCGATAAGGTCGTCCACTTCCTTCCGGTCCATGGGAGCCATTTCAAGGTTTAGGATTAGGGCTCGGGTAGAGAGAGAGAGAGAGAGAGAGAGAGAGAGAGAGAGAGAGAGAGAGAGAGAGAGAGAGAGAGAGAGAGAGAGAGAGAGAGAGAGAGAGAGAGAGAGAGAGAGAGAGAGAGAGAGAGAGAGAGAGAGAGAGAGAGAGAGAGAGAGAGAGAGAGAGAGAGAGAGAGAGAGAGAGAGAGAGAGAGAGAGAGAGAGAGAGAGAGAGAGAGGTTAAGTCAAACTTTGAAGATTGGTTTCAAGTGTTAGGATGGGATTAGGGTTTTGGGTAGGGGTTTATTTTAGAAGTAGGGTTAACATAAGGGTTTTGGGTTCGGGTTTAATTTAGGATTAGGGTTAGGATTTGGATTTCTGGTTCGGATTAGGGTTTATTTAAGTTCGGGTTAGGGTTATGGCAGGTGACGAAGGAGGGAAAGATGATGTGAGGATTGGGGACGGCTCCGGACATGGTGGGCGGCAGAGGTTGGGGTTGGGAGAATGTGGCTCGCGAAATGGCTGTTAGGGTTTCTGCAGGCCCGACGCTGGGCGGGGCAGAAGACAGGCGGAGGCATCAGAGCGACAACAGCAGGCTGGCATTCGGGTTTTTTCAGGGCCGATGCTGGCGGGAGCAGCAGACTGGCGGACCTTTAGGGTTTCTGCAGGGCTGACACTGGCGGGAGCAGCAGATTAGGGTTCGCGAGCAGCAGCAGACATGGCGAGCAACAGATTAGGGGGGGGAGAGAGAGAGAGAGAGAGAGAGAGAGAGAGAGAGAGAGAGAGAGAGAGAGAGAGAGAGAGAGAGAGAGAGAGAGAGAGAGAGAGAGAGAGAGAGAGAGAGAGAGAGAGAGAGAGAGAGAGAGAGAGAGAGAGAGAGAGAGAGAGAGAGAGAGAGAGAGGATTGGGGTTAGGGCTTGGGATTAGGGTTAGGGTTAGGGTTAAGATTTAAGTTTTAAGTTTTAAGTTTTAATTTTTTTGGGGTTTTTGGGTTATGATTAAGGTTAAGGCTAATTTGAGAAGTTAGATTAGGCATTTGTTTTTGGGTTTGGTACCAGGTTTTAGAGTTAGGGTTTGTTTGAACTTAAGGTTGGTTTTTTCTAGGGTTTCAGGTTAGGGTTAACTTTGGGTGACGCAGTTAGGGCAGTAGGCAGGGCGGCGGGCGTGGCGGGAAGGGCTGGTGGCGGGGGGCAACAAACAAGGCGGGTGGCGGGGTGCAGCTGGCAGGGCGGGTGGGGGGGGGGGGGTAGCGAACAGGGCAAGGCCGAGAGGCGGGGGGTAGTGGGCAGGGCGGGCAGCGGGGGACAGGGCGCGTGACGCGGGCAGCGAGCAGGGTGGGAGGGCGGGGCGCAGCTGGCAGGGCGAGAGACAGGGCGCAACTGGCCGGGCAGGGCTAGAGGTGGGGCGCAGCGGGCAGAGCAGGGGTGGTGCAGCAGAGCCGGGCGGGGGGCGGGGGGGTGCAGCAGAGCCGGGCGGGGGGGTGCAGGGGGGGGAGAGAGAGAGAGAGAGAGAGAGAGAGAGAGAGAGAGAGAGAGAGAGAGAGAGAGAGAGAGAGAGAGAGAGAGAGAGAGAGAGAGAGAGAGAGAGAGAGAGAGAGAGAGAGAGAGAGAGAGAGAGAGAGAGAGAGAGAGAAGAAAGAAAGAAAGAAAGTGTTTTTACGTCTATTAGGAGGCCGAACTCGGCCTATGAGACAAATCGATGTACATGGGTGTATCTTCTGTCTGTCAGAGAAGATAAAAGTGCTGAAAAAGAAACTGGTAAAGCTGATACATATCTCCGTGAAATGCGTGTGGAGATACCCATGAAAGGGGGGGGGTGTATGGAGTGCGATATCTATGGCAGTCTATATGCAAAGGGGTAGTACAACAAGCATGGGAATGCATCTGAAACGACTAACTAGCTCCATCCTGTGCTAATGGGCGGGTGTAAGATGTGATACATAGGTGGAGGTGGAGTCAGGGCCATCGTGATAGCTGCAACGGGATCAGCCATCATCTGGAATCGTCTCTCCTCCATGGCGCCATGGTGACGAGCCTGGATCTCTGCAATCTGATGTCGGTGATGTCTCGGGGCCCGATATCCTCTAGCACGGGGTCGTCTCCTAGCTCGAGCAGCCTGAGCCTGCTGAAGAGTCACCCCTCTCGGTGTGTGGGCTGAGGGGGGGAGGGCTGCAGCACGTCGTGGAATAAAGAACTCAGTGAGCTTACTCTGTCTCCCTCCTGTATGGGCTGCTACAGTAGGCTGGAGTAGGGAATCTCTGTGACTCTGTATCTCTAGTAGGAATCGCCCGAGCTGTCGTTGGTCTCTAGAGTCCATGATCTCTCGGAGGGTGGGCTGCCCTGTAAATAGAGTCCCGTATCTACCTCTGATGCCATCATATGCGCTACGTCTGCATACAAAGTGCTCCTCATCCTCTATCTCTACTCTGCAAACCCTGCATACCCGCTCCTCTCTGGGAATGTCTGCGGCTCTGCCCGTCTCAATCTCTAGTCTATGTGATGAGACTCTCAACTGGCCAATCGCTACCCTCGAGCTATGAGGCATGTAAGTATCCATGTAACATGGCCGCCGGATGAAACCGTCTGCTAGGATGTCTAAGAACTAGTCTCGATAGTGCAATAGTCTCGATCCCATGTGTGGTGTGTGCCATGTCTGACTAATGTAGCGCTGCCAAAGATCCTGCCTCAACACAACATTCCTCTCATGACGGGAGAGGTGGATGTGAGGTGAGTCTGGGTCGTACTGAAAAGGCGGTAATCTGTCCATATGAAGCCCATGACTATCAAACCATACTCTAACCTGAGTGTACCAAGCTCTCTCATATCCTGACTCTGATATCTGTATAGATGCCTCAAAAGCTCTGCGTGTGAGTCTGTCTGTAGGGAGCTCCCTCATCCTCTGAATAAAGCAGATAGTCTGGAATAGTGCATCTACTACCATGGGTGGTGCAGCTAGCTCTGCCCTGATGATGTCATGTGGTACCGACTGTTTCCCGCGAAATAGTCGCGAGATCATACGTTCCTGGGGCCTCTCGATCGCACTCCACTGGGTGGCTGTGAGGCCTGGGGCCCAAACTGTCGCAGCATACATCATAGCTGGTCGGACTAGTGTGTCAAATAGCCACCCCTTCGTGCGGGGCTCCTGGAAGTGTGCCTGGTGACATCTCCGCTCTAACATGGCTAAAGCTGCATATGCTCGTGTGAGTCTATCGGTGGCTGCCTGTCTCATGCTGAAGGGGCCAGGTAAGCTCGTGAATGTGACTTCGAGGTAGACATAGGAAGTGACCACCTCAATCTGTCCACCGTCGGCTGTGAATCCTGCTCCATTCCTCACCAAGGGGGAGGTGTGGAAGATCATGACCTTGGTCTTGCCAAGGTTTACTGTCAAGCCCTTCTGTGTACAAAACTCATCGAGGGCATCCAAGTGGCGCTGTAATCCATCGGGTGACTCTGAAATCAAGACAATGTCATCGGCATATAATAAAATGTGGACAGGTGTACCTGCGAGGTCTGCACCCTCTCCTCCAGCTCGGAGAATGTAGTCCTCAATCTCATCGATGTAGAGACCAAATAGAGTGGGAGAGAGCGGGCAGCCTTGCTTAACACCGATGGTGCTAGCAATGACCTCAGACATACCTCCTGGACACTGTACTCTCCCGGTCACATGCTCATAGAGTGCATAGATGGCCCAAATCATCCCTGATGGTATTCCCAAGCTCTGAAGGCGTTGGAAGAGCCTCTCTCGTGGCACTGTATCGAAAGCTTTGCGGAAGTCCACAAAGCAGCAATATAGTCTCTTCTTCCGCACCCTTGCCCCATCAATGAGGCAGCGCAAAATGAAGATGTGATCAATAGTAGAGAAAGCTCGTTGAAAACCTGCCTGGCCTCGTGCTCGTAGCCCCTCAGTCTCTGCATATGAGCTGAGCTCTGCCTCAAGTATGGCACCGTATAGTTTGGCCATGGTGTGGCCAATCATGATGGTCCTGTAATTCCCTGGATCCAGGGTGTCGCGAGATTTGTGGATAGGCACAATGGTGTGCCTAGTCCACTCCTCTGGGAAGCCCTCCCCTATAGCCCGATTGAAGGCATGTGCAATCAACGGGGCTATAGTGGAGGATGCATATATGAGGTGCTCGCTCTGCAATCCCGTATGGTCTGTCGAACGTCCATGTCGCAGTCGTCCTATGGCCCTCTCAACCATCTTTGCTGTGAAAAGAGAAGAACTAGTAGGGCGAGGCTCAAGTCGATGGGGAATGGGAGGCTGCCCAGGCACCTCATATAATCTCTGAGCATAATCATGCCATGTGTGTAGGTCCCCAATAGGTGTGGTCGGGCGTGGCTCTCGTAGGGTACGCCATGCTGCAGCACTGTCCATACTCATAAAGAGATGATATAGCTCAAGCATCTGTGCCTCCTCAAAGGCTCGCCTCTTCCGACGTATGAGAGTCTTCATCTGTCCTGTGGCCTGTCTCTCTGTGATCTCTCCCAATGCTCGTTGAGCTCGTAGTCTGCGGTAGGTATCTCTGCATTCCTCATCATACCAACGATGTTGTGGCATAGTCCCTGGGGGAGGTGTGTCATATTAACGTCTTCTGGAGGCCAAACTTGGCCTATGAGACGAAAACCATGTACAAGTGTAGTAATCCGGTGTAGTAGATGAAATGAAATAAAGTAAAAAGTATATCGCTACACAAAGCTATATATGGCTGGAAAAGACTGGGGAGATGTGGCTCTGACTCTGCAGATAGTGGTTTAATACATGGGGGATCCATAATGTGAGTAAAACACCCTAGCTAGTGGTGATGGGTGGAGATGGGTGTAGTATGTGGTACATCGGTGGTGGTCTGAGTGCCTCCTGAAGGAAGACAACCCAAGGGTTGGTGGTACGCCTATGCTCCATCATGTGGTCGTAGGCTGTCTTGATGCGTGAGATATCCTCCTGATATAGTCGCGGTCGACGATATCCGCCCATGCGTGGTCGGCGCCGTGCTCTTTGTGCTGCTGCCTGGTGGAGCATGCGCCCTATAGATGGACCTCTCTGATGTATCCAGCTCGCTGAAAGAATTGGGTAATGGTCTGCTGGGTACTCACCTGTTGCTGCTGTGTGGGCTGTAGTGACCGCTCTCGCCTCTCGTATGTTGCTGTGAGGAAGCGTCCCAAGCGTTGCTGGTCTCCCATAGTCATGCACAATTGGAGTGACTCCTCTATCTTGAATTGTGCTCGTAGGTCTAAGTATGTGCTCGTAGGTCTAAGTATGCTGGGCATCTAATAACAAAATGCTCCTCACTCTCTACCTCTGTCTCGCATACTGGGCACCACCTCTCCTCACGGGGGACTCCCTTGGACTGACCCCTTTCAATCTCGAGCTGATGTGATGAAACCCTGAGCTGCCCAATGACGACTCGAAGGTGGTGGGGTAGGTATGTCTGCATTTATCTCGAAATCTCGATGAAGCCCTTGTCTGATATATGTAGAAAATGCCCACGATAATAGAGCATTTTCGGTGGCAATGTATCCCTAGGGCTCACCCATGTCCTCTGTATGTATGTATGCCATATCTCCTGACGGATGACCCTATTCCTCTCTTGATGAGAGAGCGAGTAGGTGGGTGCATGTGAGTCGTACTCTAGTGGTGGAAGCCTGTCTATGTCAAAGCCATGGTGGGCCAGCCAGTCTCGTGTCTGTGCATACCATGAGGAGGTGTCGCCTGCTAATGCCATATCACGTGATGCCTGGAAAGCACGATAAGCAATGTGCTCTGTATCCATGCTCCGGAGTCTGTGTAATAGGCATACTCTATGGAATAGTGCCTCAACTAGCATCGGTGGTGCAACGAGTAGAGTGGATCAAGGGAGAGTAGGCGGGTGTGTAAATGGTGTGCATAAACGTGTGAGAGCTCGTGTGTGAAGTGTATCGTGGTGTGTGTCTGAGTGGGTGAGGGAGGGTCTAATGGAATAGGAGATGAGAGAGTGAATGTGATAAATGTATGGTCAGCACCAAGTGGGCGTCGTTCAATACTTAGTGAGGGGATGAGTGAATCTCTAGAGGTGGTACCTAAAATGTAGTCGACTGTGCTCTCACCTCCCCCGTGAGGGAAGCAAGTAAGTCCGCCCAAACCTGGCCAACCGTTCATCCCGTTATATATAACGAGCTGATGTCGGCTGTCTAGCTCAAGTAGATGTCTTCCATACTCGGTGGTGTCCTGACCCATATCCGCCGATACTCTACTGGTGCTCATCTCATCCGGGTCTCTGGCCCTCATGAGATGTGGGTGATCCATGTTGTATGCCTCCCATTGATGTGACTGAATGCAGCCATTGAAGTCCCCCGTAAGGAAGACTTCACCTAGTGTGTTGTAATGTAGTATCTCATTTGAAAGTGCTGTGTATGGTGAGTCTCTATCTCGGAACCCCCCCCCCCCCCCCCCCCCCCCCCCCCCCCCCCCCCCCCCCCCCCCCCCCCCCCCCCCCCCCCCCCCCCGCCCCCGCCCCCCAAGATCCTGTCCTGCGTATCGAGATCCGCCTGGAGGGAAGTAGCATATAGCAATATAAATCCAGCTCCCCTATGCTATCTCCATGCGAACCCACATATATCGTGCCTCCTCATCTCTTCCTATAATATGGATCCGGCTCTGTATCTCCTGTCTAAATACGATGGCCCTTTGAACTTTTCCATCATTTTTCGTATCTTCATATTGAGGTTTTTTGGCCTCTTTGAGGGCTTTGGCGATAAGTTCGTCCACTTCCCTCCGGTCCATGGGAGCCATTTCAGAGAAGGTTTAGGGTTTTTGATTTTTTAGGGTAAGGGCTATAGAGAGAGAGAGAAAGAAAGAAAGAAGAAAGAAAGATATATTAACGTCCACGGGAGGCCGAAATCGACCTATGTCGTCCACGGGAGGCCGATCAGGTACATCAAAACATTACATTCCACTTGGGGGGAAGCCCTCAAGGGGCTATAATAAAAGGGAAAAATCAAAATAAAAATAAGAGGGGGGGGATGTGGCTTCCAAAGCACTCTTATGACTCATAAGAGTTTCAAAATTACATCAATATATATTACAAATGAGGGAGATAGCTGTTTCTTCCTATGTGGTATGGGTATGGAAATCTCTGATAATAGCTTGA